>OW026520.1:52649088-53183838 GCA_932274085.1 Protocalliphora azurea
ATATAATATAATATAATATAATATAATATAATATAATATAATATAATATAATATAATATAATATAATATAATATAATATAATATAATATAATATAATATAATATAATATAATATAATATAATATAATATAATATAATATAATATAATATAATATAATATAATATAATATAATATAATATAATATAATATAATATAATATAATATAATATAATATAATATAATATAATATAATATAATATAATATAATATAATATAATATAATATAATATAATATAATATAATATAATATAATATAATATAATATAATATAATATAATATAATATATATATATATATATATATATATATATATATATATATATATATTCAAAATAAAATTCTTTTTATTTTTTTTTTATTTATATTTGTATTTTTATTTAGTGTATCTTCTAAAAAATACAACTAACAACAAGTATTCAAATCTTAAATCTAAAAATTATAATTTATCTGGTCCAACCAGTGTCAAACGATAAACATCTTTTCTAATGGATTTTATATATGGCTCAGGTCTGACGTATTTCTTCGTTTTAAGCATATGTGACTATTACTTCTTGATGTATTACTAGCGGTTGGGTTTGGGTGTATTTTAAACTTTTTTAGGTATGTTAATGCGTGGTTTTTTATTTCGTTTGTTACCAGAGGTACGCCAAAATTTTTATGGATATTCGAGTTTTTTACAAATCAGGGGGCAGATGTAATTGTTCTTTAAACTTTATTTTGGCCTTTGTATTTTTTCAACATTAGAAGCTGAAGCCGTGTCCCAAATTAAATACCATGGCAATTGAGTTGTATAGCAATAGTTGACAGTCTAAACTCAGCTTAGAATTTCTTCCAATGAGCCAGTTAATTTAAAGTGCTTTAAACTTCATTCGGGTTAACTTTGCATCAATGTGCGTTTTAAATGTAAGGCATTGATCTAGATGTATACCAAGGTATTTAACCTCCATTTGTTGGAGTAAATCTTTATTTATTCGAATTCTTGGACATGATTTTCTCTGCAATGTGAAAGATATGTTTATCCATTTCTGTTCGTTTACTTTTATTTTATATTGCCTTTTTTATATTGGATACATGATCTTGCAGGAGTACAGAAGCTTCTTGGGGGTTTTCATAAACGCCAAAAATACCTGTGTCGTCTGGAAATGTTGATATAGGTTAGGTTAGGTTGGAAAGGGCGGCGCATTCACGCCTACACCCAGAGGCCAAACAGCCCATTGTGATCCCTTTATGAAAAGAAAAAAAAAAAAAAAGAGAAAGAGAAAAGTGGAACCTATACCCAATCAATCAGCCATGATTGATCCTAAGCCATTTTATTCCCATTACAAACCCTATGAGGTTGACAAGTCCTTTGCCATTAACCTCACCTAGTTCATGTAGTGTATGGCTTCCAAACCACTTCAACCTATTACGCTGAAGCCCTACGCAGTGACAGAGTATGTGCTCCACTGTCTCCAGCTCCTCAACATCATCGCACGTTCTACAAAAGTCCGATGTGCCAATGTCCCACTTACTCATCATATTCCCTATTGAGAAGTGACCCGTAACCATACCTACTATGACTCTAAGACTACCACGACTCATACCTAGAAGATGCTTGGAATCCGCCAGTTTTAAGCTAGACCATAATGCCCTAGAAACTCTGCAGTCCGATCTGTCATTCCAGGCTCGATTCGTGTTGTACAGAGTCCACTCCCCTATGGCCCTAAAGAAGGACCCAATTGGAATCTTAACAGATGACTCTATGAAAGACCTATCTAGCTCCGAGCCACTGCGAGCTAGCTCATCGGCTATTTCGTTGCCAAGAATGTCACAATGACCAGGAACCCAACATAGTCTCATCATATAGGAATCCATTAACCTTCTCAATTCCCTTCTGCACTCAAGTACCAATCTGGACCTAACAAAATGACTAGTCAGAGCCAATAACGCCGCCTGACTATCAACATAGATAGTAATCTCAGACCCCCGTTCAACATTCCCCTCAATCAAGCCGAGAGCCTTATAAATGCCAAGAATCTCTGCTTGAAAGACACTACAACTGTCAGACAATTTGTAGGATCGTCTGATATCAGTTCCCATAAAGTATACACCTGCACCAGTGCCAACTTCCATTTTCGAACCGTCCGTGAAGACCGCGCACCCTCCATAGAGCTTTTCTACTCCATCCCAAAGATCCCTGCTAGGTAACACTAAAGCGGGAGTAGCCCCGAAGTCAATCGTGGTCCCGACATAATCCGTAGGCTCAGCCATGGATAGTGTCCGACCGTTGAATCTGACTTCATCTAGTATGCTGACATGCCCCGCTCTAGATGAACCTAATAAACCCAGTTCCTTCAATCTAAATAGGCCACGGACAGCCATACCCCTCACGAATTCCTCAATTGGAAGAAGGTGGAGGATTATGTCCAGCGCCGCCTGAGGTGTACTTCTCCTGGCACCTGAGATGCCAATTGAAGCACACCTCTGAACTTTAGAGAGAAGTTTCCTGTACGTTTCCCTACTCAATACCTTCCACCAGACTGTACAGCCATAAGTAAGAATAGGTCTAACAACCGAAGTGTAAATCCAGTATACAACTTGCGGTGTAATAGGCATTGAGTCCCTTCTTGACCCTCTCCTGAGTGTTTCTCCTCCAAGACAATTTACTGTCCAAGTACACACCCAGGTATTTGGCCTCACTTGACAATACAAGCTCAATCCCGTTCAATACTGGCAAGCTAAAATGCTCAACCTTGTATTTCCTACTAAACAAAACTAGCTCCGTTTTTCCGGGGTTTACCCCTAATCCCTTACTGTTGGCCCAAAGGGACAGATCACGTAAACCTGTCTGCATGACCTCACTGATCGTAGATAAAAACTTACCAGAGACCAGTAAAACAACGTCATCGGCGTAGGCCACAATCTTCCGTCCCTTAGCATCAAACTGTCTTAAAATGACGTTCACGGCCAAGAGCCACAGTAATGGAGAAAGGACCCCCCATGCGGTGTGCCCCTAGTCACGAGTTTCCTCATATAAGTGCCTCCCATGTTTGAGTTGATAACTCTGCTGCTAAGCATCAGAATTATCCACTCAACAAGGACCTTACTTATATTCAGCGAAACAAGTGATTCCTCGATAGCCTCTATCGTGATATTATTAAAGGCCCCCTCAATATCGAGAAAAGCCGCCATGGTATATTCCCTCTGCAGCAGACCTCGCTCAATGTAACTCACAACGTCATGCAGAGCACTCTCAACGGACTTACCCTTGAGATAAGCATGTTGAGACTCGCTAATGACCTGAGTTCCTATACTAGTCCTAAGATAAAGATCGATTGTCTTCAATAGAAAAGACGATAGGCTGATCGGTCTGTAATCCCTGGGCTTCGAGTGAGTCGTCTTACCCGCTTTGGGTATGAAAATGACCCTTACCTCTCTCCACCCCCTGGGAATGTACTTCATTCTAAGACATTCCCTAAAAACCTCCGTCAATAGAGAGATGGCTCTTTCATCGACATTCTGTAGCATGGCCGGAAATATTCCATCCGGGCCAGGAGATTTGTATGGCTCGAATGAATTTACCGCCCATAATACTTTGTCTCTAGTGATCATCTCCCTTATCACATCGGTATCCCCAGCATCTGATTCGGGTTGTAGGTTATCACTGACGCTACCTGTCCCTCCAACAGATTCTATATCCCTACAGCCTGGAAAATGAGTCTCCATAAGTAAACTGAGGGACTCTGAGCTAGACTCTGTCCACGAGTTATCCTCACGTTGTATGTATCCAGGTGCCACTGGGTCCTTGGATAATACTCGCCTAAACCTAGACAACTCGTTAACAGAGTCCACCGATTCACAGAAATTTACCCATGAAGTCCGTTTCGCTCGTCTAATGTCCTTCTTATACTTAGAGAAACTATCCCTATAGCTATTCCAATCCTCATCACTCCTCGTTAGTTTGGCTCTATTAAACAGCTTCCTAACTGTAGACCGCTGGTCCCTAAGTTCCCTAGTCCACCATTTCGGCTGTTTCCTTTTCCCAGGATAAATCACTGGACAATTGAGCGCAAAACTATTCCTAATAACATTCGTGAAATTATTCACCGCCAACTCGATATCCTCAACTGAATCTCTCCAGTCCTCAGTATCCCTAAGGTCCCTACAGACTGACCTCCTAAAGGACTTCCAATCTGTCCTTCTCGAGTTCCTATAGGGCTGCTCCCTCGCCTTCTCAAAGTCGAGACCAAAAGATATCATGCTATGGTCAGAAAAAGAGTAATCCAAAACTACTCTCCAATCCCTAACATAATTTCCCCCACGGTTAGCCAGCGTTACATCTATAACTGTTTCCCTATCTTTCGCTCTGAACGTAGGAGTAGTACCCCTATTACAGATATGCAGATCATAACAAGTTATAAAATCGTATACCAACTCACCTCTTTTGTTGATGTCCCTGCTTCCCCATTGATAGTGGTGAGCATTCGCATCACATCCCAAGACCATGTACGCGCCTTTCCTCCTAGCGTGCTCCGCCAACTGCTGCAGAGCGATACCTGGTGGATCGGCTGCCTCATACGGCATGTACACAGCCGCCATTATAAGCCCGCTGCATCCTGCGGCTTCCTGTTGGACGACTGTAAGGTCCCCACTGCTAAAGGAATGAAGAAAATTAATATTTAGATTATTCCTAGCCAATATACATGTCCGTACCTTTTCCGTTGTGGATGATATGAACAGGTTGTACCCCGTGACCCTCAGACCACATACCCTGGTGTTCTTAATCCAGGGTTCCTGTATGAGGGCCACGTCCACGTTGGAGTCAATGAGGAGTCTTGTCAGTTCGGTTGAGGCTGCCTCACAGTGATGCAAGTTAATTTGCACCACTGACAGCCTCTTTGGGTTTATCAGATTTGTTGAACCTAAACCTGATCACCCCAAATCCGAAATTGACAACTCCCCCCAGTGATTCCAGCTTCTTCAGAGACTCCTGATCCACTGCGAATCTGAAGTCTCTGCCTTGGTTCTCCTTACAAGTCATGGTGTTAACCAACTTCCATTGACCTGTAAGAAGACCCTTATTCTGATTTTCCAATACTGTCAGAATGGTTCCAAACTCTAAAATGGGTGGAGGGAACCATGCTGTCACTATTGGACGCAGGGGCAGCTCAGATGCGAGTATCACCTCAAGCTTCGCTCCTGGATAGAGAGTGTCACACCTAGCAACTGCGTTCCTGAGAAATTCAAATGATTTCTCGTTCCCGCAGTTAATAGTCTTGACACCCTTCATCCAGTCTGCGCCTTTGAAGGATACCTCATCCGACCTTCCTTTAACAAGAGCGATTTCCTCAATGAGCTTGTGTTCAATTTGTCGCCATTGCTCAACGCTGATCCTCCCATCTGGATCAACCCTGTCAATGACAGCAGCTTGAATACAATTCTGCAACACTGATTCCTTCGCTCTTTTCGATGTTGAGGGTTGTTCACCTCCTGATACAGCTCTCTTAATGACCTCCTTATGGAGGCCCTTACTAGAGCTGTTTGGCGTGTGAACAACCTTCTTGGCCATCGAAGGTTGCTGGTCATCCCCAGACCTGGCCCTCTTAACAACCCCCCTATGAGGGCCTTTAAGAGAGCCGGATGGGTTTTGACCAGCGTTCTTCGATGTAGAGGGCTTCCCAATCGAAGCTCGTACAGCCCCACTACTGGAGCTGGCAGGCTTCGAAAGTAAAGTCCTCTTACTAGTTGATGGCTGATCATCTCCAGGCCTAGCATCTCTGACAACTTTTTGTTGGTTGTCAGGTTTGCTGGATGGTGTGTGACCAACCATTTCAATGGTAGTTGTTGGCTTACGAGACGTTGCCTGCTGTTTCACTAGGACTGCAGGTTTGCCCGGGTTGCCACTACCAGAATAGTTCACTCCGGTAGGGATTGATGAAGAGGTTGGCTTTTCTCCTGTGCTCTCACGAGACACTTCTGGAGTGTTTCCAGCATCCACATACAATCCTTCAGGATAAGACATTCCCAAAGAGGCACAGACAGGACCGTAGATTCGTTCGAATCTTTTGACTTTCCTCCTGTGCTTCCTGATAAGGTACTTATCCTTACCTGTAAGTGGCAAAGGGCCTCTCTTGGCTATCTTGTGCAGATAACCAAGAGAGGCACTTGCGCCACTACGAGCATGCTCCTCTTTAGTTGGGTTTATATCGCCGGTTGTCGCATCAAGCATTACCGCGTCTTGCCGAACTAAACCACTGCCAGACGAATGACCCTCTGAGTTCGTAGAGCCATCCCCCCGCTCAGACCCCGCCTCAACACTCGAGTTCTTCTCCAGACTCTGAGCGCGAACTGAGATTACAGTGATCTCATGTTCATCTTCAGAGCCGAGAGTAAGATTCTCAAGTTTCTCAGTGGCGCTGGTCCCAGTGAAGGAATCCCTCGAGATACCCAGAATCTCATCCGTCTCTGATAGCTGGCCCAACAGTTGACTTTCCTGAAGAAGAATGTCACGTTGGACCTCTATCATCTCATTATCGTCGTCCGTACTCACGTCCATTTCAGTCCTGTCGCCCTGCGACTGTCCGTCATCTTGTGTCCGATTTTTAAGATTTTTTGAATTTTCTATTTTGTCCCACGAGTATGCCAGTAAAGGAAAAGGACCATCTCGCGCAGTGACGGCGTGCGCGGACTAGGCTAGAATTACAACCAACCCGTGCCATGGGCGTTGGAGGGGAGCTGTTAGCTGTTAGTTTGTTTAGGCACCAACTAACCATTCAGGTCCTCAGCACTGCTGCCTACCACCTTGACCTTAAAGTGCACTACATTTATTTGGTCCGCGAGAAGCTGTAAAAGCCCTAAGATCGGAGATAATACACATGATATATACCCCCATGCGATGAGCCAGAATGCACCATTCAGTAGAGTGTGTATATCATGTGCCTTACAACCAATCCCCCCGATCCGCCACCTGGGGACGCGTCCGATAGGAGTAAATGTAGCAAAGACTCCAACGGAAAAAAATGTTGATATATGGGTTCGACTATTTGTTGGCATATCAAAGGTAAATAATAAGTACAAAAAAGGACCCTGTATAATTCCCTGAGGTGCGCCTGCTCTTATAGGCTGGGAAGAACTTAGGAAGTCTCTTTCTTTAAGGATAACTTCCGTTGAGCTAATAATAGCTTTCAAGTAGCTTGTGTGTATTTGTGGGTAAATTCACTCTTATTTTATATAACAAACCTTCGTGCCATACCTTCGTGCTTGCGAAATGTCGGTGAAGAGAGCAGAACAAAATTTCTTTTCTTCAAAAGTGCTATGTTTTCTTCTAAAAATAAAAAGTATTATTTTTAACGCTATCCGGGATAGTATCAAAACACATTTTTACTGATTTTATCAATACCAGGAGCTTTTTTGGAGTTTAAATCAACAATAGCCTTCTCGGATCTCAAAACAAAGGCGTTCAACTGCTCTAAAATGGGGTACAACAATTGGCAACTCTATTATGTCATCTGATAAATTTGGGGTATACACATATTCTTTTGATGACTAATGAAAAAAATCCCCTTTTCGTGGCTCGCCACAATGAGTAATTCGAATACGCGATTGCATCTAGATTTTCCAAATATTTAGTAAGTGATTCAGCTTTTCGATACTCTAGCAGCTTATTAAGGAGATTTTAGAGTTGTCTTCGATTCGAGTTTCCTGTTTTGTTGGGGCGTTAGCGTAGAATGTTCAGCAGCAAGTTTTAAACTTTTTTCAAAATTAACATTTAATTATTGCGTTTGATATCACTAAATTACCAGTGGGGAATAAAATTTCTCAGGGGTTCAATAGAGTAATAAAATTGGGTAAATGATCTGAAAATAATTACAATGACGAATCTACTTAAAATAGTTCCATTGAAAAATTTTTTACAACTGCAAAATCGATGTCGTCCGGAATTTTATTTGAATCAGAAGGCCAATATATAGGTTCTCCACTCGAAATCACATTCAATCCCATTTTAGAAGCTGTATCAAACAAAACACCACCTTTCGGATTAGCTAGCCGTGATCGCCAGAATGTATGCTTAGCATTATAATCGCCAGCTGTCAGGAAACAGGGTTCCAGTGATTTTTAAAAAGTTTCATATTGATTTTCTGAAATTGAAATTACTAAGTTTAGATGAAAATCATTATCTGGAACATATTCTTCATAAAAATCACACCTTAAGTAGACAGTTCATGGCCTGTTTAGTACAGTCTACAATAACATTGATTGCATCTTGAGCATAGCCTGCTTCGTATTGCTTGTTGAGTTTGTAAAATTATTTACCGATTGCATGTCAGTCTCTATTGTGCCTTCTAGCCGGGTGAAATTGAAAGCGGGGGTTTGCTCTCTTATTTCAGGGTTCAAATTAAGGTTACATTTATTCCTAGGTAGCGAATTTTTTAGTAAAACTTGATTGTCCTTAAAACCATTTGCATAAGAGACTTTACTGATGATTCTATTATCTGGGAGAAATTTACCTCGAGAAAATTTATTGGTTGTACGGTTGAAATTATTGATTTATGGGTTTGAGACTTTTTAACAATTGAGTAAACTGAACAACTTCTGTAATTTGCAGCGTTGTTTCCTAGTCAATTTCTAAATTTCTTCAATCTGAAGTAATTTTTAGATTTGTCACATTGTAACGAGTGTAACGCAGACGGGTGGTAATCTGAAATAAGCCTTAGCATAACCATATTCTTCTACCGCGATTTTGCGATGCAGTAAGTACTTAAAGTTGTATAAGTGGTGAGCTTCGCCTTTTTTTAGTTTCATATCACTGGGTTCAAGTTCTACTCGGAAGAGTGGTTGAGGAATTTTTTCCCTATTTCGAATATTCACACAATATGACTGCTCTTACTTTAGATGAGGAATTGTACAGTATACCTTCATACGCTATTAAATCACAGATTTTGCTATTATTTATTATGCAGGCTTCTATAAAGAATTATATTAATAGTTTTTAATAAAATAATCGCGTTCATTCGCGTTTGATTTTTTTATAAGATTTTTCATTAGTATTTTTTATCCGTAAAAACATAAAAACTATGAAATAACACGGAATTAAAATAAAACACGTCTGCTTCGATTGAAACAAAAGAATTAAAAAAATAAAAAACAAACAAAAAAATAATAAAAATAAGTAAAAAAAAATCACTGTACATTAAAATTTGTAATTGTTCAAAACATTTTGTCCATTTTGAATACAAAAAATAATCCGAAAATGCTTATTATCGAATAATACTATACCGAAAAGTAATCAAAACGACTGCCCACAAAAACTCATGCTATTAATATTTCTACTAAGGGGTAAAATGATCATCCAACCAGTGTTACCCTACCTGCCGTGGTATATATATATATATATATATATATATATATATATTATTTCGGTTATTCCGTTTACTTGATTTTAATTTAATTGAACAATTATTTGATTTTAATTTGCCGATTAATGTAGCAAACATTATAATATTCAATACCCTATGGTATATAACAATTACTTATTTCAAATAATAACATCAAAAATTTCAATGTATCTAAAACTAAATACAATTTATTTTGTACTTCTGCACTCATAAAGATTTAAAATAATACCAAACAACAAATACATGCATGCCTTTCCGTTATATTTCAATATAGTACATGTGTTATGCTTCATATAAGAAATTTCAGCAGCAGCAGCAAAATTGCCAAAATAAAAATACTAAAAAAACTATAGTTACAAAATTAAAACAAAATACTTTTACATGAAATACTCGTATATGAAGAGAATTGTTCGTGTGCTATATGAATTGGGCAAAATTATATGTACGAGACAACAACACGAAGTATTAGATTTTTTGATGAGCAATATTTTGTGTTTGTTGCTAAAAATTGCAGACGATTGACGTTGTTACTAGTAACACGAAGATATATTTGTATATTTTTAATTGTCGTGTGTAGTAAAAATGAAACAATTTAATATTTATTGTATAGTATTGTATAGTCGTAAGTAGAAGAAATTGTGCTGGCGCTGAATATTTAAACGCTGTTTATAAATGCATGACATAAAATTAAATGTGGAAAAATTTTAAATATTCTTCTCCTTCTTTAATCAGGGTCCAAAAACTTTATTGAGTCTTATCCCCAAATAGCAAAAATTCATCTCCAAAAATCACAAAAAACTACTTTTATTATCCCCAAAAATCCACACTAAACTACATTTCATTTTTTTAATTCAATCCATTTCCTTTGTATATATGCAGGTTTGGGCAAGTAAATTTACTTAAATAGTCAATATTGAAAAATAAAAAATCTTATAGGTTTTAAAACCTATAGATTAGAAAGATGAGACCAAGAAAAGAACAGATAAGAATAGAAAATACTTGGAAAGGAAAAATGCTACCGCCCTATATCGTTCGCTCTAAGCCAACGACCAATCCTGGCCAGCCTATTCCCATGACGAATCCATTCAATCTATCCAGATCGATCCTTGATATACTATCCAATTCGTCAACGAATCGACTGCCTAGCCATTTCTGCCTACTTAGTTGTATTCCCTGTCCCTGTCATTACCCCTATGGGACAATGACCTGTCAGAATACCTATCAAAGTTTTCAGTTTCCCCCTTTTCATGCCCAAAGTAGATTTGTATCTGCTATATTAAGTTTAGGCCATAGGATCCTTGATATCCTGCAGTCTGTTCTACTATCCCATGCATGATTGATTCTATCCCGTGGTGGTCTCACACCACTTTCACTTACATCCAAAGCTGAGCCGTTCCTAGCTAATTCATCAGCTAGCTCATTGCCAGTTATCTCACAAAGACCCGGTACCCAGCAGAGTCTAAGTTGATAATTGCTCATCAATCTCCTCCTTCTTACAGTCGCTAACTAACCTAGACTTGACAAAGTGTCCTTTCAGGGCCTTTAGCGCCGCCTGGCTATCTACATACAGAGTTACCTCAGTATTCTCTGCTATCAATTTCGTGGCCCTAAGAATACCCAGAATTTCTGCCTGGAACAAACTGCAACTATCCGGGAGTTCCTCAATGGGTAGGAGATGTAGAATGACGTCAAGTGCCGCCTGAGGTTTGCTTCTTACTGCACCTGTGATGCCAGTCGAAGCACATCTCTGGGCCTTAGACAAAAGATTCCTTCGACTTCTAATTCTCATCGCCTTTTGCTTCTTTTGCCAGTCTAAGTTCAATTCCCCCTAATACCGGAAGCCTAAACTGCTCAATCTTATACCTTCTGGTGAAAAGAACTAGCTCTGTTTTCTCCGGGTTAACCCCTAAACCCTTGCTAGTAGCCCATGAGGACAGTTCGTTAAGTTCATACTGCATGACGTCGCTGATCGTGGAAAGAAATTTTCCTGTGATCAGCATAACAACGTCATTAGCATAAGTAACGATTTTCCGCCCTCTTGCGTCAAATTGTCTTAGAATGACATTGACGGCTAAGAGCCATAGCAAGGGCGAGGAACTCCTCCTTGCGGAGTCCCTCTAGTCACTAGCTTCCTTATGCAAGCATTTCCCAAGTTCGAAAGCCCCTTCTATGTCAAGGAACGCTGCTAAGATATACTCCCTATACTGTAGGCCACGTTCAATGTAACTCACCACATCATGCAGTGCATTCTCAACAGATTTACCCTTTAGATAAGCATACTGAGCTCCACTGATGATATGGTTGTCATCCTCAGATAAAGATCGATCAATCTCTCTAATGTCTTCAATAGAAAAGACGATAGGCTGATCGGTCTGAAATCTTTAGGTTTCGAGTGGCTCGCTTTGCCTGCCTTAGGTATGAAAATTACCTTAACCTCTCTCCACCTCCTTGGAATCAGTAAGGTTCATTACTAATTCGATTGAGGCTGCTTCACAGTAATGCAAGTTAATTTGCACCACTTACAGCCCTGTTGGTACTGTCAGATTTCGGATACCGGAACCTGATTGTGCCCAGACCGAAATTAGCAATTCCCCACATCGATTCCAATTTCCTGAGAGACTCCTGGTCTATAGCAAACCTGAAGTCCCTTCCGAGGTTCTCTTTACAAGTCAGAGAAGTTAACAACTTGTATCCAGACCCTCGTTCTGGTTGACCAATACTGTCAGTATAGTTTCCACACTTGGCCTTGAGAAATTCAGGCGATTTCTCATTGCCACAATTGACGGTTTTGATTCCCTTTGACCAGTCCCCGCCTTTGAAGGACACTTCATCCACTCTTCTCTTCATTAAGGCGATCTCGTCAATGAGCCTATCTTCAATCGACCTCTATAGATCCGTGCTAATCCTCCCATCTGGGTCTCTTAATGACTTCCTTTTGGGGGCCCTTAAGAGATCCAGCCGGTGTGTGACTCCCCTTCTTAGCAGTCGAGACTGGTTGGTCATCGCCAGACCTAGCTCTCTTAACCACCTCCTTACGGTGATCCTTAAGAGAGCCGGATGGCTTATGACCACCCCACATCCAGCATTCTTTATCGTCTTCTTTTGAAGACCTTTAAGAGAGCTGGGAGTGTTGTTTGCCGCACCTTTCTTACTCGTAGAGGATTGGTCATCTCTAGGCCTAGCTCCTTTAGTGAATGATTCACCAGAGTTGCCGAATGGTTTACGATCAGCCTCCTATTTGGCTATGATAGACAGCTTCCCAGTTTCAACCGATCGTTCCGAAGACGTGATAGGTTTATTTGGTCGGCTGCTGTCATTGTCAATATTCTTGGACTCCAATGCGACCCCTGACACGGTTCCTGTACTCTCACGAGCATTTTCCGGAACGGTGTCAAACATCACATTTAGTCCTTCAGGATAAGACATTGCCAAGATAGCGGAGGTCGAGCCGTAGATTTTTTTCAAATCTAATTACACTCTTCCTACGCCTCTTGATAAGGTATTTATCCCTACCAATGACTGACGACAGATCGTTTTAACATTTGTATCAATAAACTTTTTAGATAAGTAATGTACGTCATTTTTATAGTTAACGCTAATGCCGAAGTTTAAATTTTTATGAAAGTATGATGAACCAAGTTCCATTGCTTCAATTATTTTTGATACATTTTATTCAAATTTTTAACATCAGCCAATCCGTACAATAATCTTGTTGCACAGATTGGAACCAGTTTTTTTAACATTATTCATTATAACAGCTATTTTTTATTGTCTTTATTGCTCTGTTGTTGAATAAATAAATAAAATTCATATTCGCGGAATATTATTTTTTTAATTTTTTCTTAATTAAAAAAAATTATAGAAATAAAATAAAAATCTCAACAAATTTTTCCAAAATCCCTTAAATCTTAAACTCATCTCCAACAAATCCGCTAATCACCAAACCAATTTTTTCGTCCCTATTTCCCAAAAGAAATCCCCAGTTTGGGGATAAATCCCCTATTCTGACAACACAACAACTACGCATTTGTAAATATACATGTATTAATATGTAAGTAAAAAACTGCGCTTAAATCAAGACATAATTTCTTAATCAGTTAAGTGGTTGTTTTAAAAAACCCAAATAAAACATAGTTTGTTTCTAAGGAACAGCTTTTATTCATTTTGTATTGTGACATGTTTTCTGTACTAGATACAATTAAGGAAAAATCCCTCGTTTTGTAAAAAATTTCTCTTCTTTCCTATCTTCAAAATTTGTTTCCCTCCAAATTTCCCTCCTCTTTAAAGACACTATTTTTAATAAAAAATTAACAAAAAGTTATTTTTTGTTTGTAAGTAAATAAAAAACAGCATAAAAATATTTTTTTTTAATTTTAAGGAACACAGAGAAATATTTTTAAACATAAAAATACGAACGAAGAAATTCATTTACAATATTGCATTTTTCCTATTTTATTCCTTTTTTTTTTTTTGAGAAAAATTTACACAATTTACAAATTCCAAGTTTTTCCCTTCATTTGAAATTTTCTTGAAAATTACCTCAAAAATGGAAAATTGAATCCATCTGACATCACTGGTATGGATGTACATACAGTGATCAACTAGAGTTTCCGGGAAAAGTTTACATGTATTACTTGCAAAACGGGAAAATAAAATTATAAATTTTTTATAAATATTTTATTGCATTTTAGTTTACAGTTTTATTTTGTTACCATTAAAACTATTTCATCGAAAATATTGATGAAGCCTAATATTTGCGCAAGACCAAAATAACACAAAAAATATCGAATAAAACACAATTAATTATACCCTACACCACCATATGTGGTTGGGGTATTATGCATTTGTGCTGATGTTTGTAACGTATAGAAAGAGTTATCCAACACACACCGACTCAGAATCACTTTTTAAATCGATCTAACGATGTCCGCCCGTCTGGCTGGAAGCCTGGTTGGCTGGCTGTCCATGTAAACCTTGTGCACAATGAAATTTGGCACGTGGGACTTTTATGATACAACGACGAAGCCTATTGAAATTAGTTGTGATCAGTCCATTATTTCACCTAGCCCCATATAAATGACCTCCCAGAATAGAGTGGAAACACTCAAAAATAAGAATATTTTAATAAAATTCGGTATGAAGAAGTCCTGTACAAGTGTCAATCTTTGTACTAAATTTTATGAAGATTGGTCCACAATTGACCATAGCTCCCATATAAATTCGTCTTCCGAAAATCACTTTAACGTGCATAAATCCCATACGAGTGTTAGTATCAAGTTAATATTAGACACAAATAAGTTTTATGTATTTTATGCCAAATTTTATTATAATCGGTCCATAATTTACCATAGCTCCCATATAAACCCACTTCCAGGAATCAAAACAAGGATTTCTTAACAACCAAATAATAATTATTTCTAGATATTTATAAATATTCTGTTTATTTATAATTATCTAGAACTATTTATTATTTGGTTGTTGAGAAATTTTCATTTCGGCCAAAAATTGTAAAAATGTAAAAAAAAACTCATTGCGACAGCTCGTCTTGGAAAGTTCATATTTTCAGTCGTCAAGAATTAAACTTAAAAACAAATTCTATTATCAATACTCTTGGAGTGTAAAATAGAAACTTTTCATGGTCATAGAAAATAAAATAAATAACAATTTAAAAAATTAAAAGACTTTTGTTGAGTTTGAGGTCAGTTTTTTTTATATATAATTTAATCTTTCGTTTTTTCGATATCCTTCGGATATCATTTTTAAGAAAAAATGAGAAACAATAACAGTATGCAAAAACACGTCACAATGTCTCAACATTCAATATTGTACTCAATTTTTTTATCGTAAAAATGCTTTAAAATATATTCAGTATTTTCATTTCGTGTTCAAGTCCACGAAAGAACAGATGTAAATTTTTAAAGACAAAATAAGATCAAAACCCTTTAAAAAACCAAAAGACTGACTTACTCATTAAAAGAAATATTTTTGTGGTATTCGCCGGAATTTTTGTAACAAAAGCAAAACAGTTCTTAAAACCAATTTTTAATCAAAAAATTTATTACATATCGTCCCTGCGCTGACGAAAAGTTATATATGAAATTTTTTACTTTTCTTTGCTGATTTGCAAATTAGCTTTTAAATAATAATTCATATACAATTCTTTTATAGCTTTCACCCAAAAAATGAAAATAACATGTTTCTGCTCTCCTAAAAAGTTTTGAAAAACCGCTAACATAGGACTTTTTATCAGCCCTCTTTTAATACATATTTTATATTTATTTATAAAAAACTTTTTTTGATTTCAGCACATTTGTGTTAAGTATTTCAAAACTAAATTTTAATGTTATTTTTATTAGCTATGTTCATTTTGTACTATTTTTTTTATATAACACTATAACTGAGTATATTCTTTAACAAGACATGTGGTTCAAGTTAATTTAAAATATTTCCGGGAATACCGAGAATTACCGGGAACATGATTTTTTCATTACCGTTTCCCGGGTAGTTGAAAAGAATTTAAAATTTTTTTTTAATTTTTTATAAAAATGATTTTATTCATTGATTTATTCTTTTAAATCATATATCTTTGATTTATTAATTGAATTTTGTTTGTTTTTATGTATGTTAACTTCATAATGCAAAAAGTGCAATGAAAAATGTTGCCTCCTTTCTAAAAAATTCCAGAAATAGTACGAAAAGTCACCAAATTTACCTCACAAAAGTATTTGAATTTTTATTAGCTTTGTATTTAAATATGTCAAACAAAATAAAAATGACGATATTATTGTAATTTTTGTTAATAATACGTCATAAGTAACACTGTTGAATGTTCCCAATTTGAAGTTAAAGTTTGGCTGATATTTAGTCTAATGGTTTATTTAATAGATATAGAAGGTTAATGTTGGAAGTCGGGGTCCTCACACAGTAATTTTTCTTGCTGCAATTCTGATGAGAGAGGAGATGGGAATACTAAGTTTTTACCTCTCTCGTCTACGAACTCACAGTTGGAAGAAAAATTTCTGTGTGTGAACCTTGACGAAGAACACGTCTATTTTACTTCTTTAAATATATGATAATTATTTTCTTTCAAACTAGTAAAAATTCAGAATTTAGTTGCTTACAAGTTTTCTTTTTTTATTAAAATCCCATATTTGAAGCTTTCTAGTTGTTTATTATGCGGCATTGTCAAAATGTTGAGAAATATCTTCCCGATATATAGTATAGTCATTGATAAATTTGGAGATTACAACACCTGACTTGAAGATATAGCTCCAAAATATACCACTCCAAAATATAAACACAAGTAATATTAACAAGAAAGTTAAATTTAATTTTAAAGATATTTTTCGAAGACATGACAAGGTTCATTTATATTTCCAATAAAAAAAATGTTTATATTTAGGAAATTATATAGGAAAAATGTTCCCATTATTGCAGAACCTCGCTTAATTTTTCCAAAATTTATAAAAAGAATAAGTAGATGCTTAAAAGTGATACTTGATACCAATTAATATAAAAAATATATCTTTTTTTGACCTTTGTTGTTTTTTGAGTATCTTAAAATGCAAAAAATTAAAATACTTTTGTAAGGTACCCGAAATGACTACTCGTGTTATTTTTTCTCAATTTCTCGGAAATTATTCAACATTTTGTGCTACTTCTTGAAGCATTTTGTAGAAGACATAACAGGCAAAAAAGAAAATCCCATTCATAAACTATAAAATTTTTTATTTACCTAATGTTACAACTTAAAATATATAAATTTTTTATTTAATTTTGTTCATTTACTTAATTACAATTACGTTAATAAATAAATAAATAGTAAATTCTAATCAGAACGTAAAATTATTTTCAAAATACTTTATGTCCCATTTTTTTTAAACAATTTTAATTTGCATTTAAATTTTAAATAATCAAAAATTCAAAATAATCACAAAATTAAGTGAACTAACAATAAGTATTCAAATCTTAACTATAAATCTTAATTTATATGAAGTCCAACCACTGCCGGACGAAAAACTGTATGTAATCAAAGGGTTTAGCTTAGGCGGAGGTCTGTTGTGTTCCTTCTTCTCAAACGCTTCTCATTATGTTTCGAGTAGGTGAGTTAGAGTGTACTTCAATCTTCTTCAAATGCGATTCTGCGTGTTTTCTTATTATTTGACAAGAGGAACATTAATGTCCTTGTGAAGTTTTTAATTTTTCACATACCAGGGAGCTGCAGATATCATTCGTAGTATTTTATTTTGGAGTCTTTGAATTTTTTTCAACATTTGAAGATGTGGCCGTGAACCATAGTTGGATACCATAGCACCATATTGGCTTTATAATTGAGTTATAGATCAATAGTTTGCAAGCTAATTTGAAGTGATTTTAACTTCATTTGGGTTAATTTTGTAACTATATGTGATTTACACGTAAGTCGTCAATCTAGATGCATACCAAGATATTTTACTTCCGTTTTTTGGGGTATAATCTGAATTTCTCCGCAACGTGAAGGTAATATGTATACATTTCTGTTCATTCACTTTTATTCTCCATTGCTTCAACCATTTTTCTAGATAGAGTATATGATCTTGCAAGAGTTTAGATGCTTCTTGGGGGTTTTCATGAACGCCTAAAATAGCTGAGTCATCTGCAAATGTGGATATATGGTTGGTTGGTTGGTTTACGTGGTAGCCCGTAACCATACGGGCAATCAATTAGATTCGTTAGAATCCGTTTTGATAGGACCACACTACTCGCCAAGTAAATGAGTTGGATTGAGTACGTAGTGAGATAGAAGTGTAGGGAAGAAAAATGAGAACATATATTAATTAGATCCAGCCTGTAGCATTGAGATATTTAATAATGTCACTGAGTCTAGTGACAGATATCTCATAGAGGTTGTCTAATTGGTGCCTTCCCAGAAATTTATGTATGATTGCGTTCAAGGCTGGGCATTCACACAGAACTTGATATACTATCTCCTCCTTCTCGCGATTGCCACAACTACGACAGTATTAATTGTAAGGGAGACCAAGTCTGCTTGCATGTTTTAGGATCGTCCAGTGACCTGTAAACAATGCTATTAGTCTCGAGATGTCTTTGCGTTTGTAGACAATGAGTTGCATTAAGCGTTTTTCGTTGTAGGTAGGCCACGTCTCCTTAGCGACTCTACATTTGTCCAGATTTCGCCATCTATTTTTCGCCTTCCCTAGATAGTGTTTTTGGATTCTGCTTTTGACTGATCCTAACGGGATTGCGACAGAAACCGATAAGGAGGCATTCATAGCAGAGCCTGCCCGGGCTAATTCGTCTGCCTGTTCATTGCTATGGTAATCCCTATGCGCAGGAACCCAGACTATAGTAATGTCATACAGTCGGTTTAGTCCGAGCAGTTCCCCTTTACACTGTCTGACTAGAATAGAAGTAGTTTTAGGTGATTTGAGCGATAGAATTGCCGCTTGGCTGTTGACAAATAAACCAATATTCCCTTGAATATTTCTATCTCGAATTAATTTACACGCTTCCCTGAATGCTATTATTTCCGCTTGGAATAAGCTTGACTCATCAGGGAGTCTATATGAGTGTCTAATTCCAAGATCATTAGAGAAAACACCAGAGCCGACACTGCAGTTCATCTTCGAGCCGTCAGTGTATATCTTAGTTACACATTGTTCAAGAAGATTTCCCCTTCTCTATTCACTCCTGGTTGGGAATAGGACTTTAATAGTATTTCTGAAGTCCATCCTCGCGTGTCCATATGTTCTTGATCTCCAGCCTTCCATTGCAGATAATCTTATCGCACTATTGACTGATGATTCAATAATATGTGTAGGTCTATGGATGTTAGGTGCAATATAGTGTTCAGAGCTTCTGATGGACTAGTACGTAATGCACCTGCAATGCCAATGGAAGCAGATCTTTTAATACTATAAAGTTGATCCACCACGTATCTCTTACTAGTAGCGGTCCACCAAACAAGATATCCATATACAAGAATGGGCCGTACTATCGCAGTATATAGCCATTTTGTCAATTTTGGGCTCACACCCCATTTCACACTAAACATCTTTCTACAGGTGTAGTATGCTACCGTAGCCTCACTAACCCTATGTTGAATGTTTAGCTTCCATGAAAGCTTGGAATCCAAAATAATGTCCAAGGACTTTGCATTGTCCGACAAGGTGAGTTCACAGTTTTCTAACTCTGGTAGTCTGAAGCTTGGAATCTTGGTCTTTGTGATGAAAAGTACCAGCTCTGTCTTGCCCGGATTCACTCCTAGCAGTTGGCATGATATCGCTTATCAAGTTCAGAAACAGTCCCGATACTAGTATCACCACATCGTCCGCATAAGCCACGACTTTCACTCCCTTGTCTTCCAATTCGCACAGGATGGTGTTAATGACAATGAGCCACAACAGCGGAGAAATCACACCTCCTTGTGGAGTTCCACGCATAACTTGTTTGGTCTTAACACTCTTGCCTAAATTCGCAAAGCATTGAGACTAGCCAGTTGATGATATAATTCTCAACTCCTAGTTCGTGCAGAGCTCTCTGTATCGCCATATTCGTGACATTGTTAAAAGCGCCTTCTATTTCCAGAAAGGCTGCAATTGTGTATTGTTTAAATTCAATGGATCGCTCGATGACCCTTACGACCTCATGAAGAGCCGTCTCCTTGGAGCGACCTTTAATGTAGGCGTGTTGACTTCCTGAGAGTCGAGTTGTACCCTCTAGACGCTGCCTTATATATAAATCAATGAGTTTCTCCAGGGTTTTCAGCTGAAAAGATGAGAGACTAATCGGACGGAAGTCCTTTCCATTCTCATGACTTTTTTTCCGGTTTTTGGAATGAAAACTACCTTCACTCTCCTCCAATTCCGATATATGTGTTCGACTTTTAGTTGGCATATCAGTGTGTATATTAAATATAAAAAGGGACCCAGTATACTGCCTTGGGGTACACCAACTTCAATGGACTGTGGTGAGCTTATAAAGTCTCCCTCTTAAAGAAAAAACTTTCGATGAGTTAACTAGCTTTCCAGCATACTTTATCGAAGGCTTGAGAAACGTCAATGAAGAGAGCAGAACAATATTTCTTTTCTTCAAACTCTTAGATATAACATTTGTAAGTCTGTGAGTTTGTTCTATGGTGCTATGCTTTTCTCTAAAACCAAATTGATGTGTTGGAATACAATCGAAACAATTAACTATTGGTTTCAACTTTTTCATTAATAGCTTCTCAAACAGCTTTGATATATTAGATAACAGGCTAATAGGCCTATACGATTCTACTTTAGTGTGATCTTTTCTGGGCTTAGGTATCATTGTAACCAATGAGGTCTTCCATTTTGTGGATAATATTTAAGGCGTATTATAGCATTAAAAATAAAAAGTATTATTCTTATTGCTATCCGGGTAGCTCAAAAAGCATCTTGTCACTGATTTTGTCAATACCAGGTGCTTTTTTGGGGCTTAAATCAACAATGTCGATTACTCGAATCTCAAAACAAAGGGGGTTCAACTGCTCCAAAAAGGAGTACAACAGGTGGCAACTCCATTATGTCATCTGATAAATTTGGGGAAAATACGTTCTTTAGATGACTAACAAACAGATTCCTCTTTTCGCTATCATTTCTTGCCCAGCCTCCATTTGTATTACGTAAATGAGGTCTACTTGTAACTGGTCTTTTCAACTTTTTTGTAGCTCGCCATAGTGAGTAATTCGAATACGGGGTAGCATCTAGGTTCTCCAAATATTTTTTCAGTGATTCAATTTTCTGATACTCTAGTAGCTTATAAGGCGCTTTTGGCATTCTCTTAGCTTCGATCTGAGTTGAGGGGATCTGTGGAGTTGCCACTCTCTTCGAACTCTTCTTTTTTCAGACAAGAGCCGTTAGACATCCACAGAACAAATTCTATTATATCTGTTTTGTCGGGGTGTTAGGGTAGCATGCTGAACAGCAATTTTTAAATTTTTTTCAAAATTATTGAGAGAGAGAGAGATCGATATTTGCTGGAGTTCTCAGCGATATATTTTACGTGCAATGAGTGCTAATATATTTTCTATATTTCAACCAGCTTATTCTAGTGTTAGATATCGCTGAAATACCAGTGGGGCACACAATTTCTCGGGGTTTCAATATAGTAACAAAATTGGGTGAATGATCTGAAGATAATTCTAATGAATATTTAACATGAATTAATTGCCATTGTAAATTCCTCGTAACAGCGAAATCGATGACATCCGGTATTTTATTTGGGTCAGTAGGCCAATATATTGGTTCTCCGCTCGAAATAACATTCAAACCCATTTTAGAAATTGTATTAAACAAAACACGACCTTTAGGGGTTATAAGTCGTGATCCCCAGAATGTATGCTTATCATTATAATCGCCAACTGCCAGGAAACGGGGTCCAAGTGATTTATAAAAATTTTCATATTGATTTTCTGAAATTGAAAACCTGGGGGGTGGATATATCGATAAAATCACTAAGTTTCTGTAACAATCATTAATACAGATTGTTGTAGCTTGAAGATAATCTTCACGAAGATCACACATTAAGTAGTGTTTGATACGAGTTTTTATTAAATTGCCAGAGCCTCCACATGATCTATCTCTTGGATCTTTAGAGTCAAAAAAGCATATCCATTTATCCTAAATAAGCTTCTTGACGTCAAATGGGTTTCCGAGATTATATCTAGATCATGACATTTTTGTACTGGCGAATACCGTTGGCATTCCAAAAACTTATTTTTAGGCAGTTCATGATTTGTTCAGCACAGCTTGCAATAACATAGATTGCATTTTAAGCATTTCTTGATTCATATTGCTCATTGAATTTGTAAAATTATTTACCGATTGAACGAGAGAATCGATTGACTCTGGGTTCATATTGTGATTAAATTTATTCTGATGTTGATAGTCCTGCGGTAAGGATTGGTTGTTCTTAGGGATGTTTGTGTACGATATTTTGTTCTCAGAGGGCTTTTGTAACTGGGGGTAATTGACCTTGAGGATATTTAATGGTTGAACGAAGGAAATTCTTCACTTCTGGCTTAGTGATTTTTTTTAACGATTGAGTATAGGGGACAGTCTCTGTAGTTTGCAATATGATTTCCTCCACAATTACTACATTTTTTCAACTTACAGTCATGTTTAGATTTATTACATTGCGATGAATTATGTAACTCTCCACAAACAACGCATACGGGTGCCAATCTGAAGTAAGCCTTGGTATGACTATATTCTTGACAATTTATACATTGGACTGGGCCCGATCGTTTATGTGGTTCTTCTACAGTAATTTTGCGGTGTAATAAATATTTTATGTTATATATAGGGTGAGTTTCATTTTTTTCAGTTTCATATCACCGGGTTCTAGTTCCACACGGAAGAGCGGTTGAGGAGTTTTCTCCCGATTTCTAATGTTTATAACATTTTTAATCTTAAAGCCCTTGTCCTCCGGACTTTTTTTGATTTCAATAGTTTCAACACTAGAGTCAGTACCCTTTATATAAATCTGTAGACCCTTGCTACCTTTCAGTTGATAAGTATAAAAACTTTTCTTATGGGTTTCGAAATTTGTCACAACCTTACGATAATCGTTTTCACTATTTACCTGCATTTTGGTCTCATTAATTGTACCTCTTGTAATTGGGATCACATAAAAGGAGTTTTCACCAATCAATGAGATCAAATTTCGAACCAAAGTGTTCGAGTTAATTTCTCTCAGAAAAATAGGTGGTGGTTTGGCTGTCCTAATTGTACTAGTGGGTTCATTTTCCTCACATCGCAAAATAGAAAAATGATTTTTTATACTTAGTATTAGAATTTTCGTTCTTAATTCAAATATTTCATTATTTTTAGTATAAATTACCCACTTGATTTTAAAATCAATCCCGTTTTGTACGAACCGTACTTAAATTTTTAAGTACCGATTTTTCGAAAAATGAACTTGATTTTATATTGCAATTTTCCTTTCTTTGTAGGTCTAAATGACTTAGATTCATTATTTGAGCTGATTAAGCGATGACCGCCGTTTTAATCTTCCTGTTTCTAATTATGTGATAAATACGTATGTATGTTGATGAAATTTGGCACACTGCCTTCTTTTGACTCTACAAATATATCTTAGTGAACAAAAATGTCTCAATTCTTTACAAAACTGCTAAATTTAAAAACCAAATAACTAAATATGTATGTATGTATATATGTATGTTTGTATATATGTATGTATGTATGTATATATGTATGTTTGTATGGATATATATGTTTTATGTATGTATATATATAAAATAAAGCAAAACTGAAATTCATCAACTGTGTTGAAATTTGATTCCCCATTTTTTGTTATGTCACATAAAAATTTTTTTGATCCTCCATTTGCTTACTCATCTAATTTTAGACATTATTAGTAGTTGAGAAATTATCATATTACCAAATAATTAATTGTTTTTACAACATTACCTGATACTATTCGGGAAAGTTTAAAAGCTAATATGTCCTCTATATTACATTTTAAAAATAGCTTCAATGACGATCAATTAAAAATTTTTTAAATAAGATCAATTAATCTGTTTCTAAATCTTCAATCTTGTTGCTACAAGTCAAGAACCACAGCGATGGTATCTATTTAAGTTAATTTTAAATGCTATAAATATGCACTAAAAATCTCAAAATGCTAAAATATGCAATTAAGGATAAAATATGCACAAATCGATGCCAAAATGCTTTATTTGTTCTGAAACGGATAAATATTTTATCGATGGTTTCATTTGCGGTTTCACTGCTTGTAATAAAATCCAGAAATAATCAAATATCTAGCTGTGAACAATTTTAATAATAAATATGTATCTTAATATTATTAAAAAAATATTCGAATGGAAAATTTAAAAACATTTGAAAATTTTGCGGTGATGCCTAATAAAATTAGGCATATTTAAGAAACATATGTTATGAGACAGGAAGTTGTTTTATTCCATTGACAAGTATTCTAAGCAATTTGTTCTAAAAAAGAATTTCGCGCTTAAAATACAGAAAATATTAATGTTTACAATTCGGTGAAAGAACGCTCAAATATTTACAGTGTTTTTCGATTTTCATAAAATTTTGCACGCAAATAGTGCAAAAGTATATAACTTTTAATAACAACGTTCTTGGGAAGGCGAATTTGCAATTGCATTTTTAAATGGATTTTTCGTTGAATGTGAAATTTAGATTTTTGATTTTTAGCATATTTATAAAGTAGAAAATTTTTACTCTAGAATAAAAATGCAAATTTTTTGGAATGCACACATCCACCATGCATAATTTCTTTTTACAATTTTTCATATAAAAATTTCTGCTATTTTTAAAATATTATTAAAAATAGTAAACCCTTATGTACTAGACTAATTAATATTCGAATTGATAGCAGACAAAACAGTTTAAAACACACTTAAGTTAAAATTATTTTCAAATACAATTGTCAAATTTCTATAAATTGCATTCGAACGAAAAGTATATTTTGAAGATGCTGACTGAAATGCGCATAAAAAAGACAATAGTATTTTATATGCCTTTTAAATTACATAAATCCGTCAATAACCTCAAGAAAGGTTATTGACCTCTCTTAAACTTGCATACTTTCTATACTTTGTTAACTTTTATACAAATTAAAATAAATTTTTATAAAAATAAGAAAAAATATTATTTTTATATGAAAAATGTGGACCATGTTTTTTTAACTATTATGCATAGTAGAAATTTGGACCATGTTTTTTTTAAGTATTATACATAGTAGATGTGCGCGTCCAATAATTTGAGTTTTTATTCTAATGCAAAGATTTCATACTTCCCAAATATGTAAAGAAATCAATATGTAAAAAATAACGAAAAATGTATTTAAAAAATGCAATTGCATTAAAATGTATTTTTAAATAAGAAAGATATAGTCGGTCAAGCCCGACCATATGATACTCTACATCATTGTGTATATGCACCAAAATCCGGGGAAGTGTCTTATATTAGACCTGTGGCCAATTGTTGGCCGATATTTGTATTAAGTGTAAAATAAAACATACTAATATAGAATATTACGTTGATACCAATATTTATATGAATTTATGCACTTTAGGAAGATTAGCGAAAGTGGGCCTTATTTGGGAGCTATTGAAAATTATGGACCCATTCTCATGGGAGCATAAGAGTCAATTATGAACTGATCTTTATGAAATTTGACATAACGATTGATAATTATAGAAAACTTCTTTGTACCGAATTTCTAATGCTAAAATATGCAATTAAGGATAAAATATGCACAAATCGATGCCAAAATGCTTTATTTGTTCTGAAACGGATAAATATTTTATCGATGGTTTCATTTGCGGTTTCACTGCTTGTAATAAAATCCAGAAATAATCAAATATCTAGCTGTGAACAATTTTAATAATAAATATGTATCTTAATATTATTAAAAAAATATTCGAATGGAAAATTTAAAAACATTTGAAAATTTTGCGGTGATGCCTAATAAAATTAGGCATATTTAAGAAACATATGTTATGAGACAGGAAGTTGTTTTATTCCATTGACAAGTATTCTAAGCAATTTGTTCTAAAAAAGAATTTCGCGCTTAAAATACAGAAAATATTAATGTTTACAATTCGGTGAAAGAACGCTCAAATATTTACAGTGTTTTTCGATTTTCATAAAATTTTGCACGCAAATAGTGCAAAAGTATATAACTTTTAATAACAACGTTCTTGGGAAGGCGAATTTGCAATTGCATTTTTAAATGGATTTTTCGTTGAATGTGAAATTTAGATTTTTGATTTTTAGCATATTTATAAAGTAGAAAATTTTTACTCTAGAATAAAAATGCAAATTTTTTGGAATGCACACATCCACCATGCATAATTTCTTTTTACAATTTTTCATATAAAAATTTCTGCTATTTTTAAAATATTATTAAAAATAGTAAACCCTTATGTACTAGACTAATTAATATTCGAATTGATAGCAGACAAAACAGTTTAAAACACACTTAAGTTAAAATTATTTTCAAATACAATTGTCAAATTTCTATAAATTGCATTCGAACGAAAAGTATATTTTGAAGATGCTGACTGAAATGCGCATAAAAAAGACAATAGTATTTTATATGCCTTTTAAATTACATAAATCCGTCAATAACCTCAAGAAAGGTTATTGACCTCTCTTAAACTTGCATACTTTCTATACTTTGTTAACTTTTATACAAATTAAAATAAATTTTTATAAAAATAAGAAAAAATATTATTTTTATATGAAAAATGTGGACCATGTTTTTTTAACTATTATGCATAGTAGAAATTTGGACCATGTTTTTTTTAAGTATTATACATAGTAGATGTGCGCGTCCAATAATTTGAGTTTTTATTCTAATGCAAAGATTTCATACTTCCCAAATATGTAAAGAAATCAATATGTAAAAAATAACGAAAAATGTATTTAAAAAATGCAATTGCATTAAAATGTATTTTTAAATAAGAAAGATATAGTCGGTCAAGCCCGACCGTATGATACTCTACATCATTGTGTATATGCACCAAAATCCGGGGAAGTGTCTTATATTAGACCTGTGGCCAATTGTTGGCCGATATTTGTATTAAGTGTAAAATAAAACATACTAATATAGAATATTACGTTGATACCAATATTTATATGAATTTATGCACTTTAGGAAGATTAGCGAAAGTGGGCCTTATTTGGGAGCTATTGAAAATTATGGACCCATTCTCATGGGAGCATAAGAGTCAATTATGGACTGATCTTTATGAAATTTGACATAACGATTGATAATTATAGAAAACTTCTTTGTACCGAATTTCATTAAAATATTGCTACATTTAAAGCATTTATGATCGTAAAACCCATATGCCGGGAGGACATTTGTATGGGGACTATGTGAAATAATTTTCCTTGTTTCAAAATAATTATTTGTGTCAAATTTGGTCACGATGTCTTTAAAATTGTGACCTGTACTCTGTTCACAAGGTTTACATGGACAGCCATCCAAATGGATATTGCACAGTGTTCCATTCAAAAAATGAAATGAAAATAAATCTGCAGTTTCCAAACGGATGTTCTAATTTTAATGAAATATCACATAGTGAAAGAAGAAATGTAGTGGAGCTTAAGCTTTCAACTTGGACAATATCGTTATATCTAAACCGATTTGAAAGATTAACAATTAAAAAAATATATCTAAATCATAAAAATTCACAAAGCCTTCCCAGACATATTGTTATTAAAAGTTACATACTATTGATTTTTTTTTTTGGTTTTTAAGAAATAAAATCAAGAGTTTTTGCAATTTATACAAGATGACTTCAGTTAAATATAAATTTTTTTGTATTTTATACCCCACACCAACATAGGTGGCTGGGGTATTATGCGTTTGTGCTGATGTTTGTAACGTACAGAAAAATATTCCAACACCCACCTTAAAGTATACTAATCGACTCAAAATCACTTTTTGAGTCGATCTAACGATGTCCGTCGGTCTAGGGCTATTCCTGGAAGTGGGTTTATATGGGAGCTATGGTAAATTATGAACCGATTCTCATAAAATTTTGGCAATGTTGTTTTTAATTACAAAAAATGTGATCAATTGTGGACCGATCTTAATAAAATTTGGTACAAAGATTGATACTAGTACAAAACTTCTTTGCACTGAATTTCGTTTAAATATTCTTATTTTTAAGGCATTTTTGATGTTTAAACTCTATTCCGGGGGGACATTTGTATGGGGCTAGGTGAAGTAATGGACCGATAACAACCAATTTCATTAGGCTTCGTCCTTGTATCATAAAAGTCCCACGTGCTAAATTTCATTGAATTATCTTTAAAATTGCGACTCGTGCTTTGTGCACAAGGTTTACATGCACAACCATCAATCCAGCCATCCAGCCAGCCAGACGGACGGACATTGTTAGATGTTCTGTTTAAGAAGTGATTCTGAGTCGATTGGTATACTTTAAGGTGGGTGTTGGATAAATTTTTCTATGCGTTACAAACATCAGCACAAACGCATAATACCCCAACCAAATATGATGGTGGATGGTATAAAAAGAAAAAATTAATTCGCCTTATTGTTATTTTGGTAGAACTGCATCTAGCTTCTATAAATTTGCCTTGAAATAAACAAATAATTCTTCCGAATACAACTTCAAAACAGTGTGAAAACAGGAACATCATATTTCGTGTAAAATCGCGATTTCATGTGATTTTAAAATTTCTCGGAAGCCAGAACACATACATATACGTACATTAAAGTATCTCGATTTACGTATAAACAAAATTAAAGGTTGATATGTTATAAAATATTCACAAAATATTTCGGTTCAATTACTTTACTTTTGTGAGCTACACCATTTCTAAAATACCACCAAAAATACAGTTTTCGATTAACAGCGTAAACAAGTTTCCACTTTTGATAAATAAAAAATTATAACATTTAAAAGAAAAATCAAACTAGGCGCTCAAAGCCGTTGAGATAGTGGCACTTTTATAACAGCTGTTTCATAAATACAATAACAACAAGCAATTTTATGTTACCGTGTTAAACCTAAACAAAACAGATGCTATTTTTGTAGTTGTTTAAAACTGCTATCATTTGTTTAACTGAATCACTTAAATAAGAGTTTTAGTTCGAAGCGTCACAGTTTTAAAAACTTATTAAAATTAGTTTTCAAACTCAACAAATTAAGATTTTAATAATATTTTCTAGTATTTCTATATTTAAATATTCAATTATTAAAGTTTAAATATTTTTGACATCATTGGAAAGGTCTTATTTAATATTATTCAATTAAAACTTTAATAACAAAAATAGTATTTTAGGAATACCGGTCCATAGCAGGTTAGAATTTATAGCAAATACACGGTTAGTAAAGAAAGTAAATCTCAACAGAAAAATAATTAAAAAAAAAAACTACAAATTCGTGAAAAATCGTGAATAATTTTAAAATTTTTTTTATAAATTGATATTTAGGTGCAATAAAAACTTCCGCACGACTTATTTGCGGAAATTTTTGATTTAACCTTTTAGAGACCGAACGTTTTAAAATGCTGTTAAAGGGTTAATTACCTATATAATCTTCGATAGTATTGGGAGAGGCCTTTTCAATGGCACATTAAAATCCAATATGCTTTGAAAAATATGCGAAATATTTTATATTAAATGTTTAAATTAAAAAAAAAAAAAAACTTAATAATCCGCACATGAAAACTGATGTTTACATTTACATTATTTAAATTGGTAGTCCATATGTTAGCTCATCTCTATTATTTTTGGAAGATCATTTTCTTATATGAAATGTTTTGATAATGCTATTAAAAGAAACCCGTTTTTGTAGAGGTGTTTTTATATGATTTATTATGACCAGGGCAAGTTTCAATATGCATGAAAAAATGAAATTATGCACATATGAAAAAGCACAAAAAATGGGATAATATTCCCATAAATATGCAAAAGTAGCATGAATATGCATAGAAAAAGAAACAAATTCATATGTTTTCTTATATAAATATAAAAAGACTTTGATAGTCATATTTGATACATCTTAATTTTTTTCTTTACAATTACACAGAACCAATTTTGTATATAAATATAATAATTTCGTTTTATTAATTTTAGCTCATAATATTTAAAACTAATTTCCTAAATATTAAAAATTTTTAAATTTTTATTTCAAATAAAATGTAATCAAGAACCAAATTATTTCAACTTTCATTTATATTTCCAATTAAAAAAAAAAATATATTCTTATGAAAATTTTTCAGTGACAAATTGGATACAGAACAATGATTTTCTAGCTCTTTTGTGTGAAAATGATGTACATATGTATGTGCCGTGCATTGGTTCAAAAATTACTCACAATTTTTAAATATTCTTTTTTACAGAATTTTTCTGGAAAATTAACATTTTAATGCATTATAATATTTGTGATTAAAACAATTTTTATTTTATAATATTTAACAAAATAATTTTATTTTCTATGAAAAAAGTTTGGGAGTAAATATGTAAGTTTAATTTGCTCAGTTTTTGTTAAAATACATTCCAGAAATGCTAAAATATTTTCTGTATATGCACGAAGTATTTAAAAAAATCTTAAAAAATAATCAGTTAAGCAAATTTCAAAAAATTACTACTTCAAAATATTACTACGTTTTTGTTAAGAAAACTATTATATTCAAATTTATGCAAAGATTTGAAAAAAGGCATTTATTGTAAAATAATTTTGAAATATTCAAATCTTACTTTTTCAGCAAAAATTTATATTTGTCGTGATACAAATTTTCTACTTTTTTATGCTGTTATGAACCAAGTGAAAAAAATTTTAATTCTATAAAATTATAGTCGTTTTGTTAAAAACAGTATGACTTGTAATCCTGTTAAAAACTGGATAAGTAAACAATTTTTAAAAAATCGATTTTCCACTTTTTTAAATTTTGTAATAGTCGATTTTTCGACCTTTTCCGATTTTTCGCAGGTTTCCCACATTTTTTCCAGTCACACCCCAAATGACAAATTTTCATACCCAAAATTCCCCCAAATAACTGAATACTTGAAAAATCCCATACAATAATACCTTAACTTTAGAGATATACAATAATACTCTAATTCTTTTTATTTGTACTTCAATCCATTTCCTTTGTAGATATGCAAATTTGGGCAGATAAATTTACAAAAGCAGTGAGTAGTGAAAAAGAAAATTTTATATAAATATTAAAAAAAAATAAAAAAAAGATTACGTTTTTATCTCTTCTTCAAAGGTATGAAAGTGTGATTAATTATAGAAGCAATAGAATCCTGTGACGTTGCTTTAATTATTTTTGATACACTTTCTTCAACTTTTTAACAACTATTTACTGAAGCTTTTTAAATTTTTGTTTACTATTGCAGTAACAATAATGGTGTATCAACTGCCAATCCGTACAATAATCATTTTGTTGCGGAGATTTCAATTAATTTTTATACCCTACACCACCATAGGTTGGGGTATTATGCGTTTATGCTGACCCACAGAAAAAATTATACAACACACACCTTAAAGTATACCAGTCGACTTAGAATCACTTTTTGAGCACGTCCGTCCGTTTGGCTGGCTGTCTATGTGAACCTTTTGCACAAAGTACAGGTCGCAATTTTGAAGATAATTCAATGAAATTTGGCACGTAGAACTTTCATGATACAAGGACGAAGCCTATTGAAATTGGTTATGATCGGTTCATTATTTCATCTTGTCTTCATACAAGTGTCCTCCCGGAATAGAAGTTTAACGATCATAAATGCCTTAAATATATCAATATTTTAATGAAATTCGGTGTAAGGAAGTTTTGTATAAGTATCAATCTTTGACACAAAGATTTTCGTGAAAATCGGTCCATAATTGACCATAGCTCCCATATAAAATCCTCTTTCGAAAATTACTGTTTTTTCGCCTCTTTTGACTACTTTTTGTTATTTGTCTTTTTTGTAGATTTTTTGTGTGTATGTGCAAATTTTAATTGCCAAATTTCTTGATCGGATCACAACTTCGCATTGCCCACTTCTTCATAATATGTGTGTATATTTATAAATGCACCCAAAGAAATAATGATCACAATCATGTTCAAAATGATACCATTCAGTGTCAATAGTACATCAGAAACGTATGTGTTAAATTTGAAAACGGCGTGTTCAAAACTACGGCAGAAATTTGTTAACGCAATGGTACTAAATTTGAACATGACAGTTACAGCGTTTATACGCTCCTCTTACTTGCAATTAAAAATATTGAGATATAAAAACTTTGCAGTATAAACGATGATTTAATTAGTGAAACTAATTGCAAATAATACATACGGCGTTGCCTCTTCCTTTTCGTTCATAGAATTTTTTATGACAATAGTTGTATTTTCCCCTTCTGGCACAACAAGAAGAGAAATATATTTCTTTATGTAATTTGAGTATGAACGGTGTGATACGTTCGCACCGGCATCATTTCTAAAGAAATATGGACCGATGATTCCACCGGCCCACAAACCACTCCAAACCGTTGTTTTTTCTGGATGAAGTGGCAGTTCTTGAATCTCTTCAGGTTGCTCTTCGTCCCAAATGTGGCAATTTTGTTTGTTTACATAACCTTTAAGCCAGAAATGGGCCTCATCACTGAACAAAATTAGCCTCGAAAACGTCGGATCATCTTGGAACTTTTCAAGAGACCATAGAGCGAAGCGATGTCTCTTGGGAAGGTCGAGCGGCTTCAGTTGTTGCACAAGCTGTATTTTGTACGCTTTCAATTTAAGATCTCGACGTAAAATGCTTCAAGTCGTTCCATACGTCAGTCCGAGTTGCTGCGAACGGCGCCGAATCGACTCTCCACGGTCTTCGTGTACACTCTCAGCTACGGCCGCTATATTTTCTTTACAGCGTGCTGGACGTGGTCGAATATTATCCAATAATGAATGCTGGGTCTCAAAATGAGTGACGGTGTTGCGAATAGTACACTTAGTAGGCCGATTATGTTGACCATAAGTTGAGCGAAGTGCACGAAATACATTCCTCACAGAACGTGAATTTTCGTAATAAAGTTGAACGATTTGTAAACGTTGTTCAGGCGTAATTCTTTCCATTATGAAATACCAAACAATACTAAACAAAAATAACATGACAGCATGACTCGACTCACACGTGTTCTGTCAAAAAAGACTATTGAAAAAAATATCTCTACTTGAATCACCCATTACATACTTTAAGACAATAGTTTTTTTATTCGTTTATAAAGTGGTGAGGGTAAAAAAAAAAGAATATAGCACTCTAAATTTACTTCAAGCTTTTTTTAAATTTTTGGAATAAGAATATTTTGGACATCCCGATACGGGGGAAATTTTTTCGTAAGACCATACAAAGTAGTACGTTTTGACATAGGATTAGGTAAACCGAATTCTTTGTTAGTAAAATTAAATGCAACCATACATAAATTCTTATTATATTACTCAAAGAAATAAAAGATAAAAAATCGAATATTTTATAAGGTATTTGTTTAATTGCACAGTGCAGTAAAATGAAACATTTTTCCTGATTTTTCACTCAATTTTGACATATGAGATCATGGATTTTTAAGCCTATAAATCACTTTTTTTTTAATTGACTCAAGTTTTCGAAGATTTGACGAGATTACAGCATTATGCAGCATATCTCGAGAAATATTTGTCTGATTTTGTTCAATAAAATGGTAAAAATTCTAATTCAAATTATCTGCAAGTCACGCCAACATCATTTGTTATGTTAATCTACTTAACAGTTTCGGAACTATTAAAAAAAATTGTGTGAAAAAAATCTAACAATTTTTATTATTAATTTTTTTTTTTAATCTTAAAGATGTAAAACTAAAAAAATGTGAATATTGTAAATAAATTCGACATTTATTTAATTTATAAAAGAAGGCTTATTTTGATTGTATTATACATATACGGTTTTATGTTAAAGGAGAAAAAATAGCATTGAAAAATAAACATTTCTAAATTTTGTTAATAATTTGATTTTTTAAACATATTTTTATTAATATCTCCGAATGTATTGAGCAATTAAAACAATTATGTGGACATAGCTTGCAGATAAATTAAAATTTTGTGGTATTTTTCTAAACCACATCAGATAAATTGTTTTCGAAATATATTGCAATATGTGATGCAACCTCATTAATTTTCCATATAAGGGTTTACCTCAAAAACAAGAGTAAATTAAAAAAAAAAGTAATTATAGGCTTAGAACTCCAAGTTAATGTATATCCAAAATGTCTAAGAAATGTTGTGCCGCAGAACCAACATTGCCCTGTGTTATTTTATGAAATCAATAAAAATACAAAAAAAAAAAAAAATAATAATAATAATAATAAAACAAATATTTATACTACTTATATTTGAATACAAAATGTATGTCTATACATTTATACAAAGATTTACACAATATCGTTTAGAGTAATATACATATGTACATTTATTCCCAATTTTGAAGCAAAAACATTTTTCAGGCTTTGAAAAGAATACTAATTTTCTTTTTTTATTTATAAAATATGACTGTTAGGTAACATAACTATAGTAATATCATAAAATTTTTGATTCATTTAAAATACGTATCTCCATATTTTGTTGAATTAAATTAAAAAATTATTAATATATTTTTTTTTTAATTTTTAGTAAAAAAAATATATGGAAACGGTGAAACATTTCAATATGATTTAATGTTTAAAATCATAAAAATATATAATATTAAATTAATAATTAATAAGAATACAAAATGCACAATTATAAAAACATAATTATGTACTATTTACATACATATAAATTACCTACGTAATCTACATTTAAAATAATAAAATTACATTAAAAAGTAAAAAACAAAAAATTAAAAATGTATATGTACTATAACAAAATTGTAAGACTTTCACTTGAAATATAAAAAATCAAATTTATTTTACATATGTAAATGTACAAAATACTATGTATTTAACCTTTTTATATTACCATTATTATGTATTATGTAATTCGCGAATACGAGTATTTGAATGCTTGTTAAATGTACTTTATATACCTATAAAATAACACGCTGCTACAGAATGACACTTTTTATTTGCACTCGGAAAACGATCTAATGTGGGGTGTAGTACCTGCATTATAGATCTCGGTGCTTCATAAATTTTAAATAAATTTAAAATTTTTATATTTATTCGGAAAATAGAAGGATGTAGCTTTTTAACTATATTACAATATTTTATATACTCTCAAATTAAGTACCGCTTTTTAATTTATTCCCCCTCTCTTTTTTTAAATTTTAACCATAGATTCGTGTCTATGAAGCTAAAAAAACTGAATTAAAAAAAAAAATATTCAAAAAAGCACAAGTACTAGAATTGTTTTTTATTAACACATTCCTAGACTTAGATGTTTTTGATAACTGACTTAGGTTTTTGACAACAGAGTTTCATATCTGTGTTAATCTATGATTTTAACTTTAGACTACACATATTTGTATAGTCTAAAGGTTGTATTTTTGAAATTCCGAAAAAAACGGCTAACCGGTCTTTTGCAGAAATAAATATTTTCATACGAAAATTGTATTTCATTAAAAAATTCAACAATTCTTATAATATTCAAGTTAAAATTTATAATATATAATACTTTTAAGAAACAAATTTTAATTAATGTAAGAAAATATTCATCAAAAATGAAACTAAATTTTATGTGGTATGTGCAGAAACTATAGCTAAATAACTTTGTTAAATAATTATATGTGCAATAATTGTTTTTTGTTTTTTTTTTTTTTTTCTTTTATATTCCAAGAGTGATACAATTTTTTTTGGTCAGTTACTTTTTTCATTTTTATCTATTGTCCCTATTTACAATTGTATATGCAAATTGATTTTTTTACGTAATGGACTGTTATAAAGTTCACAATTTCAACTGTTTAACCAATTAAAGTTAAAATTTAAATTAAAGTTAAAATTAAAATTTAAGACGCTTAGACCTTAAAAATAATATGTTTTTATTTTATAGTTGAATTTATAGCCAAAACATGTCACCGGGCTCTGAACAGCTGGAATCATTAAAGTATGACTCATTATTTATGTGAAAGATTGAAAAATAGTGTCTGAAGATAAGGCATATCATAATACTATTGCAAATTTTCGAAGAAAAATCTGAGAAATAGCTATGTTCCTTAGTGAGGGAACCCATAATCAACTACTGATAAGCGGGGCTTAAGGACATATTTAAAATTTTTCGACCAAAAACAACGTGAGTGAGAAAAATAGCAGCGAAATTGTGTTTTTTTTTATAAACGGACGTGTGCGGCAAATAATAAAAGAGGTTTTAGATCAAAATTATGACTTAAGAAGACTAAGATATAACTTATACATCGGTACAAAAATACACACCAGGCGTTTTATGATTAATATACATTTTTGGTTAAAAATTTCAACAACACCATGAGTTCATGTGCATGAGAGATGAAAAATATTCTGTTTAAATCTTTCAAGTGTTAATCACAAATATTGCCTAGTTATTCGAGGTCATAATATAAGCCGACTTTAGATATAGATAAAAGTTGGAAATTCTTATTGAACCCAGCAAATGAAAATTCACAGGACTACCTAAATTTAGTGAATTATATTAGCCAGTAAAATAATGTATCAATGTTGCTAGTTCCGGTCCCAAAAGCGTTTTTTGATTTGCAAAATATTTTACTGTAGCAGCGACCAGTATTGATTTTCAGACCTTCATGATATCCTTTATATCTTCCGGAGAATACTCTCTGCTAAGATATATTTAGATTCTGAGCTACATGACAATATTAAACGGCTTAAAATGATTTTGTATAAGTATAATATAATTTTGACATACATATTTTAAGGAAATAGGACGAATCTGTGCCACGACGCATTCATTAACGTTATTGAAATGAATATTTTTATAAAATTCTTGTTAAGCACATGAAATTATTTTCTATAAAAATTTTAAAAATCAAATAATTTTTTATCATAAAATATGCTTAAGAGATATATTTTTTTATCTGACTTTTAAAGCTCTTATAAGCATAAAAACTATAAAAAGATTTCCATTTAAAAAGTCTTTTTTACTACAAAAAAGAAATAAATTCATAGGTGTACATATATAATTATTTGACATAGGCATTAAAAAATATTTGTTAAAGGAATTCATACTTTTTAATTGACATAACATTATTTAATAACTCAGAAAACTTTTCGAGTCTCAACACGATATTTACTGTGAGTGTAAAGAAACGTTTCGCTATCAATATGCAAATATTTTTTAATTTAAAAGTACTATTTTTTCAGATATACATCAGCGAACTATAAGGCGCGAAGTATGGACCATTAAAATTAAGATAGCATAAATGTAACATAAGATATTTAAAGATCTTTATAAAACTATTTTTTCGTTATTAAAAGCCGTTGTAAATTGCGAACTACAGTGTAGTGGTGATAATGGCAATTACTTATTAAAGTAGTTTCTCGGCAATGAGGCGTCATTATTATTTGCCTATCCTATATTACATAAATAAGTACTCAATAGTATAATAGAACAGTAATATTGCAATCACAATATGCAATATAGTGCGAGATAATGTACTGAGTAAGACCTTAGTCATTAAAAACGAATAGTTAATTTGTGTCCAAGTTCAAATCTTCATATTTTTGAGTACCCCTAGAATCTGAAAATAACTACATGAATTCGTGGACAACTCGAACAAAAATAACTAGTTATTCAGACAAAAAATAAGTAGTTTATTTTTGTTTCAATTATACCTGCTAGTAAAGTTTTTGCTGGGTAATTATGTTAGAGATAATGTTCTTACCAAATTTTATGAACATTCATATATATTTTAAAAAATATTTTTGATTTTGAGAAGACAACTTTGTACATATTTTTAAATTTTTTACTCTTTAAAATCGCCATATTTCGCAAAACAAGTGATAGACTAATTTTTAATTTTGTGTAAGTCTTGATATGAATAACGATTGTACCAAACATCATAAAATTTGGAGTTGAGGGAAATCAGTTGGTTGGTTTAAAATGGAATAATATGGCTTAATATGGAAAAAGCATGGCTATTTTTTTTTTTCTTTTTGAAATCGAAAACTATTTCCATTGATATTTCATTCAATATAATTATTACTTTAATGTTTATTTAAATTTATAGAATTAATTTCAATTTAACTTTAAATTGTTTTTATAACAGGACCAGATTTTCAAGATTTTTGCTTGAAAAGTAAGCTTTTGCATATTTTACAACTATTTTACAAAAAATGCATTTTTAATTTTTTGCATAAATTTGCTTATAATGAATATAAAAATTAGTTTTCTTAACTAAAACGAAATTTATTATTGATTGTTTGGTGTTTGATTAAATAATCCGTATAAATTACTCTTTAAGTTTTTTTTTAACATTTTTGTTTTTTTTTTATTCGAATTTTAAAGATTTTGATAGAATGGTCTGCATATTTCTGGACATATTATAAAATTTTTTTAAGTTTTTCAATCGCATATTTTAACATAACAAGGTATTATTCTTTATGAACATTAATCAGTTAAGAATTTTTTTCCTAAATTTCCATTCCAATATTATATTTAATACATATATTTTTTTAAACAAAACGTTATTTTTAAAACCTGTTTTTTGTGTATTCGACATTCGAAAATGAACATTAAAAAAAAAAAAAAAAACCGGTGGTACTTAAATCGAAAAAGAGGTTTTTAAATCACTTGGAAAACCAAGTCAATCACCCTACATATTTGTTTAAAAAGTTTGAAATGCTATTTTATTTAGAATAAAATGAGATTACTTCAAAATCAAAATCGCTTAAAAACTCAAAAAGTTATGAAGCATTTTCTAAATTTTATTAAAAAATTATTCATATATTTTAAAACAAAGCACTTTTTATATTCTTTACTTGGTTTTTACTTTTTGAGGAAAAAGTTAAAAATGTATGAAAAGTTTTAGTAAGTTCTTACAGATATAATCGAATAAGTTCTACATTTTTTATCTAATTTTAAAATACAAAATTTTGTTATGTTTATAACAAAAATGCCTTTAAGAATTATTGCATCGTTGTTCTTATAAGAAAAATTTTAATAAATCGCAGTTAAACTGGAAAAATTTTGGAAAATTTGTATTTTTTTCTAAATGTTATTTAAAAATTTGTTTTTAATATTTTATCAAAACATAACAGATGCATACGGTTGATGAGCCTGTTTCTTGTACTTTCCAAAGAAGTTTAAAAAATCAACAAAAGAATAACGGAATACATTTATACAAGAAACTAGCCAAAAACTGCTTTTTACGAATAACTCGAAATTTTGAGGGTGTATTGCAAATTTTTAAAACTGATTTATGATGTCCTCAAGAAGGCTATAACGTAAGCCATGCCATTTGTCGACTGATTTTCACTGTAGCAGCGTGTCTTTGTCTTTTTTACTTTATATATAAAAAAAAAAACTATAATTTTAAAATTCTTATGAAAATATAAAAATATAATAAATAAACATTCATAAAAATATAAATTAAAGAATATTTTCTACGTTGCACAGTTAAAAAAATTTGTAATGTAAATAATAATTTATTCAAGTTTTGTCAATAAAAAGTTTTTTTCTTAACTAAAAATTTATCACTTTTTATTGTGACCTTGATTTTTTAAAATACACATATATTAAGTTTATACGGTAATTGCAAATAAATAAATAAATCCCTGTTTATAGAATACGGCAAATTGCATAACCTCGAGTCTATACTACACAAATTTTTATCAAGACAAACTTTAAAATTTTATCAGGATAAAAATTTGCCCAGCGTAGATTGAATATGTCAGTATTTGTCAGTGTTACGTTGTGTCTATACAAACGTCAAATTTTTGTCTGATAATTTTTTATTTTTATCATTATAGTGGAAAACGTATGTCATAATAAACCATGTAAAAGGTACAAACAACAATAAAAATGGCATCCTTTATGAAGTAACGATAAGGCAAAGTTATGTTGCTCGAGCGCTAAAAAATTTTGTTTTAGATAATTTTAAAACTAAAAACGTGCCCTAAGACAGACCCTTCCCAATTTGACCTTATGAGCAAAATTTTTTACAAAAAAATTTATTTTAATTTCAAAATAAATACAATAAATTATATTGTCTAATTATATAGAAAAATATTAAGTCAATATCTTTTATAGAATCAAAACTACTATACTTTAAAGTTTAATATGTGCTATTGAGGATGTTAAAAAGTTATAACCAAATAACTAATTTGTTCCCGTAGCCAACGTTGGAAGGTATGTTTGTGCTAAAATATCTGATAATGTTTTACCATATCATAGAACAATTGGAATGTAAATCGTCGTGAAACAAATCCTTAAATGATGCAATGAAGGTAGGAGTTGAAAGGTCAGTTGTAGTTAAGTGAATGGCGTTTGTGGCGAAACATACAAATCGGAGAAATTTTTTTAAGTCGAAAGGACCAGTTCGCTCCGGTGTTTTTTATTTCTCCTTATAATGAACATTGTTTGCAATTATATATTGTAGTTTTTATTAAACTTTTTAATTTTAGAATCCAAAAGTGTATTTGAACAAGATGTAGAAGGAGTTGGTTTCCTCCGTGAAGGGAAAGAGAATGAGCATAATCTTGAAAAATTGCAATTATATGGAAGGATCTGTGGAAATCGCATTAACAAAGCGCTCATTTTTGCGAAAGAATTTCTTGGAGTCAAGAAATATATTTAAATTTAAAATGGAACTGGATTTTTGAAGATTTTCAATAGCTGTATTGAATTCATTTAGATAGGCAACCTTTGAGCAATTTGGATAAGACTATCTTGAATCTTTATGGATTCTTGTGGAGACAACACTGTGGATTTATGATGGAAAGTGTTTTCAGGAAAACATTGATCCCAATCGGACTTAGATTCCTAAATTCTTCACATTACAATTTTTGGCGATATAATAAAGAGAAAAAGCCAACCTGCAAGATCGAACAATTTGGAATTTTCAGATAACACTTGTCTTTTTGTAATATTTTTTTTGACTGGACAAAGCTATTGCAGAAAAATAAAAAAAACATCTGACTTTGCATTTCATCGCAAACCTAAAGTTTTTGCATTGCTAATATCTTCAAATTCGCAAAAGTCTTTTTGGAACAGTTTTTTCAATACCTTCTAGAACTTGCTGAAAGTTTAATACCCATTTTCGGAGATTATATCCAGCTGAGTTAAGAGCCTTGATCAACTGATTCATAGCCTGAATTGCTGTAGAAATATCTGGAGCCCCGTAGCACAGTGATCAAAATCATTGATCCAGCGGTAGTCGTTCAAATGTTTAAAGCTTTAAATCGATAAATATTTTATAATTCACAAATTACCAATATTTCACTAAGTAAATTGACATTTTTACTTTTGTTTTCAATATTCGCACAACTGCATATTGGGATAGAATCGAAATTTTGTGGAAATAAATCTATAAATTGTAATCGTCTGGTTAGATTTACATCAAATTTAACAACGGCGTAGCAGAGAGTGTAAAATTTTAAGTTTGCAAGGGGGCTCCACATACCCCTCAGGAGCGGAGCTACTAGGTCTCAAAATAGGATACCTCTGACATTTTTGCGTAAAAGGAATTCCACAATTTTCAAGAAACCGTCGAATGTTATAGACCCTGATAAGACCTATAAAAAACATGCGTACATGTCCTATTTATATCTTATAGTTTTCGAGTTATTTGCGTTTGAATTTTTAAGCATCATAATTTTGCATGTTCTTGGTCCAGTTTTATTCATATATATCCTAGTATTTCCGACCGATTTTATTAGTTTTTTTCCTATCTAGTTAAAGAACAAAATTATTTATTGAATAAAATTTGAAATGGATATCTTTTCCGAGTCCAAAAATTCTCAAGATTTTGAATTTGAAAATTGCAAAAAAGACGACTTTTTGTGTTTTTTTTTTAGCCGAAAAAGTATCTACACTCTTTTTTATCTACACTAAAATTTTCTTTATCAACATATAATAATTTAGCATTTTTCTAAAAGGTAACTCCACAGAGATGATTTTAAGATAAAAAACAAGCCTAATAACTCAATTAGTCATGGTACATACCCTCCCGAATTCGACCCATTCTATATGAAAGTTTTGATTTTAGACCATATTTTCTCAAATCCCAAAGCACGAATAGACAAGCGCAATATACTTTAAGAACCTTCAATATGTTGTTAAAAGTTTTAAATCAAAATCTACGGGACTTCGGAAAAATGTGGATTCTATAGCCAAAAATGTAAAAAATCCCATTTTTGGGAATTTTCATTAGTTTTTTTTGGGAATTCAGGAAAACCCTACCCCTGATTGAAATTTGGTTAACACGCTTTTATTTATATTAACAAGATTCACATTTCTTGCAAATTTCATTAAGATATCTTTATAAAAAAATATGTTATTACAATTAAAAAATTTGTATTTTCTCCAAAAACCCCAAATTGGGCCTTTTTTTGGCTTATTTCTAAATAGCGAAAGAAATTTTAAAAATATATATTCCAAATTAAGCTTGTACGTTAGCATATATAATTTCCGATCTTTTTCAAAAAGTTTCAAGTCAATATCGTGCCTTATTTCAGAAATATGCGCATTTAAACTTTTATATTTCCAATTTATTGTATATGACTATATTTTTACAAACTTGCAAATTTTACCTTTATTATATTTCTGTATACTTTTAATAATATCCATACACAAAATATTTTTATAAAAATAATTAATAAATATTTTTTATTTTTAATAGGTTGCCACATTTCCCAAATTTAAGTTCGAATATACAAGGGAGTCGAAAACAACAACAAAGGATTTAGTGGAATATATTAAAGATGAAATAAGTGATTTACAACCTCTTTCAATAACCATAAACCAATACACATTCGACATGCCCTTTCAACTAGTCTAACAATGATTGATGGAAAGGTTAGTAATGCCATTACGGAAACATCTTGTCGTGTGCACCCTGTAAGGGTATTAAAAAAAAAATGGCGCCCAACGTGGGGCCCGAAGTGAGCGTTCCCAAACCATTAGATTTTAGAAGTCTTTGTAGGAAATGTAAGTCCCGTTACGTATATACGTTGCGACATTTACCTGATAAAGACGGATAGAAACTTTCATTAAATCCCTATAGGATAAGACTTAAACCCAATTGCTATCAGTAGGGCTTAATTGCTATCAGTACATTTTAATGAAGTTTTTTTTTGAAAATAGCCCGGAATACAATTAAGTTTTTCTTTACTCTAATTTACGTCGAGTAAGTCTTATATTAATATGTCTTAGGGGCAGAATATAATTGCGACTCGATCGTAAAATAGTGTACTTTTCGCAATTTAGAAATTTCGATGCTCATAAGTCTTGAGAAAATTTTAGTAAGAAAACTTATATTTTTCTTTTAATTGCTAATGAGAATCGAAGTTTACTATTTTAATTTTTAGCAATCTTAATAGTCTATGTGACTAGTCCTGGGTACAGTATAAAAAAAGGATGTGTCAGTTGCAGTCACATAGTCTATTTAAGTTTTCCAGTTTTTGATGTTTTTAATATTTTATTTACAATAAGTTTTTTTTTGCAGTAACACTTTTGGAAAACAGAAAATAATTCCAGAATATATGGAAGAGGTAATTCTTTTCTATATATTTTGGGATTCGTTTTTATTAATGTCAGGATTTTTCGTTCCTATGAATAATTTTTTTTTACTCTACCTATCTCATCCTCACTATAAAGTCCAATCACTACCTATATTTAAATAATGTTTCTATCATAAATTGCAAATATTAGCGCAGTCGATAGTTTTTTTACATTTTAAAGTCAGTTTTTACTTTTTATTATATTTTGGTGTAACTTTATGGTTTTTGACTAAACGCCCTAGTAAATTTCTGGAAATATGTTAACTACGAGTGCAAGTACTACGCTAACTGACCCTGTGTTAATGTATCTAGAGGGTTGTGGAGCAGATATAAGTCCAGATGGCAAATACATACTGAGTGCTGATGATATCCAGAAGATAGTGAAGGCCTCTGTAATTGCGTATCAGGCGAAGGTTATGCAAGAAGTGGATAATAAAATTGAGAACTTCTTAGCGGTAGTAAAGCTAGAGATTGCTCAACGAACGCAAAACGTAAGTTCCACTCCACCTAACTTATCCGAGATACACACGTCTTATGGGTTACTTCCAAATTCTCCGCCGACGCAAACGTTTTCGTCTCAACATACTTTTAATTCTTTTATAAACTTCCCTTTTCAGCTGGTATTTTTTTTTTTTTTTTTGTTTTGTGTACCGGTTATTGGCTACCGGCGGAGCAAGAACTCCACCCCATCCGGCGAGTTATAGCCCGGCTTCCGCCAGATACCAGCGCCGCTCAGTCTGGTAGCCAAAACAGATGTTAACACGTTTTTAATCAGCCGGTCGGTACACTACAATCTTCTTTTTGGAAATGCTCACTATGTGATGAAACGAAATCACAATTTTCGGATATTGGTAAAGCAAGGAGTATTAATGAAGAATTTCTGTCTTTCGGAATATCTTCACTTCACACCAGAATACGGTTCATGGAGTATTTTCTGCACATAGCATATGATTTAAAGTATAGAAGTGTGTCAGAAAATTTAACAAAACCTACCAGACACAACGAGGATTTAAAAACACTTAGAATATCTGAGAAAAGTAGAATCCAAGATGAATTCAGAGAAAAGATGGGATTAAACATCGACAAACCTCTGCCGTCTGGTGGTAGTACAAATGAAAGAAACACAGCAAGAAGGTTTTTCGGAAATTTCGAAGCTACATCTAAAATTACCGGTATTAATAAAGAGTTACTTGAAAGGACTAACATACTATTAATGACAATTAACAGTAAGCACAAAATTAACTCTGCTCGATTTGGAGGATATACAACAGAAATATCTAAACTACTTATTTCTCTATATCCATAGAAGGAAATGACACCAACAGTACATAAAGTATTGTGCCATGGCGAAATTATAATTGAACGAAATATTCTTCCACTTGGAGAGCTTACAGAAGAGGCTCAAGAAGCAAGAAACAGAGATTTTAAGCACGTTCAATTATTCAGCTCCAAGAAATGCTCCAGAACGTCACAAAACGAGGATATTTTTAATAGCCTATTGTTATCATCAGACCCTGTACTATCATCAATGAGAAAACGTTGGATTTATTATGAGCCTTTATCAAGTCAAAATACTGAAGACTTGAAAGACAAAATAAGTAGAAGAAGTTTAAAATATTAGAAAAATTGTCTACATAAATTTAATGTAAATAAATAAAAAAAATCGTATTAGAAATAGAATATTTATTAAAGATGATAAATACCAAAAATAATAATATTGATTAAGTTAAAATAGACATTTTTTGTTTGTTTTGTTATTTTAAATTCATTGATAGAAATATACGAATGCTTAGAAAAGGATAAAGATTTACTTAAATTTGTGAAATGTGGCAACCCTATTAAAAATAAAAAATATTTATTAATTATTTTTATAAAAATATTTTGTGTATAGATATTATTAAAAGTACACAGAAATATTCATAATTTTCTAAATAATTATTCACGCAAAGCTAAAGGCAAAAGTTGCAAGTTTGTAAAAATATAGTCATATATGCAATAAATTGGAAATATAAAAGTTTAAAGGAGCATTTTTCTGAAATGAGGCATGATATTGACTTGAATATTTTCGCAAATGATCGGAAATTATATATTCTAAAGAATAAGCTTAATTTGGAATATATATTTTTAAAATTTCTTTCGTTATTTAGAAATAAACCAAAAAAAGGCTCAATTTGGGGTTTTTGGAGAAAATACAAATTTTTTAATTGTAATAACATATTTGGTTATAAAAATATCTTAATGAAATTTGCAAGAAATGTGAATCTTATTAATATAAATAAAGGCGCGTTAACCAAATTTCAATCAGAGGTAGGGTTTTCCTGAATTACCAAAAAAAAACTAATGAAAATTCCCAAAAATGGGATTTTTTATATTTTTGGCTACAGAATCCACATTTTTCAAAAGTCCCGTAGATTTTGATTTAAAACTTTTAACAACATATTGGAGATTCTTAAAATATATTCCGCTTGTCTATTCGTGCTTTGGGATTTGAGAAAATATGGTCTAAAATCAAAACTTTCATATAGAATGGGTCGAATTCGGGAGGGTATGTACTATGACCAATTGAGTTATTGGGCTTGTTTTTTATCTTAAAGTCATCTCTGTGAAGTTACTTTCAGGAAAGTGCAAAATTATTATATGTTGCTAAAGAAAATTTTATTTTAGATAAAAAAGAGTGTAGATACTTTTTCGGCTTAAAAAAAAACACAAAAAGTCGTCTTTTTTGCAATTTTTAAATTCAAAATCGTTTATTTTTGGACTCAGTAAAGATATCTTCTTAAAATTTTTTATTCAATACATAATTTTGTTCTTTAACTAGTTAAGAAAAAAGCTAATAAAATCGGTCGGAAATACAAGGATATATATGAAAAAGACTGGATCAAGAACATGCAAAATTATGGTGCTTAAAAATTCAAACGCAAATAACTCGAAAACTATAAGAGATAAATAGGACATGTATATGTCATGTATATGTCTTGTCAGGGTATACAACAATATATAAAAACATTTGAAATCGGACGAGAAACAAAAATTTGGCAAGTGATTAAAAATTTTTTATGTCAGAGGTACCTAACTTTGAGCTCCTTTAGCTCAGGGGTTTGTTGTGCCCCCTTCCGAACTTAACAAACCAGCCGATCAGAAGTTACAGATTTATTTCCAAAAAATTTCGATTCTGCCCCACTGTGTATTGTATTCTTCTACAAATATTCAATAAACTTGGGTAAAAATTTTGCAAAAATGGACAAAAATATTGGGCTATATGTTGTAAAAGCTAGACCAAAATTTTACAAAATTTAGATAGTTGAAACTTCAAATTCAAATAACTACAAAAGATAAATAACACATGCGGTTACAAATTGTCTATGTCAGAGGTACCTTATTTTAGGCCCCAACAGCAAAGTTCCTGAAGAATATTTGAAGCCCAAATTTAAAATTGTACACTCCTCTGCTACGCCTGCGTGAAATTTTATGTAAATCCAACCAGCCGATTAGAAGTTACATATTTTTTCCAACAAATTTCGATTCTGCCCCTCTGTGAACTGTAATCAGCCAAAAATAGCATATGTTACAACAATTGCCCTAATGTTTTTTCGAAAAACTTAGAATTAAAGAATGAATATTTGTGGCTTAACTTTATACAGTTTTATAAAAATTTATTGCAAAAATTAACATTTCTGATAGCATATTTAAAGTGCTATACCCTATAGTTTTGCGGACTGCAACTTTTGGTATTCCATGAGATTCGGCCTAATTCATATTTCTTTTATGGATTTGGTTTATTGTTCATGTGAAATGTCTAAAACGATTTGTTTACCCTTTAACGGTCGGAGCAAAAATTTATAAAATCAATTTATATATTAAAAATATAATTAGTGTAAAATTTTTGGAGAATTTAAGGCTCAGATATCATCTAGATTAGAGTACGAAAAGAAGTAAAAATATAAATTATTTTCAGAAAATAAAAAGCAAAAGATGCCCTGAGGCAGCCTTGACCGAAGGAGGGTTAATGCACTTTTTATATACAGTCAACGTTTCCAAACGCACCCTTTTTATATTCTAAACCACCATAGGTAGTTGGAGTAATATTTGTAGCGCATACATAAAATCTTTGGGCTCTTTTTTTAGAAATGTCTTGATAATTCGGGTCTAACACTCATAAATGCCTATATTATATAAATATTTTAATGAAATTTATCAGAAATAATTATATAATTATAAATATGCGTCCAAATTTATATGGAAGATCGGTCCATAATTATGGACCGATCTTCACAGTTCCCATATAATCATAGTTCCTCTCTACCGAAGATCACTTTAACCTGTATAAATCCCATACGAACGTTAGAATTATGATTATATTTGATACAAACAACTTTTATTGGTCCATTATTAGCTATAGCTCATATACAAGGTTCACTTTCAAAAATATCTTTATGATAGTGCATATATGATAGTATCAACATAATATTACGACTCAAATATATTAAAATTATATTAAAATTTCATGTTTTTAAGTTCTAAAATTGTCGCAATATACCAATACACAATAGACGTCACTAGCCAAAGGAAAAGTTTGTTCAACATCTGATGCCAATTGAATAAGCATTCGGATGGCAAGATAAGGTGCATAGTTGAGTGCATTGAATTTCGAAAAATGATTCGTTGAAAAGGTGTATAATTTGGATTACAAGGATTTGTCGAAACATATTTTCAATATCGCTGTTAAAAACATATCGATGAAATCTCCTTTTAAGAATAATAAGATCATTTTGTAATACAGAGCCTGAATGCAACATATCATTCAAAGATATTTTGTCTTCACCAAGGATATCTATTTGTGATCGTTTGTAAAAGTTCGGATCAATAAAACATAGTTCAAATTTTACACATTTTCCGAGATTTAGCTGAAATCTAACTATTTAAACCACCTATTTCTGCATAAATATATGGAAAAGGAAGACCAATACGATTAAAAAGATGTTCAGAAATGAACGTTAAGTCAGAACCTGAATCAAAAAACGTTCCGTCAGAACCTAAATCAAAAAAACGTACATTGCAGTTGCTAGAAGTATAGATTTGGAATTTGACAAAAAACACGACCTAATATTGGTTTATGGTGCTGTATATATTTATGGTTGATTTTCGGATGTTGGATTCGTAACTGAAATTTTATTTTCTCTATGTTGGAGGCTGTTGAGCCTTTTATGGCCAGTTAAATGAACTTGAGCAGTCTTTTACCCAATGCTGTTTAGCAAAGCAATTTAGGCACCAATCAAGTTGTTTTATACTTAAAAATCGTTCATCAATGTTTATTTGAAGGAATTAAGGATATTGTCTACAAGTAGACATGAAACATTAATGTGATTGCTCTCAACCTTTCTAGTATTCTCCCTTGAAATGGGTGGAAGATGAAGCTACATAAATCAAATCCTTCATTTGTTGGAAAATAAGATTTTTTGCCTCCTCGCTAGTATTGAATCGACGATGCATAATTGCTATTATGCAATTTTTCATTGTATTTCTCATTATTTTGATTTCATTTTTGGTATAATTCACTTATTTATAGAAATGTTTTTGTATGCGTTTGCAAAGCTCAATTCCAGATGTCTAAGTAGATTTTTTCAAGGAATGCATCGTCGAAACCACAAAGTGCAGAGTAGTATGAATATGTACCTTGCGCAGCACTTTTTCCATACAAATATCGATGCATGCAGAGCCGGGGTTGTGGTTCTCAGAAAAGTGTTAGTGAGCGGGTAAAAGGGGGGTGCGGGGATTGAAGTTTCCAGCCCTGAGGATTGTGGTTTTGTGATGTTGTTTTGTTGACCTTGAAGTTAAATGTGCGATTCGAGTTTCCACCTCTGGGTGTTAGTCTGAGTTTTTATTTTAAGATTTAATATAATTGTTTTGTGGTTCGTGTTTGTAATAATGTAAGGAATATGAGAAAATAAGATAAGAAAATAATTTTTTGTTTAGAAGTCGCGTGCTTAAGTGAAAAAAATTTAAATAAACATTTATTTAAATAAAGACTTACAATAATCTTGATATATGATTAACACAGTACAAAAAAATTATTTGTCTTATGGTTTGATTGCAACAGTGTAAGGAAAAAAATTTTAATGTTTAACGATAAGAAATTAGTTTTGTGTTTGATAAGAATTAAAGGTTGCAGAATAAGTAAAAGAATATATTTAGACTTTTCTCTGTGATTCTAATTATTATAAATATGTTTACCGATAGAATTTAAAAAAAAATTTATTGGTTTTTCAAAAGAATTTCCACAAACATTTTGCTTTCGTTATTCTTTTTTTAATTCCTTTGTATTATTCTTTCTTTTTGTGGTAAGTGTAAAAGTAAAACAAATCTTAAAGAAAACTTTAATTTCTAATAAAGCTTAATATAAAATTTTGTGATTTTTATTCTAATTTTATTAACTCATATTAAACTTGAATAACAATACTTAAAAATATGAATGCAGAATTATTTGTTATTGAGGACGATGATGAAACTCAATTACTTGAATTTGGACAGCAAGCACAAGAAGCTCAACCAAAATCTCTATCGTGTTTGGAGATATTATCTGACAGGGAATCAGATTATGAATGCAAAAATCATAATAATATAACTTTAATGAACGAAAAGGTTGAGGAAAAGATTGTATGTATAAGAAATAAAGTTGCCAGCTAAGTGGGAATAACATGCTGAAAAATTAAATAAAATATCAACCGTAATGGAAAAATTGATAAAAAAAGAAGGCTAAACTTCTTAGAGAAAAAAACGTATTTGGAAAGACAACTTTTCTCTGATGAATCATTTTCCAGAGAATATTACACACTGTACGAGTGTCCGTTGTGTCTCAAAGATGAAATATCGGGATGTAAAACACTAAATAAACAAAAAAAAGAATGTAATGTATTTTTTTATAAAATTTTAATAAATTATTTAATCAATAAATTTTTTTTATTTAAAGTCTTTTATTTGTTGCAATTTCAAATAGGTTTATATAAATTATATAGCTTTTGTGTCAGCATATAATGGTTGTAATATAATTTATAAGCACATATATTAAAAAATTGTGTCTGAATATTTTCGCAATCATATTTGTGAAAATCATTGTTGAAATATATGAATGGTGTAGAACTATACATTTTTAATTCTTTAATCATTCTGAGAAATATGTGATCGTGATTAATATTATAGCTGTTATCTAATAGGGCCTTTAATTCAGCTGATGAAACCATTTTTTTTTTTTTTATTTTTGATGTTGTCTGTATGAAGATTATAGTATAACTAATTGAAATTGAAAATTAAGTTACATACAAGTTTACATTAAGAAAATTCTTTACTTAAATTAAATAAAGATTCTGAATAAATTACATTTTTTGCAGCACATATTTGATTACAATTCTTATTTCTAAGATAATTAAAAATATTTATATTAATAAAACTTTTATATAGGTTTTTTATATTTGGACAATTAAACCATTTACATTAAATATACATATTTCTTTTCCTTCTTCGTTATATTCTTCTTTAAATATTTCTTTATCAATTTCTCTTTTTCACATCTTTTAAAATATATAATGAGATAGTTTTTCTTTTTTTTTATAATTGACATTAAATATTCTATAGCCTCTTTTAAGGTGCAGTCACCACCATTCCAACATAGCCCATGAAAATTATTGTTTGTAATTCTTCCCTTATTAGTTAATTTAGAAAATTTACAAGGAGATTTCATGAGAAAAGTTTCAATATTAAAATTACCATTACCATCATCTAAAATGCTAATTTCTTTAACAAATAACTTATTATCTGCGTAAAATCTCTGAACATCTATTACAATAAATCTATCTGAAAGCATTATTTAAATACGACTGAAATATAAAGATATGAAACTGTTTGTTTTTATACTTTTTTATTCTTTCATTTCAAAGACAATTTTATAATATTGTTCATGACTGCTTATAACTTTTTTAAGTAATAATCTCCAGGACATTAGCAGGAATAAGACTGTAACTCTCTGGTAGGAAAACAATATGATATTCTAGCTCCGGAATATCCTTTGAGAATAAAATAGTTTTTTCAAACTGCTTCTCTCCAATAATATTAGTTACCAGGTCTGATATTAAATGTTGGACCTAGTAGTTTAAAACTAATATTAGGCCTGGTAGCTTATATTTCATATTAGACCAGGTAGCTGATATTAAATATTAGATCTGGTAGCTGATATCAAATGTAAGACCTGGTAGCTGATATCATCAGATCTGATAGCTACTATAGAATATAATATATGATTAGTGATCATCATTCAACATCCTAGAACTTCAAAATTAAGTATCAAGTCAGAAATGCGACCTTTGATTCAATTAATTCAAGATGGAATCTATTTATTTACTATGACTTCTATGAATTTCACGATTAACTTAAGATAATAAACATCAATGGAAGTTATACAAAATGAATTCTCAATGAATATATATGGTAAAGAGATATGTGAATTGCTGAAGCGAAGATTCGATAAAATCATTATTCATTACAGCAAGACAATTTATTTCTAAAATCAAAAACCTTCTCAGGAGATGTGATTAACAAAGATCACCAAACACTGCAAGTAAAAATAAAAAAAAATTATTTTAACAACCACCAAGATTTGAATCAGCTTATTTATGATTCAACAAATATCAATTTTAGATTCTACAAAGAACATACTAAAAAACACTACTAATGAACATTATTAAAATTTATGAACTACTGAAACTGATTAATGGCGACGAAGATTAAAATAGAACAAATGCAGAATGGTTGTTTCAAGTAATAATAAGGCAACTAAATTTAGTAGTAGATAGATAGTGTAATAAAGTTCAAAGATCCTTTACAAATCTATTGACTGACACAAACCATGGGTATGTTAATCCAGATCTTTTTACATTTAACCAATTACAAGCCGAATTATTAAATATTAAAAACTTTTTACCAAATAGTTTAATTTGACCTGAACAAATCGCCGGCACTAAATTAAAGAACATTTTTTATTTTATCAAAGTAAATAGATTTATTATAGAAAATCCAGTTGAAGTTACAAAATAATTCAACTGGCAGTTAAAGTATATAATAGTACACTGATATTTTTGGTGGATGATGACTACATAGTGTATAACTTTGCAAATAATTTGTATTTTTTTATGACTCAATTATAACTTAATGCATGTACTAAAAACAATGATGATCAATTTAATTGTAGAAATAATTTTCCATGGAAATCAACTGTTGACCGAACATGTGATATTTCTGTACTAAAACAGTCAAGGATTGCTGAATGTAATTTTGAGCAAGTTCAAAAGAAAAGTATTTGAATCAAATTATCAACAAAAAATCTGTGGTTATTTACTGTTTCTGATACATTTACATTAAGTGTGGACTATGATAATCATAATCGCAGTTCGATAAAGCTACATTTAAAAGGTTTGTTTATTTTACCATCAGGATGTGTTGCAGTACACGAAGGAATCACGTTATATTCTTCTGCATATTTTACGATAGATTTTATGATAGATTACGATAAAATTAATAATGGAGTTGTAAAACCAGTTACTGCAAATATTTTAAACAATAACAAACATATTGATAAACTTCATTTGATATAACAAAAACCAGCATTACTGAGCTAGAGAATTTAAAGGTTATAACTGTGTCAGGAGACATACCACTTTTTGTTATTTTCGATTTGTATTCTAGTTTTATGTTCTATTTACATTTAGAATAAATATTGTAATAGTAATTCTTTGGATAATCTTTCATCCCCTGTGCTATTAGGAGTCTAAGGGAATGATGAAAAATAATAAAAATATTTTATTTTTTAAAATATCTATGTATGCAAAAAACAAAAATATCTCACACTTTTTTTTTTTTTTTTTTGTATTCATTAATATTAGATAAATCCATTCCTTCCAATGTAAATGCTGCTTAGTATTTATGAATTAAGAATTTAGGAGAAGCGGGTGAAATTTTGACCCTCAACTTAAAATTTCTTTTTTTAAAAAAGTTGAGTTAATTATAACGTTAGTAATAGAACATACGAGTAGGGTCAAAGGGTGATATCTATTAGAGACATGATAGTGTATCACATTCATATACGATATATATTTTTTCTGTTACATTTTCAACCTTTATAATTACATAATTACGTCCGTCCGTAAATCCGTCTCAAGGACAATTTTATATATTTCATTGTTCTCTCTTATCCGTTCGCACAATAATCTAAACTTTCATGATATTTTAAATTAATTTTAAATATATTTTTCAAAATAACTTTAATTTCAACATTTGTTTTAAAAATTTACATTAAACTTTCTTAAATTAAACAGTCCATAGTGAGTATGCATTATTAGTTATAAGCCACGAAAATTATAATTCCTTTAAGTATTCTTTTTTTATTAATTTACCTTAAAACCACAAAAATCTAACCGTTATGAAATCGCAAAAATATAAAACAAAATATTATTTGTTTGAACAATTTTTATTTACTATATAAAAAAAAAAAAAAAAAAAAAAAAAAACAAACAAATTATAACACGAGGATTTATTTTTTTATTTTTTAGGGTGAAATCTTAGACTTTATAAAATTATCTTCTATTTAACTTTAAGTTCGATGTAAATACAATATTATGTTTTTCAACACAAAAATAGTTAAGTATATGAATAGTGAATATTAAGTTTATAGTTTAAATGTTAAAAATTAACAATTTCATGTGTTTATAAAACTTGAAATGTTCTGAGCAAAGAATATAACTAGAAGTTTATGTGAGAGACAAAAACCTAACTCAGTTGTAAAAACCTAATTCATGTAACAATAAAATATATGTAGTCACATATATCTTGTTTTGGGAAGAATTAGTAAATTTTTTGAAAATTTAGTTTGAACTGCCTCTCACATAAACTTATACTTGTGTTCTATGGTTCTGAGTATGTTGTGCAATTTGGATTTCCCGACTCCATTAATTTTTTCCACACATTTACCCAACTTGTTACACAATTCTTGAGGATTACAAAATTTACTTTGACAATGTATTTGATCGTTGGCACAATTGAAATTGATGTCACTTAAATCATAAAGATTGGTTACATTATCGAAATTTTTAGGAGTGTTAATATTCATTGTGAATTTGCTAGTTTCTCTAGATGTAACATTGGGATTACATTTTCCATTTATGCAATTTTGATTTTAAGGAAACAAATTTTTCGAATTTTAAATGTCACCGATCCGAAAGAACCAAAAGTCCTCAATAACAAATAATTCTGCATTCATATTTTTAAGTATTGTTATTCAAGTTTAATAATTAAAATTAGAATAAAAATCACAAAATTTTATATTAAGCTTTATTAAAAATTAAAGTTTTCTTTAAGATTTGTTTTACTTTTACACTTACCACAAAAAGAAAGAATAATACAAAGGAATTAAAAAAAGAATAACGAAAGCAAAATGTTTACTGAAATTCTTTTGAAAAACCAATAAATTTTTTTTTAATTCTATCGGTAAACATATTTATAATAATTAGAATCACAGAGAAAAGTCTAAATATATTCTTTTACTTTTTCTGCAACATTTAATTCTTATCAAACACAAAACTAATTTCTTATCGTTAAACATTAAAATTTTTTTCCTTACACTGTTGCAATCTTACCATAAGACAAATAATTTTTTTTTTTTTTTGTACTGTGTTAATCATATATCAAGATTATTGTGTCTTTATTTAAATAAATGTTTATTTAAATTTTTTTCACTTAAGCACGCGACTTCTAAACAAAAAATTATTTTCTTATCTTATTTTCTCATATTCCTTACATTATTACAAACACGAACCACAAAACAATTATATTAAATCTTAAAATAAAAACTCAGACTAACATCCCCCCCCCCCCCCCCCCCTTTACACACGCACCAACACTTTTTTGAGAACCACAACCCCACTCTGCATGCACCGAGATTTGTATGAAATAAGTGCGGTTGAAGGTACTTAGTTCTGCATACACCGAGATTTGTATGGAAAAAGTGCCGCTCAAGGTATATATTCATACTACTGTGCGGCTTTTGTGTAACATTTCGTTTTTGGGATTTTTTTAATGTTTAAATAATGTTAAAATTCAGTATTTTCTAAATTTCTGAAAAGTCTTAAAATCTCAAAATGTATAATCCTTAATAGAAAACATTTTATTTTATGATATTTACAATTCATATAAATAATAAAATTTTAAAATATCGTGGGTAAAGCGTGAAAATGACCAGTCATGGTCACAAAATTGAACTGTGTGCCTCTTGTACTTTATAAAAATCATTTCGCGCTAAAATATGTTACTTTAAATGTTAATTTTAAGAAAAAATAAATAAATAAAAAACTGTATTAAAAATACCGCAACTTAATTATTTTTCACGTTTTTATAAACTAGACAACCCAACAAAGCTCATAATAAGGAATTGTAATTTTTATGTTCATAGTAGTAAAAGTAATTTATAAATTATTTTAAAACAAAACATAATAAAAATTAATTAAAGCGTTTTGAAAAAAAAAATAGTTATTCTGATTAAAAGCTTTCCAAAAAAAATAAAAATTAAAGAAAAAATGTTAAAAAATGGTTACCCGTTATTAAGTAACGGCACTGTTGTTGAAGACAAATAAAATAAAAGTATTTTTTGGTGAGAAATTTAATTTTGAATATTTGTAACTTTTTTGTTTGAAGCAAGATCTTTATGAATCTTTTCTATTTTAAAGACTGATGTGTTATCTATCGTAGAAATAATAATAATTTAAAAAAAGGTTATCAAGAAAAAAATCTTGGGGACGGCTGTACGATTAATATCCCAAAACCAAAAATGTACAAAGTCATTGGGTCCTTGTGTACTTGTGAACAAAAACCCAAAAAAATTGTAAAATCACCCAAAATAATGTGAATAATCAGCCAAATAGCAAAATGAACAATCGCCTAACAAATGACCAATAACTGTTATGAATATTCACCCAAAAACTAATTATACTGTTGTAAAAACTTTATTCAATCTAATTTTTTTAATGTTTTGTCATTTCTTCTATAATTCAGCTATAAATTCTACAAAAGCTATAGATTCTACATAATAAAATTTTTTTAGCGAACAATATTTTTCTTAATAGCCGGGTTTTTAACTCTATGGTACATCGAAAAGCGGCTTCGCTTACATAATTTTTCTTTTTTATTAAAATAATGTAGCGAAGACTAAGAAAGAAATTTTGGCAAGAAAAAATAATATTTTCATATAAAAGTATTGAGTATATATTATTTTTCTTAAAATAATTGGCACAGACTAATTCTTGTAAAGATTAGCTGTCTAGAAAATCTGAGATAAGCTAAGCTTCCACACATTGGATGACAAAATCCCTGTAAACGATTTACATTTAAAATACACAATTCTTATAAAAATAAACATTTCGAAAAGCAAAGCAGTAAAATTAAATAGAATCAAGTATTATTCTTTATTTGTGTCAAATAATTAAAATAAACAACTAAATAATTACAAATTCGCACAAAAAAAAGTAATAATAATAAAATTACAATAAAAAATAAATATATAAATTATTATCAAAACTATGAAACAATTTCCATTGTATTTTCTACGTTTTTGTGGCAGTTCGGACAGGTAAAAATCACTCCTATCTGCAATACTTTTTGCCCGCAATTCAAAATTACACTCACTGCAAATGATAAGGTGTCTACAATGTGTAAAATGGTGTAATGTGTACAAAGGTGTAGAAAAATGTTTGGTGGGAGATTACAACAAATTATAAAAGAATTTTCATTTTGAGGATGTTTTAAAACGCTATTTATTTCTTCATGCTAAAACAAGTGAATTATCGCCAAAAAAAAACAATTTTGGGTAATTTTACATTTTTTAAATTTGGGTGATTGTTCACAATGAACAAACACCAAAAAAAAATTAAACATGTCGAAGGGATCAAATACAGTGAACAATCACCCAAATTGAATTTGTTAATTGAAATTGTTCATTTATGTATTTTGGGCGATTATTAGCACAGCCCTTGGGGACTTTTCAGTCTTAAATTTTTTTGCCATTTTTGTTGTTTTTATATTAATTTTTATTGGACAAAAACTAAAAAGTCACACAAAAACCCGTTCTCTAAATTGTACTACTGTATTCGCATATTAGTGGTCTTCCAAAATCGTTAATAAAATTTTTCTCCCACTTGCTTCTTTTCAATTCGCAATGCAACTACTGATCATGTGTTAAAGTATTTCCCGCCAACAACAACAGTTTTGTGGTACAATCAATACAAGTTTTGTGACAAAACGCAAAAATGGGCTAAAATTAAAATTTCTTTTGAAAAGTTGTCGGCGTGAACTTTAACAAAGTAAGATAACAAAGTAAAAGTGCTGCCAAGTTAATAGTCGCAACTTTGTTAACAAACTAATCATGTAAGATAACAAACTAATGGACCCTAGGTTGAATTGGGAGATTTGTTCTGTACCGGACCACTTGGAGGTGATAGAGGAGGGTCTCAGCTTCATTTTGATATATATTTTATTCACCGCTATAGTTTTTGGTAGAACAAAAATTTCAAAAAAAGATTTTTCATATTTCACTCTAAGGGACATTTTGGACCCTAAGTCGAACTGAGTGATTTGTTCCTGGACCGGACCACTTGGAAGTGATAGTGGAAGGTCTCAGCTTCATTTTGATATACATTTTATTTACCGCTATAGTTTTTGGTAGAACAAAGTTTTCAAAAACAGATTTTTTAATATATCACTCTAAAAGACATTTTGGACCCTAGGTCGAACTGAGTGATTTGTTCCTGGACCGGACCACTTGGAGGTGATAGTGGAAGGTCTCAGCTTCATTTTGATATACATTTTATTTACCGCTATAGTTTTTGGTAGAACAAAGTTTTCAAAAACAGATTTTTTAATATATCACTCTAAAAGACATTTTGGACCCTAGGTCGAACTGAGTGATTTGTTCCTGGACCGGACCACTTGGAGGTGATAGTGGAAGGTCTCAGCTTCATTTTGATATACATTTTATTTACCGCTATAGTTTTTGGTAGAGCAAAGATTTCAAAAAAAGATTATTCATATTTCACTCTAAGGGATATTTTGGACCCTAGGTCGAACTGAGTGATTTGTTCCTGGACCGGACCACTTGGAGGTGATAGTGGAGGGTCTCAGCTTCATTTTGATATACACTTTATTCACCGCTATAGTTTTTAGTAGAACAAAGTTTTCAAAAAAAAATTTTTTCATATTTCACTCTAAGGGATATTTTGGACCCTAGGTCGAACTGAGTGATTTGTTCCTGGACCGGACCACTTGGAAGTGATAGTGGAAGGTCTCAGCTTCATTTTGATATACATTTTATTTACCGCTATAGTTTTTGGTAGAACAAAGTTTTCAAAAACAGATTTTTTAATATATCACTCTAAAAGACATTTTGGACCCTAGGTCGAACTGAGTGATTTGTTCCTGGACCGGACCACTTGGAGGTGATAGTGGAAGGTCTCAGCGTCATTTTGATATACATTTTATTTACCGCTATAGTTTTTGGTAGAGCAAAGATTTCAAAAAAAGATTATTCATATTTCACTCTAAGGGATATTTTGGACCCTAGGTCGAACTGAGTGATTTGTTCCTGGACCGGACCACTTGGAGGTGATAGTGGAGGGTCTCAGCTTCATTTTGATATACACTTTATTCACCGCTATAGTTTTTAGTAGAACAAAGTTTTCAAAAAAAAATTTTTTCATATTTCACTCTAAGGGATATTTTGGACCCTAGGTCGAACTGAGTGATTTGTTCCTGGACCGGACCACTTGGAAGTGATAGTGGAAGGTCTCAGCTTCATTTTGATATACATTTTATTTACCGCTATAGTTTTTGGTAGAACAAAGTTTTCAAAAACAGATTTTTTAATATATCACTCTAAAAGACATTTTGGACCCTAGGTCGAACTGAGTGATTTGTTCCTGGACCGGACCACTTGGAGGTGATAGTGGAAGGTCTCAGCTTCATTTTGATATACATTTTATTTACCGCTATAGTTTTTGGTAGAGCAAAGATTTCAAAAAAAGATTATTCATATTTCACTCTAAGGGATATTTTGGACCCTAGGTCGAACTGAGTGATTTGTTCCTGGACCGGACCACTTGGAGGTGATAGTGGAGGGTCTCAGCTTCATTTTGATATACACTTTATTCACCGCTATAGTTTTTAGTAGAACAAAGTTTTCAAAAAAAAATTTTTTCATATTTCACTCTAAGGGATATTTTGGACCCTAGGTCGAACTGAGTGATTTGTTCCTGGACCGGACCACTTGGAGGTGATAGTGGAAGGTCTCAGCTTCATTTTGATATCCATTTTATTCACCGCTATAGTTTTTGGTAGAACAAAGTTTTCAAAAAAAGATTTTTTCATATTTCACTCTAAGGGATATTTTGGACCCTAGGTCGAACTGAGTGATTTGTTCCTGGACCGGACCACTTGGAGGTGATAGCAGAGAGTCTCAGCTTCATTTTGATATACATTTCATTTACCGCTATAGTTTTTGGTAGAACAAAGTTTTCAAAAAAAGTTTTTTTCATATTTCATTTACCGCTATAGTTTTTGGTAGAACAAAGTATTGAAAAAAACAATGATGGTGGTGCCCGAACTGCAACGCACCAGCCTTTGAAATAAATGTAAATAATCTGGCAGCCCAGAAATAAATATATTAACGGTTTAAAAACTTGGCACACCTTTTATACTAACATGGCCACCAAGACGAATTTTTACAAGGTGGTTTCGATTAGACATGTAGCCTTCAGTTTTCTGAAGTGTCAAACTGCACATATAAAAAACTTTTGGAACGAACCTTGTTAAATCTGGCTTGGTAACCGTCAAATTTTATTTGCCATCAATGAAACAGCAGGTAAGTGTTTTTTTAATTGATTAAAAATGAGATTTTTAAGTGATAATAATAATTTATATAGTTAATATGTGTGAGTTTAAATTGTGATTTTAAAAAAAATAGTGATTTTTTCTTTTTTCAAAAAAAATTTTGTGTATGGTAATAGAGCTGCCGCGTAATTAAAAATAATTCTGAAAATGGAATTTTTTAAATTCCCAAATAAAAAAAATTATTTTGTAATTTTGCAGAAATAAATATTCTTTTTATTTTTATTTTGTTCTATCGCCATATCGAAAAATTATCGCGCAAAAGCAAAATAAAACTATCGCGAAAAGGAACTCGGTACAAAAAAGAAAACTATCGACATATCAAAAAAAGTATCGCCATATTGAAAAAATATTAAGAAAAACTATCGTTTTATCGGTAATATATGAAATTACAAACGGATCGACAAAATTATATAAAATTTAGAAAAAAATCAAAACATGAAATTTAAAATGAATTTTTATTTTTTTATTATACATTTATTAATACGCGCAGAAAGCTCAAGCGAAGGAAGACCACTATCAATAGAAGGAAGGCTCAATAGAAGAAAGACTAAGCTTAAGCAAAGGAAGGCCATTAGAAGGAAGACAAAAAACTTACACACTTGGAAAGAGGGTAATAAATGTAAATTTTCACTAATACCTTTTATTAACTTTAATAATAGAATTATTTTAATACTAAATATAGAAATATTTAATAATAATTTTAATGTATTTTGTAAATTAATATATAATATAAGAATATATTAAGAATTTATAATTAGATAAATTAGTTTAATAAAATATTGATTTCAAAAAATTTTCAACAATATATAATTTTTAAACTTTTCTAAATAATCGGTAAATCGAACATTTATAGAGTCTTTTCTATTATTAATTTCAGAAAATAATTCATCAAATTTAAATAGAAAAAAGTTATCTTTTTGAATCGCATTACTATTATTTTTACGAATTTCTGAAACCTTCTTACTTGCTTTTGCTTCATGCATTATTTTAGGCCGAATTGTTTTTTTTTTTTTTTTTTTTTTTTGACTCAACTTCCCCCATTCTTCTTCGGGCTCTGTCTTAATATTCCCACTTGCTTGAGAATAACTGTGTTCTTTTTCTATTACTTCAACACTTATATCCAGTGTGGAGTCTTGTTTTTTTTCGCTTGGAGTTGAATAAATATAAGAATGCTCTTTAATTATTCTACTATTGTTATGCTTTTCATTTAACACATTTTTGCTTAAAATAATTGTATTCTCTATTTCCTTATCAACTGATCCAAACATTTTATAATTATATCGTAACTCCTTTAAGGAACTTAGATAATCAATTCTCATTATTTTAACGAAAACATCTGGTCTTACAGATTTGTGCGGTAGTATAACATGTTTTTGCAAATAATAAGAAAATTCAATCGGGCCATTACTTATATGCTCCCCAGATGTATCAACATGAATGCCCATAACGTTTGTCCAAAGTACAATAAAAGGGCAATATTTATTTAACAAAAACGTACACATATCATCGTTGCGGTATTGATTTACGCAACGACCTGTTGTAACATTTTTCAATGCAGTTTTAATATCCTCATATATCGAAAGAAAAATTTTCCGAAAAGGACTATTAAGTGCAACTGATTCCAAAAAGTCGATTTTTTCATAATCGTAAATCGTATATTCCTTACTTAAGTTTTTATCAGTAATTTCTATTATGCATTGATGTAATATTTCGAAACTTTGTTCAAATAAAGAAGTTTTAAACGGCGACAGTAAAACAGTAAAAATATGCTTAAACCAACGTTCACACTCTTCCATACTGCTTAAACTAAATGCCGCTACTAAAGCATTCTTAAGCAAGGGTTTTAAAATAATGTTTTTACCTAATTTTAAATTTAAATCTTTGCAAATTATATTTATATAGTGACATTTACACCACTGCAAGATAACAAAATCAGGTTTGAGCTTTGAATTTAATTTAACATTATTTAGATACTTAGCACACACTATAAGGTATTCCAATAATGTTTGATTATTACAACTTTTCAACACTGCGCCATATAATCATCAGTACAAACCAGTCTGCAATAAGGCCATTTGAACTGATATTTAATATTGCTCTCTTTCATGAACAATTTCAATTTGTCTAGAAAAGCACAAATTTCACTGAGTGTGTGGCGAGAAAGAATTGCTTCCGCAATTGTTAAAATTTTTTTTATTTCTGAAATTCGTAAAACAATTTTATATGTCAAAATTCTCTTTTCAGCACATTTTACGTGTTTCACATTACTGGAAAAAGTTTTAAACGTATGCTTTTCCCATGTATAAACTGTTAATGGAGAAGCAACTAGTTGTATATAATTTTTATACGGACCATCTTTCATCAAAATAAGAGCGTAAACTGGATCTGGATGATAATATTTATCATAATTACCTTCAGATTTACATTTTCTTAATGTTTCCAGCTTATGTATATTTTGAAGATTGCCTTTTTCGTAGCACTATTAAATGTGTCTACTTTTATTACCTTGCGTGTTTTCAGCAAGGTTTTTGCCATACTACAGATCCTTCTTCTATTTTTTAAATTATTTTGAAGCTTATTATATCTAGATTTTTTGCAAATAGCATTTAACGATTCAATAATAATTTCAAATAATTTAACATTTTTCGAAGAAATGATCTGCAAATCCTCTAAAAATGAGCAATTTAACAGTATGGTCTTTAAATCATTTGAACAATAACTAAACTTACATCTTACTCTCATGATGAAATTTCGCCTCTAGATGTAACAAAAAAAAAAAAGTTTAAAAATTATATATTGTTAAAAATTTTTTATTTGTAAAATTTTTTGAAATCAATATTTTATTAAACTAATTTATCTAATTATAAATTATTCTTAATATATTCTTATATTATATATTAATTTACAAAATACATTAAAATTATTATTAAATATTTCTATATTTAGTATTAAAATAATTCTATTATTAAAGTTAATAAAACGTATTAGTGAAAATGTACATTTATTACCCTCTTTCCAAGTTTGTAAGTTTTTTGTCTTCCTTCTAATGGCCTTTCTTTGCTTAAGCTTAGTCTTCCTTCTATTGATAGTGGTCTTCCTTCGCTTGAGCTTTCTGCGCGTATTAATAAATGTATAATAAAAAAATAAAAATTCATTTTAAATTTCATGTTTTGATTTTTTTCTAAATTTTATATAATTTTGTCGATCCGTTTGTAATTTCATATATTACCGATAAAACGATAGTTTTTCTTAATATTTTGTCAATATGGCGATACTTTTTTGATATGTTGATAGTTTTCTTTTTTGTACCGAGTTCCTTTTCGCGATAGTTTTATTTTGCTTTTGCGCGATAATTTTTCGATATGGCGATAGAACAAAATAAAAATAAAAAGAATATTTATTTCTGCAAAATTACAAAATAATTTTTTTTATTTGGGAATTTAAAAAATCCCATTTTCAGAATTATTTTTAATTACGCGGCAGCTCTATTACCATACACAAAATTTTTTTTGAAAAAAGAAAAAATCACTATTTTTTTTAAATCACAATTTAAACTCACACATACTATATAAATTATTATTATCACTTAAAAATCTTATTTTTAATCAATTAAAAAAACACTTACCTGCTGTTTCATTGATGGCAAATAAAATTTGACGGTTACCAAGCCAGATTTAACAAGGTTCGTTCCAAAAGTTTTTTATATGTGCAGTTTGACACTTCAGAAAACTGAAGGCTACATGTCTAATCGAAACCACCTTGTAAAAATTCGTCTTGGTGGCCATGTTAGTATAAAAGGTGTGCCAAGTTTTTAAACCGTTAATATATTTATTTCTGGGCTGCCAGATTATTTACATTTATTTCAAAGGCTGGTACGTTGCAGTCCGGGCACCACCATCATTGTTTTTTTCAATACTTTGTTCTACCAAAACTATAGCGGAAAATGAAATATGAAAAAATCTTTTTTTGAAAACTTTGTTCTACCAAAAACTATAGCGGTAAATGAAATGTATATCAAAATGAAGCTGAGACCCTCTGCTATCACCTCCAAGTGGTCCGGTCCAGGAACAAATCACTCAGTTCGACCTAGGGTCCAAAATGTCCTCTAGAGTGAAATATGAAAAAATCTTTTTTTGAAAACTTTTTTCTACCAAAAACTATAGCGGTGAATAAAATGGATATCGAAATGAAGCTGAGACCTTCCACTATCACCTCCAAGTGGTCCGGTCCAGGAACAAATCACTCAGTTCAACCTAGGGTCCAAAATGTCCTCTAGAGTGAAATATGAAAAAATCTTTTTTTGAAAACTTTGTTCTACCAAAAACTATAGCGGTGAATAAAATATGTATCAAAATGAAGCTGAGACCTTCCACTATCACTTCCAAGTGGTCCGGTCCAGGAACAAATCACTCAGTTCGACCTAGGGTCCAAAATGTCCCTTAGAGTGAAATATGAAAAATCTTTTTTTGAAATTTTTGTTCTACCAAAAACTATAGCGGTAAATAAAATGTATATCAAAATGAAGCTGAGACCTTCCACTATCACCTCCAAGTGGTCCGGTCCAGGAACAAATCACTCAGTTCGACCTAGGGTCCAAAATGTTCTCTAGAGTGAAATATGAAAAATCTTTTTTTTAAAACTTTGTTCTACCAAAAACTATAGCGGTGAATCAAATGTATATCAAAATGAAGCTGAGACTCTCCTCTATCAACTCCAAGTGGTCCGGTCCAGAAACAAATCTCTCAATTCGACCTATGGTCCATTGGTTTGTTATCTTTCATGATTAGTTTGTGAACAGTTGCTATTTTTTTAACTTGGCAGCACCTTTTACTTTGTTATCTTACTTTGTTATCTTACTTTGTTATCTTCTCGTCCACGAAAAGTTAAAAGAAGAATATAAGCGACATTTATACCATTAACAAACCATTTTGAACTGAAACGTACATCTCAAAATATTAATAGCAAACTGTTTGTATTAAAATTCAGGTTATAGAGGTTATATTATTATGAACCTAGTCTTTTTTCAAATATAGAGAGAACTTAGTACAAAAATTGTCAAATAAAAGCAACAATTTAAAAAAATTAACGTTATCCCGAGCAAAACCGATTAAGAGATGAATTTTTAAACATAAAATTACACCAAATTGTTGATAAGAAATAATTATTGAAATCAGGCGCGAATCCTCGTGGATGAGGGGGTGTGGTATAGGAAATTTACCACAACATCACCCTCCCCCTCTCCTAAAATGAATTTGTGAACTGAGAAAAATTAAAAACGAAGAAAAATATATAAAAAGAAAGGAAAAAATATAAATTCTGTTAGAAGAAATTATTTAATAAAAATAGAATATGCAGAATGATTTTCTCTACAAAAGAGTAGTGCTAAGCTAGGTACAGAAAAAAATGTTCCTCTTTTTTTTTAAGGAAATAAATAGGTTTTAAAAATTGGCGCTTGCTTAATAAAAGATGCAGGAAAAAAGTTTTTAAGTAATTTTGTATTTTGTTGTTTTAATAACTACATGATATTTTTGAATTTTTATAAAACTTTGTTCAATTCTCTCAATAGGAAACCATTTTGCAAATTCATTTGTTTTTCCTGGGTTCCTGGGTTTTCAAAAGCAATTCAGTAAATTTGTCTAAGTGTTAATTTTATCAGTTATATTAAAATTGAATTGAAATATTTTAACACTACATAAAAATTTCGTCTTCATTTATTTTATAAATCCAAATTAAATAACAGCACAGAAAAAAAAAATTTAGTAAATGTTAAAAATTTTTTAATAAATAACATGACTTTTATCCCCAAAATTTTTCAAAATATAATATTTTTCCTAGATATTGTTGAATAATTGATAATGATAATTTTTCGTATTCTGCGAAAGTTTTGGTTTACTATTCAGATTTCATTTTGGAAGCTAAATAAAAATAGTAACATATTCAAATAAATGCCTTCAAGTAGTAAATTTTTTAGAAAAATCTTAAAAAGGCTTGTTGAAATATTCATAATTTTGCGATAAGAAATGAAAAAACTAATTACAACTAAAAAACCATTTAAAAGTTATAATTTACCTAAGAAATAAGATATTTTGTGTAATTTTTCGAAATTATTTTATTAGGTCACCTGAAAGCTTCATTGATAGCATATTTTAAATTTCAATCCATTTTAAAATATCTGAATTAGTTTGAATTGTTATAAGGATTAATATGTAATTTTACGAGTATATGAATTTCATACAAAAAATTCATTGTTTTTTCACTTTCTTGAAAAGTTGTAGATAAACATTAGACCTTTCTTCCACACAACGGCGAAATATAAATGAAAATTTAAAATTTAGAAAATATATACCTATAATTTTCATATTAGGAAATAATATTGTAGTACACTCTACAACATTGAAAAATCATTCAAGAAATGACATAGCATACGTTATAAGCTTTCTTTATAAATGTATCCCTAATTCCGTTATTATTTTCCTGATTTTTTTTTCATTTTTTTTTTTTTTTTTTTTTTTTTTTTGAAAGTAGAAGAATCAAGCTTGTTATCCGTTTCGTTTACGTTTTGGTCAAATATTAAATTTATAAAAAACTTTTAAATAAATTTTTTTTTTCATGATCTACTGCATTATAAATTTTTATATAAAGGCGATACAACGATGCAAAAATTTTTAAAAATATTTCTGTTGTAAATAAAGATTGATATCTAATTTTATTGTAAAAAATTGAATTTGAAACTTTGGATAGAAATATGTTTATTCCTAAAAAGTCCAATAAAAAAATTAATATAGAAATTTAGAAATAAAAAATAATATTTGTAGTATATATAAAATATTTTAAAATTCTGCTTTCTTAATAAAATAAAAAATTTTAAATTGAGCTTAGTGGAGTAACTACCAGGTTGTTTCTAATTTAGAGGGTATTTCGAAATTTATGTCGTTCCTCGAGTAAAAGTAAAAAATTTCATTTTGTAGCAGAGATATTATTAACTGAAATCAAATGAAAATAAAATACTTTACATGAAAAAAAGAAAGAAATGTTGGGAAATTTATGTAAAATAGCGAGTTTTTCGAAACAGAAATATTAAAGTTTCATAGTTCGAAAATTGTATAAAAAAATAATTTTTTTCTCTAACGATCGACTCAAATTTTTGGAATAAAAATCGTGATCATAATTTCGTTTTTTTTTTTAATAAAAAAAATTAATATGTTTCGATTACGAAGAGCCTAACAACTTCAAAAATTTAGTTGAAAGGTTTGGTGCACATAAATATATGGGTTCACTTTTACAAAAAAATATACATATTTTTATATTATTTAAAAACAAGAAATAAATTTATTTGTTGTTTTCAAAGTAAATTATCGTTTTACGGAATAAGCCACTACTAACATTTATTTTTTAAACAATTTAATTTAAAATTTCTCTCAATTATTTTCAAAATTTTTTTTATAATATTTTTAACTATTATTATTTTATTGCTTTAAACAATATTCACTTTTTATAAACTTTCTTTAAAATGTTTATATTATAATAATATTATTATTATATTTCATTATTTTTTTATTTTTTCTTTTTTATTTTTACCTCACTTATCACCTTTTTTTTATTTATTTTCATTTTGCGAAACTTTGTTAAAGTTTTTCATAAATTGATCATTTTCCTTTGAAAGCAACACGGCAACTGAGTGCCATCGTCTTCTTCATTATTTTTTTTTAAATTTGATGAAGCGGTTTTTTACTTTCAGAAGATCAAAAATCGAAATTAATCTTATTTGTTTTTGTAAAATTGTTTACCATCAGGAAAATAACATCTTGGGAACACTAATGGGAGACAGTTTTTGGTAACTATATATTTATCCAAAAACTAATTTTTAAGTGACTTTTTCGACATTTTAGTTAGTAAGAAAAATGTAGAATAAATAGATCAAAAATCTAAATTAATGTTATTTGTTTTTATAAAATTGTTTGCTGTCAGGAAAAAAAACATCTTGAGAATACTAGAAAGAGTCATTTTTCAGATAGTGGGTAAAACTATCACCTAATTGCTGGCAGGGAGTGTTTTTGTTGGGATGTCAATGACTAAAAATGTAGTTGTGTTAGTGCAAGTGAAAAAATGCACTCAAAGAAAAATTGATTTTAGTAAATAAAAAAAGTCAGTTACATATTTTGTTTTACTATTTTATAAAACATTTTTTAATGCATCTTTGCTTTCCTTATACTTAAATTTATTAAAATTGTCATACAAAGTATAATTTACATTCCTCCAACTTGATCTTAAAACATTAATATTAAAGAAATTAATGGTTATTAATTACCAAACAATATATGTCTCAAAATTTTTTCCAGTACATTTTGTACTCTTTGCACTCTCAGCAACGTCTAAATGAAAGATCGTATGAATACGTGTGAACTCAATCAGCACAATTGTGCTATGAAATTGACATCCCTAATCTAGATACAAACATATGTACATAAATTTAGTAGTTATCAAAAGCTATCAGTATTCTTTTTTTTTTAAGAAGCAACCACAGTTTGCGATCCAAAAAATTAAATTAAAATATGCAGTTTCGGCACGGCGATTCAAATAGTGATAGCAGAGGTATAGGCTAGCTTTTGAGTTATTTCTTTTAGTTTACGAAATTTTTGGTTTCAAAGATTAAAATTTTTATTTTTTAACGTAGCTTGGTGAATTTTTTCGCTACGGCGAGTCCAAATTTCACACGATTTTTTGAAACTTTATTTACTTTGTTAACAACAAATACTAAAATTAAAAAAAAAAAAACTAATTCTCTCGAGGACCAAAATAGACCTATTTTATCCATAAATTTCCAATTTTCGCCTTTATTTCTCAAATCTCAAAACTGGAATCAACAAAATTTAATATTATTTATAAGGTCGAATATGTTTTTAATTTTTTGGAAATAAATGTTTTTGCTCCCCGGCATAGGTTGGCAAGATATAGCAGAAAAAAATTCCTTTTTTAATTCTTGAAAGTTTTTTGAGAATTGCGCGATTTCTATTGATAAATCTATAAAAGTGAATAACACTTGAAATTAAGAATCAAAAAATCTACTCAGCTGTAAAATTTCATTTAAAAATATCCACTAACAAAAATTTGATTGCAAAATAAAAATTAATAAAATGAACAAAATCTTAAATCAATCCTTTTTCGGTATCTTTTTCCAAAAAGTCTTCAACAAATTTTTGTACATATTAAAAAAAATTTATATATATATTTGAAAAAAAAAAAAAATACAAAATTTCCTAATCAATGATATATAATATATATTTCTTTCTTATAGGAAAATTCATTGAAGGCTTTTTGCAAAAAAATTATAGAAAAAGGATTGATTTGAGATTTTGTGCAATTATGCAATAAAATTTTTATTAGTGGATTTTCTGAATGATATTTTACACCTGATTAGATTTTTTGATGCTTATTTTTTTAGATTTATTAACAGAAATCCGGCAATTCCCAAAAAACCTTCAAGAATTTCTGAAAATGCAATTTTTTACTTGTTTTGCTACATATTATGAAAAAAAATTAAAAAAGTATTAGATCTTATATATATTATTTTCTTTTTTATTCCAGCTTTGCGATTTAAGAAATTGAAGCGGAAATTGTAAATTTATGGAAAAAATAGGTCTAGTTCGGGAATAATTTCTCGAAGGAATAATTTCTTTTTAAATTATTTTCCTTCAAAATATTTTGTATTTAGTTATCTTTCAGAAAAATATATACTTTATCGTCGCTGCTTCGATGTGATCGGTTATGTGACAATTTTCGATTTTTTTATTGCATCATCAAACCGTTTTAATGTACCTTGATTGGTTTACAACTTAGCAAAATCAGCTATGTGTTAGTCATATATGAAATATTCCAACAAAATAAGTTATGTGTAAAACTTCACATAACTGTTTTTGGGAATTTTTTATTTTTTTTTTCAAAATTTTCTTGGAATTTTTGTCAAAATTTTAGTAGAATATAAAACGATTCATAAAACAATTCTCGAACTAGTCAATAACTAAGTCAAACTAAAACAAGATATTTACAGATTTTATAAAAGGGTTATTCCATATCAAAACGAACAGAAAATTCCATTTCCGGATTTGATATCTCCGACTGGCTATTGAAAGTGTTTCTCATGACCCATGGTTCAAAAATTTTACGTTTTAAAAATTGAAAAAATGCTAAAACAGTTTTACTTGTTTAATTGCTAATAATTTCTAAAATATAGGTTGTAGATCTCTAGTTTCATATTACATACAAAGATATTACCCTCACAACGATATTTATAAAGTTTATTTTTATCAAAAGTTTAAAGATCACAGTTGGACATATTCCTGAAAAATTATACATAATGTTGACATACATAGCTTTCCTCCCTACTCTTGTAAAATTTCAAAGTAGACACTCATTAACATACATACAAATGTATATATATATATATATATATATATATATATATATATAATGCTGCAGCATTTGCTTTAACTCCTGAATACGATATTTATTCAAAATATCTTCAGTTTTTAGCACAGTACTATTTTGAGTTTCACTTACTTTATATATATGTATATATATATATATATATATATATATATATTATTAATGAAATTATTATAACTAATATTATTACAGTAAAGTTTTATCGATATACTATTCTAATTCTTTTATTTCGTCAATATATTTTGTAAGTTCTATCATAATTTTTTAAAATTTTACTTCAGTCTGGTTTATAAAAAACTTTTCATAAATTACATTTTTATTATTTTTAAAGGTCTGATTGAAAATTGTGAAATTGCAATTGTTAAAATTTATCAGGAAATTTCCTGATAAACATTAATTCCTTGTAATAAGTCTGCTCAAGTTTTATAATGTCTTGAAGAGTTTCGTTTTCTAAAATATGTGTCCTAACACGCCCATCTATTTTTTCTAGCAACAAATACAAATCCCTGCAGAAGTTGAAAATTTCTGCGTACGTTTTTTTCGGCTGATGCTGCAAAATCACCATAATCCATAATTACCATAATCCAGCTCCCGGATGCATTATCCAGTTTCCCCCAGAACCTTCTCATTAATAATTATCTCCAAGCCTTACCCTGCCAGCTGCTCATTTCCAACACACAGTTCAAACGTTGACTCCATCATACAAAGGACCTCGGGTTGTGATTTCTGTCCAAAGTCTTTATCTTTCTGAATGAATAATATCCCTTGAACTTATACCTAGTTATTGGCTTTGTTGATATTGCTGTTACTGGATAGCATATTCTTGTTGTTCTTGAATACATTGATTCAACTGCTGTATTTGAAATTTTTGATCTTCGATTATAGCCTCTTGTTGATGAAGTGTATGTTCCATACCTCTGTTTTTGACAACGCTTGTTGTTCTTGAACAACTTAATAAAATACTTATTAATTTTATAAAAAAAGATATGTCTTCTAATATGTTGATTCAATCGCTGTATTTGTAATTTTTGTTCTTCGATTACAGCCTCTTTTAATAATGTCAGTGACAAGGAGGCAAGTGAGAAGATAGATCGATAGTTCTATGTGGGAAATGTTGATAAAATTTGTACGCCAACGTATATGTTGCAAATCTCAGCCGAAATCGAAATTGGGGAATAAGAGGCAGTGTTACCACGGCAAAAAATTTTGTCTAACTAAAATTTTGAAAAAAAAAAATGACAAAATTTAAAAAATTCAAAATTGTTTTGTAAAAATTAACATAATATTTATATATGTGTTCAGGTGTTAAATATTTTGTATATTAATCAAACTTTAGTTTGTCTTTAGGAGAAAAAGCATTTAAAATTTAACTATTTAGAACCAGACTACGGAAAAATTCGAAATACAAAAAAAATTTTGCGTCTTCTTCATTTATAAAAGTATTTTTCGCAAAATTAAAAATAAACGTCCTTTTTTGAATATTTTTATTTTTATTTTTTATTTTCGTGATACAAAAGTAATTTAAAAAACGTCTTTTATTATCTGCTTTTTGATATTTTAATTGTGAAATAAATATTGTTATAATTAATATAATAAATTGTTATAAGGTAATTCCAAAAATTTCGATCCAGTTCGGATTTTGACCATCTCCGATTTTGATTTGATTAAGTACATATAATCTACTCCTCTATGTGCTTCAAACGGATGTATCAGCCTCCAGATGTTCATATTTTATAAACCTCTAAAGGACTCGAGATTTTTTTTCAAAAATTAACAAAATTTCAGTTTTAACCAGAAAGAAAGATATAGTCGGTCAAGACAATGTGTACGACCATAAAAATTCGGGAAGGGGACTTACACCTGTGGTCAATGTTACTAAATGTAAAATGAAATATACAAATACCGAATAATACGTTGATACTAACATCTATATGATTTTATGAACTTTAGGGCGATTCCTGAAAGTGGGTTTATATAGGAGCTATGGTAAATTATGGACCGATTATAATAAAATTTGGCATAAAATACATAATGTGTCGAATATTAACTTGATACTGACATTCGTATGGGATTTATGCACGTTAAAGTGATTTTCGGCTGAGGAGTTTATATGGGAGCTATGATCAATTGTGGACCAATCTTCATAAAATTTAGTACAAAGATTGACACTTGTACAGAACTTCTTTGTCCCGAGTTTCATTAAAATATTCTTATTTTTAAGGCATTATTGAGTGTTTAAACACTATTCCGGGGGTGATTTGTATGGGCGCTAGATGAAATATTGGACCGATCAGAATCATAAAAATTTCATTGACGGACATCGCTAGATCGATTCAAAGAGTGATTCTGAGCCAATTGGTATACTTTACGGTGGGTGTTGGATAACTTTTTCTATGCGTTACAAACATCAGTACAAACGAATAATAGCCCAACCACATATGGTGGTGTAGGGTATAATAACTTTAATGTACATTATCAGATTTCAACAGACTTGGTATCATTGGAATGAACTAAGATTTTTTTCATTATCAGAAAGTCATAACAACTAAGCATCTTCTTGGCGCAAGGACCTCTAAAATTAAAAAATATCCTTTATCATTGGATATCTTGGAAAATGGTCTTTTAATTTTCATTATTATTATTATTATTTTTACACGGTGCTTTTAATGGATTTTTGAAATGTTTACACTATAAACATTTCAAAATGAAATCTCAATGGGATCAGAAGTCACACACTTTTTTCTTTACTAATTAACACATTTTCTATTATATATTAATTGGCTTTTAGGTACATTCATATACTTATTAAAATTTTAATGTAACAGATCATTATTTAATAAAATATGTCATATATATATAGCACATTACTGATCCCAAAAAAATAATTTGATATTACTTTGGAAATTCCAAGAACACATTAACAGATCCTTAATCCACTTTACAAAATCAACCAAATTGTTTTTGACGATTTTATATATTATTTTTAAATTTGATACATGGTAATACAACGGCAAAATTTACTGAAATTGATCATGATCGGTTCATTATTTCACCTATAACCCATACAACTTTTTTAGGAAAAGTCTAAAATATGTCTAAAATATGTTGTATTTATGTAAATTTCGGCACATATACGATTTGTTGACGTATATATTGTTGTAACAAACATTTTAAAGATCTGTTCATAATTGATCTTTCATATAGGTTACACTACCTCAAAATTATTTAAACGTACATAAATTACACATTAATGTTAACATCAATGTACAATTTTATAGACGTGAGTTGTATGCGGTGTAAAGTAACAACAAAACTTTCGGTGCTGGTTAAAAAGAGTTCTGGAACACTATGGAAATTTTATAGAAATCTTACGTCTGGTTTTTTCAAAATGTTAATAAAAAAGGAACTATCATGATTTATGTTTTAACTCAGATGACAATGATAGTCCAAGAATTTTTTTTCGGTAGGTATAAGTCCACTGATATAAATAATACAAATATTATGGCCAAAAGTTTTTCGAGGAAAAAAATCTGGATGGATCAAAATCAATTTGTGGCGAAAATTTTTTTTTTGTATCAATTCTAAAATCTAATTTTAATTAAATTTTTTAATAACTGTGTACTTATGATTAAGACATTTTTTCTCTCTTGTTGGGTGGCCACATGCTTTATCATTATAATCCGAAAATTTGCATGAAAATCGGAGTTCTAGTTTACTTTCATTTTTTCTCACATAAAATGATTTACATTTTAACTCAGATGGCAATGAGTGTCAAAGAAATTTATTATTTCGATAGAAATAAATCCATTAATAGAAAAAGTATAAAAATTAAAATTATTGACTAAAGTTTTTCGAAGAAACAGAAACAAAATTCTGATTTGACTGCATTTTTTGGTTAATATGCACAATGGAGCAGAATCGATTTTTTTTGGAAATAAATCTGTAACTTCTGATCGGCTCGTTGAATTTTCATGAAATTTGGTGTAGGCGTAGCAGAGGAGTGTACAAGTTAATTTTGAAAGGGGCGCACAACAAACCCCTCAGTGGCAGAGCTAAAGGGACTCAAAGTTAGGAACCTATGACATAAAAAATATTTAATCACTTGCCAAATTTTTGTTTCTCGTCAGATTTAAAATATTTTTATATATTGTTGTAGGCCCTGATAAGACCTATAAAAAATATGCTTACATGTCCTATTTATCTCTTACAGTTTTCGAGTTATTTGCGTTTGAGTTTTTAAGCACCATAATTTTTAATGTTCTTGGTACAGTTTTTTTCATATATAACCTAGTATTTCCGACCGATTTTATTAGTTTTTTTCTTTTAATTTAAGTCGATATCTTTACCGAGTTCAAAAATAAACGATTTTGTATTTGAAAATTGCAAAAAAGACGACTTTTTGTGTTTTTTTAGCCGAAAAAGTATCTACACTCTTTTTTATCTAAAATAAAATTTTCTTTAGCAACATATAATAATTTTGCACTTTCCTGAAAGTAACTTCACAGAGATGACTTTAAGATAAAAAACAAGCCCAATAACTCAATTGGTCATAGTACATACCCTCCCAAATTCGACCCATTTTATATGAAAGTTTTGATTTTAGACCATATTTTCTCAAATCCCAAAGCACGAATTGACAAGCCGAATATATTTTAAGAATCTTCAATATGTTGTTAAAAGTTTTAAATCAAAATCTACGGGGCTTCGGAAAAATGTGTATTCTATAGCCAAAAATATAAAAAATACCATTTTTGGAAATTTTCATTAGTTTTTTTGGGAATTCAAGAAAACCCTACCCCTGATTCAAATTTGGTTAACACGCTTTTATTTATATTATTTTATTCATATTTCCTGCAAATTTCATTAAGATATCTTTATAAACAAATATGTTATTACAATTAAAAAAATTGTATTTTCTCCAAAAACCCCAAATTGGGCTTTTTTTGGTTTATTTCTAAATAGCGAAAAGTTCCAACATGGTGTTTCTAAACTCATGATAAAAAAAATCCTTTGGAATTGCTCCAAAAGTGATCCAAATTTTGGAATATAAAAATAACATAATAAGTTTTCTTTTTACAAACATTTTTAATTTTGTTGCAATTTCATTCCACATACGTTATAGTAAGTAGAAATTATCATACATAATTTCACAATATTTGATCCATAATTGAACATGGTTCCAATATAATCTTCATTCCTTAAAATCAATTAATCTTACATAAATCTCACACAAAATATCAATATCGAGATAAAGTTTTACACAACCAAGTTCTGTAAAAGTATAGATCGCTCCACTAAATTTCATAACGATCGGACCATAATTGGCCATGTGTCCCATGCACATTCCTGAAAAATACTTATACGTGCATAAATCTCACGTGAATATCAATATTGAAATTGAAATTTTACGTAAATAATTTTCATGTACGCATAAATTATTGTAATAAATTTCTTAAGGATCATTCCACAATTGATCGTAGGTTCAATATAAGGCGTCCAACCCATAATCAATTTACACAAACGTATGGTCGATCTAGACCTACATTGCTAGTTTTTATCCTTTCCTATTGTACTAAATGTAAAATAAAAGTACCAAAACACTTAAAAAGATATTAATTTGTTAGTAAAATTGTACTAACTGATACCGACAAACTTTTATAACTTCTGATCCCATTGAGATCCTGTTAGAAAATTTGTACACTATAACGACAATATGAATGTAAACATCATGTAAAAAGTCATTTCTTCCAGCGTAAGTCCTACCAATATAGGTCATTCAAGATCAATTGGTAGTTACGACGTTGTATTCTATTGGGGGAAAAATGAGAATGCTTGCTATTAGTCTTTTGTTTAGAACATATGTAAGCCACATTATGTTAGCTACAGTGTTCTGAAGAAAAGAGTAACATGCAAGAAATACATATGTAAAGTAAGTTCAATAGACTATAGACAAAAAAAACTAAAGTTCTCAGTGTAAAAATATTTCAAATATCCTATTATCACTTTTCTATAAAGAATTAATAAAAAAGTTTTGGATTGTCATAAGTTTTGCAAACCTTTTTGCAGGGGTACGAAGACTTTTGCAGTGCATAATTATACATTTGTCAGAAAAATTCGTAATAAAAAGTTACATTCAGTTGGATATATAAAATTTTTTGTTTATTATGTTGTACTTTAGGACTTAGACTTATGATGCACACTGTATATATATATATATATATATATATATATATATATATATATATATATGTATATATATATATATATATAAAATACATAATATTTGTAAGTATACATGTATAAATATGTCATAATTTCTTAATAAATGAAGAGTCTGTTTTAAAAGACAAAAAAAGCATTTGTTTCTAAGGAAGAACTTTTTTGGCGTATTTTGAAAAAAATGTTGCATGTTTTCTCTATGGATGTACAGTGTAAATTCCTAATACTTAAATTGTTATTCTTTATCCACTTATTAAGTAGCAATGAACAACCTTCACACTGGGCACGGTAAAAGTGTTACTTGGTATTTCTAAAAATAGAAACAAACAGAAGGGACAAATCAAATAACAACAACATTGTTCATTGCTACTTAATAAGTGGCTAAACAATAACAATTAGACATTTCTTCGTTTGCTACCTAACTGGTAGCTTAAAGCATATAAACAAAAATAATTGAAAAAGGAGAATACAAAATAATTGTAAAAAGCTTTATCGTAAACCGTCTTACTTAATAATATATAGGGAAAATAAGCCTTAGATTCCATTTCCCAAAAAGTTGTGAGTTATAGATGATGTTTACAGAAAGCACCACGGAGGAACGCTTAAGAGAAATGATAACGGTCGTGGCTCACTATAAAATGCATTCCATTCTGCCGAGTGTCCAGTAAAACATTTTAAATGTATTCTTCTACAATTACTCAATGAACTTTTAAGACCGGAATACAAAAATTCTAAAAAGCTATGAAGAAGTTCAACAAAGACTACAAACTAATTTTCAGAATTTTTAATAAAAAAAAAAAAAACAACAAAATTTTAGAAAAAATGGTAAGTAATGTCGCTACTTTTCTGAATAAATTTGCAAAATATAATATTTATCCAAATATCTAATATATTTTCTTGCAGATTAGTTAAAAAAATTTAGCATTAAAAGATGTGATTTTGAGTAACAGAAAAATTAATAATATGAAGAGAAAAAATATTGATGACTAATATGGACGAAGTTGAAATTTGGACAAAATGCTTCAAATATTACCACTCTTATGTAAATATGACTTTCTTAATATTAATGTTAAGTTTGAAATCAAACATAACTTTAAAAATTAAATCAGCTTTTAATTTTATATTGGAAACAAAATGGAAATAAAACAGAATAGAAAACTAACTAGTTTTCGAACTATTGCCAATGATAATAATCAGAAGTCATAAGTAATATCAATATCGAATAATTTTCATCACTTTTTGAAATCGAAAACGAATCACTAACGAATATTTTTACATTTTGTTATAGATATCGCTAAAAGTTCACTATTAATACGATAGACGAACTTTCGATATCGAAGGATTTGCTGCCACAAAGTGAGCGACGGGTGAGCTTAAGGAGCTTATATTCAGTCGTTTTCAAATGTGTTGTCAGAGATATGCGCGCGAAATGTTCCAGCAGTATATCATTATCACAGTTTGTGGTCATCTGGATAAGTACTTTGCTTTGTAACTAAATATTAAACAAGATATAAAAAGAAAAATAGGTTAAAAAAATGTTAAAGATATTACGAATTCCACAGACCCTTAAAGTATTTTAAACCACTTGTGCAAGGAGTGTACAAACAAAATTAAATTTTTTGAGAAATGTTTAAATAAAATGTTATTTTTAATTAAATTTGGACCATAATTACTGAAAAATAAGTTCTTGTTTCTGCAAGATAATTCAAACCCCTTTCCATGCTTGGCTAAACAATTTTCATTTTTTTAAGGCTGTTCAAAAACTTCAATTTCAAACTTTAAAAAAAAATGTAAATCAGATTTCAAACAAAACTGTGCAGAATTATAGACAACACCACAGGAAATAAATTTAAAAAGGAATTAGGTCAATAGCTTTTATGACTAAGTTTTGTGATTTGTGATTTGAATTTTTCGGATTTAGCAAAAAAAAAAAACATTTTTTGCAGTTTTGTAGTTATCAAGTAAAATTTTTTTTACAGATATTCAGACTAAACGGAATAATTACTGAATAATATAAACCATGCCTCACAAATTACACTCTTACACTCTTTTTTAAGAAAATTGGACAAAGATAACCATTAAAACACGAAGGTTAAATTTATTTTTATCTGTTTAGCCGATGTCGACTTTTTTTCAGGAATTCTAGTCGCCGAAGTTAAACTAATTCCGATTAAAAAATTTCGCCCACTTAAGCGGCTAAGCTAATTGATTAAAACATATCAGAAGGAATGAAGTAATGAAAATATTGATATTTGTTACTAGGTTTATTATATTTCTTTTATATTTCATACTTTTCGACTGTTATGAAATGTCAAATTAAAATAATTTTGCGGTCACATACTAACGTAAGCGATCAAGCCTTAAAAATATAACTCAACTTAATTAGAAATTAATTAATATGGTAATATTGTGTTACTATATGGCAACGTCAAGAATGATGACGTCTTTAATATATGCCGTTATATTTAATTGGAAGCAACAAGTGGAATGCAACAGCAAGAGAAAGTTGAAGTAAATAAAATGAGTAAAAAAAATATTAAAATTATTTTTCAAATTCGAATACGTCTTATACAGAAGACATTAATATTCCCCTGTTCAAAGATTTGAAATAATATGAAGACCTTTTAAATAGAAATAAAAAAATGAAAACAAAATAATAATAATAATAATAATAATAATAATAATTATAATAATAATAATAAAAAATAACCAAAGTAGTAGATAATAATATATCGTATTGCTGGAAATTAGACGAATTGTATATAAAGATCGGAAAATTTTAGAAAAATATAAATTCTGTAAATTGTGTTTAGAGGGTGAAAATATGATATTATAAAGGATTTATATACATATGTTTTACATACGCATTCAAGCTAAATGTATTTTACTTTTTAAAGTTTTGCCAAATCAACATCGACTACTAGTTATAATAATCATACTTTTAATATTTTTCGGCCAAAACAAAACAAAAAATCGTAATTTTTGCAATTTTCGATTTCGAAATCGTTTAATATTGGACTCCGGAAAGATATCGACTTTAAATTTCTTTTTGTTCGATAGATAATTTTGTTCTTTAACTAGCTGGAAAAAATTTACAAAATCAGATTGGGCTATATATTAAAAAAAAACTTGGCAATCGGTGAAACATTTTCTACGTCGGAGATACCCTATTTAAAAATTTCTCCTCTGCTATGTGTGTGTTAAATTGTACATGCAATTGGCCGAAAAGAAGTTACAGATTTATTTCCAAAAATTTTCCATTCTGCACTACTGTACTGTGTGTGTTAAAAACACCGTATTTTAGATGAAATGCTAATTTTTAGAAAAAACGACTGGTAATTTTTTAAGAATATAAAATTACAAATTAATAAAACATGTGCAAAATGTGCTAGATTTAATATAAATGCTAAATATATAAATATATATACATATATATATATATATATATATATATATATATATACATATATATATATATATATATATATATATATATATATATATATATATATATATATAATATATGACAAATGAGTAATCTTTTTTGATGGAAAGAAATTTAATTTGGATCGAAATTCGCATACCGAAACGCAATTTCGGTGGAGGAAGTGTTATGGTTTAGGCAGCCTTTTCTGCTTCACGAATTTTAAAAATATGTTTTGTTCCAACTAAAATGAACAGTGCAATTTATAATGAAGTGTTGTAGGGTAATCTTCTCTCATTTATGGATGAAAAAATGGATGAAGATTACATATTCCAACAGGATAACGACGTAATCCATGTCTCCAACCAATCTAAATCGTGTTTTAATGAACATAGCATTCCACTATTGGATTAGCCAGCTTCAAAAATTAGTCGATTAGTCAATGCTAAATTGGTTCATTAGTTTAAGTATGCAAGAAAATGTCATAAAAAATGGCATTAAACTACTAAAATTATAATGAAAAAAAAAAAATTAATCTACACTAAGTTTTTTGTTATTAGTTTTTTTAAATGAAGTCAACAAAATTAATTTGTAACACCCTGATTAGTTTTTAGGCCAATTTTTGATAAGTTAATTAAAAAATTGATGTGCGTTTATAGGAATATGCACTAGTGGATACGTATATATATATACAATTTTTCTAAAATATTGTCTGGATTCTGTACAAAATCCTAAATATATATTTTTTTTTTTACTTGGCGAGCTCAATGAGTCCTGAATTTTCCTAAAATATTCTCTGGATTCTGTACAAAATTCTAAATAATTGTCGTGCAAGAATCATATACCTATGTAGTTCCGATAAAAATTTATATTTTTTTGAAGTAGAAAATTGAAGAAATTATAATTTTTTGTAATTGTTCTCAAAAAGGTGGAGAAATTTTTTCACTTTAAAATCCATTATTTTCTTCTGTACCATACATTTGTTTTCTGTTTCTAAACACACAAAAAATATTTAATAAACCACGCCTCCGATAAAGACAGGATGATCATTTTACTGAAAAAAGTCAACTTTTAAAAAAAACTTTTGCCAAAACTGGGATTTTGGGTATTTCGGAATAAAAAAAATGGTAATCTATATATGTTCTTGTTTTAAGGATAACTTTTTTATATTATACTAAAATTTTATAATGATAGCTTTATTTATGTGTATTATTCAAGTTCAAATATTGATTTTTTTTTACAAAATTACACTAAACATCAAAATTTTACGTTTTTCATAAATTTAATGAAGACATTTGGTTTTAATACTTTATTACACTATGCGACAATCAAAATCGGGATGGGATGAAACAAACGGGAAATGTTATATCGGTAAAAAAGAAGTTATACGTGTCCTGGCGTTTCGCTGGGTCACGTCTAGGAATCGAGATATATCGATTTGAAGTTAGTAACTATCATATAGGGGAAATTGTGACCTTTGGTGGTTTTTTTTTTTTGACATAACTCGAGAACCACCAGTCCGATTTTGCTGAAATAAATTTAAAAAAATTAGGAATTACAATTCCTTTAATCTGTTCATACAACGTTTCGCTACATAAGCAACAGTTTCGCAGTTATAAATAAATGTATGAAGAAGAAAACAATTTTTTGCCTAAAAAATTGAATTTTTTTATTTTTAATTCATAAAAAATCCAAAACGGTAAAAAAAGTGTCAAGTTCTATTACTTTCACGTAAGGTCACATAACCCTTAAACAAAATGAAACATAGATCATGAAAATCGATGGACGCGTTTCGCTTTTATTCACAATTAAGTGATGGTATCTCATTTTGACAAGAATATTGATTTTATATTTCAATGAATTTGGATAATATTTATTATATATTAATTATTATAATTATTAACACGTAAAATTAAAAATTATTACAGCTAACTTTAAATCGATATATCTCGATTCCTAGACGTGACCCAGCGAAACGCCGGGACACGTATAACTTCTTTTTTACCGATATAACTTTCCCCGGTAGTTTGAACCCTTCCCGATCACTGACCCCTACCATTTGTCGCACAGTGTTATTTATATATTATTATTTTTCAAGTTATAACCTTTCCAATGATACTAAATACTTGCATAAATAGTTTACATATTCGTTTAAAAACTAACTGAAACTCGATCCTCTTTGGAATATTTGCACATTTTCCTTCATTTCTATGGTAAATGTGTGCTGCAGCATTCCATATACAAAGTGCACAACTGTTTCAACATGTTTTTTTAATAATTTTGTGAAGCAAACGATCCTACAAGTTTCGGTAACATAATACAACAATCAGGTATATCCAGCCATTTGATATTTCTTAGAACAGGTAAATTAAGTAGGGCAATTAATTAGATATATATTTTTTTAGAACATGTTATATATCTATGAAATTTTATAAAAATATTGCGTAATTTTATAACACCTATAAAACGTTCTTCAATATGTAAAAAACTCTTTTGAATTATTTACATTATTAACAGTTTTAACACAATAACGATAACATTAACATTAAAGCTTTGTGCTGCATTTTTTGGAAATGCCTAAAAGGAATAGAGCTGAATATATAACTACATTAACACATTTTATTGAAGCACAAACGAATTCAACAATTGTTACTGGAGAATTCGATAAAGTTAAATTTTTTTTTCAAAAATTAAAACAGTAAATAATTGCGCACGGAAGTTTCAATTGAAGTATGGCACCTGGTTGGAAAGCATCATGGACATTAAAACCCCTAATGCAGGATCACCACTTAAGCTGTCCACGCAATCCAATTCTCATGTTAAAGATTCATTTAAGGCTGTGTTACGAAGAAATAAACAAGCAGCTGAAACAGCAAAAATAGCGGATATCGTTCCTGATGCTTCTCCAAGTCGACTTAAGCGGATGATAAAAAGTATTCCAACACTTTTACCAGCTTCTGAGTTTTCTGAAGATGAGGCGATAGCGCTTATTCTGGAGTTAGGACTAACCAAAAATAAATATATAAAATTGAGAAAGGCTCTACTCGATAAAGGTTACTTAATTCTGTCATGTTACAAATATAAACTGGAAAAAAAGCAAAATATTGTCCCACCACCTAGTGAAACAGACAATGAAAGAGAATTTATTGACTTTCATTTTCGAAAAACGATGCATTGGAACTTGATAAATCGGATCTGAATTTAATATATGTGTGATGTGATGGGTTGTCAACACTATCAGAATACAAATAAGCTTCATCAGCTTCATCGAATGAACCATTTATGTTAACTAATGTTACTAAATTTGTTTGGAAAACCCTAACTCCAGGATCCGGTTTGTATTGAAATATATGACTGATATATCAATGTACAATGAATATGCATTTTATGTGGATTGAAAAAATCACAATTTTCACAAACTCCTGCAGACAGCTCTACAAATATTAATACAGATTTCCTAAACTTTAGTATATCTTCCCTTACATGTGAAATTTCATTGAAATATATTTAACGGTTCAAATGTTACACAAAATTATTAAAAAAAGAAAAAAACATGTTGAAACAGCTGTGCACTTATGTATATGGAATACTGCAGCCTGTGTTGCCAAAACGTAAATGGGAAAATTTGCTAGAATCTACAAAGAAAAATGCTAGAAAGTGCTAAAAATAAAAAAGGTGCTGGAAAAAAGTGCTAAGAACAGAAACTGCTTGTATTTGTAAAAAAAGAGATAAATTACTTATTTTCAGGAATAGCCAAAAGAACGTTAAAGAAAATAACAAAAACACATTCTGAAATTGATTCTTCGGATTCAGATTGTCGAATTATTCGGATTATCGAGGCTTTTTATGGTCCAATTTTATTACAAAAAAAGAAAAAAAAAACTATTAAATACATTTTTTATTTAATATGTGAAACACTTAGAGTATCAAGTTCAAAATTTTCGTTAAATAACTTTTCATATTTTATCTTTTATCTAAAATTTATTTTTTATCTAAAAAAAAACAAATTTGTACTCTTTTTACTGAAAATTTTTTGGAAGAAACATTAACTGAAAACAAAGTAATTCATATAGATTCAACTCTTACATAATTATCATTTCTTATTGTATTTTCCAAGTTATTCTAAAATTTCAATAAGAAATGACTTTTTATTATTTAATCAGGGTTGTAGTTATGAAATGGAAACTTAGGAAATACCGTCCGGATTATCGGGTTTATATTATACTCATGAAATTACTTAAAATTTTTTTCTTTAAGTGAACCAAATCAAATTTTTATTAAATTACAAATTTTTAACTAATAATGCATTGCCGAATAATTTTTTATTGTAAGTTACTAACTCACGAAAATAATTCTTGATTAACGAATCTATTTACAAATAAATGGTGTAATTTTTAAAATTTCAAAAATGTGACAAATATTGAAAAATATTATGGAAAAAAGAAAAATTAAAAAAAAAGAAAATTATTTACAAAAGATTTTTTTTTATTTACATTATACTATTTGTATAAATTGTGAGTTCAGTATTTACAAATAACTTTATTTGTAAATAAGAAGTGTGAATAAACTAAGTAAATGATATTCAAATAATATCAAAAAATAATTTTAACTAAATAAACAATAATTTAAAAATGGAAATAAAAAAACTTTAATATTTGAAGTTAAATAAAATCTATATAAATAAAGCTATCATTATGAAATTTTAGAATATTATACTACAAGTCGTCCTTAAAACAATAAGATAGATTCTAAATAATAAAAATGAACTTTTTTTAGTAAAATGGTCACCCTGTCGTTATCAGGGACTTGGCTTATTAAATATTTTTTGTGTGTTTAGCGAACATACATTGAGTGTCACTTAAAATCGTACACTATATTATTTAATTTCCGTTTTTTCATAAGTATTTGGATTAAAATAATAAGGAACTTGGAATGTTACGTATATGGTGCTACATTTTATTTTATTATTATTATTATTTTTTTTTTTTCGTTTATTAACAAGAATTAGGCAGCACTGTTACCACCTACAAAAAACAACGCTGCAGTAACAATCGTATATTAAGAGCAAAGTTGTTTTTCAACTAATTTAAAACTCAAAATTTACATTTAAGTAATTTTTTAATAGTATTTAGTGCTAAGGATTTTATTAAAAAAAAAAAAAAAATAATAAAATAAATAAATTCCAAAGTGGTTTAATCAATAAAACATTCGACATGAGACAGACTAGTGAAAGTAAGAAACAATTAGTAATTTTTCTTTATAAAAATTATAAATAAATCTTTATCAGAAATATTGGAAATAATAAATCGTAGTCGTAGTATCGTTCAGTACATAATTAAAAGGTATGAAAAAGAAAATCGAATATGTAATAAGACAAGAAGCAGATCCCATAAAAAGTTAAGCACTTCGATAATTAGGAAAATAAAACAAAATCCGAGGACATCAGTTCCTAAAATCGCTGGCGAATTAAAAATGTATTTGTAAAAAGAAGTTAGTGCCTCTACTGTTCGAATATGTTTTCGTAGTCATAATTATCATGGTGGAATCTCCCGAAATAAACCCTAAATAATGAATGGAATGACGTAATATTTATTGATGAGTCAAAATGTAATATATTTTCATCTGATGGAAAGATTACAGTATGGAGAAAATCCAATACAGAAATGGATGATGCCAATTTGCGCTCAACTGTGATGCATTTATTTAAGACTCCCTGATGGAAAATATTAAATGGACCAGAACGCATAGAAACACTATCCCCTACTATGCTAAGGAGATTTACTATAGAACGTTGATTGATTTGGTTTCATATTTTCTTTTGTTTCTCAGATAATAGCAGAGAAACAGCGCCTCATAACCCTCTCAAACCTTTAACCCTTATTTAGATCTTCTTTAAGTCCTTACAATATAGCTCATGATTGAAAACGCGATGAAGTTATTTTAGCAATTCATTTTGCAAATGTTCTTTTGTTTGGTTTTTATATAGAAAGTGTAAAGAAGAAATAATAAATTCAAAGATGGATAATATATGAATAAACTTAATAAGAATTGATGTCAATTTTGGTTTTTGTTTTGATTTTTTTTAACCAGAATTGCAAAAAGAGTAACCAGAATTGCAGTAAGAGTGTTGTTTTTTATAGTGTTTGTTGTTTTATAAGATTTTTTTTACATAATAAAAATATTGTGCAAATTTATTAAAGAATATGATCCACTATTTGACACTAGTAAAGTTTTTGTTTTTTTCTTTTTGTTTTTTATAATTTATGATGAATTAGAGAGAAAAAAAATTTCTTTGTTTTTGATATGCAAGATACTATTATACACTAATAGAATGATTTCACTAAAATTGACTCACCCAATGAAGCAGCGATGACGTTGAGGTCTCCTCGTTTTCGGTGCAATTTGGTTGGTACTATATAATTTAAAGTTAGTACTATATAATTAAAGTTAATTTAAAATATATCTTGCATATTTTGTTTAGTTGATATATATGCTTTTCACTTTCAGTTTTAAAGATTTAAGCAAAGTTTTGGTGCAGATTGTTGAAAAAAAGTTTCCATTTGGAATGATGCCAATATAGTTTTTAAGTTTAATGTAGATTTCTTATTAGTTAATGTGATTAAAATTGTAGATTAGTTTTATACGTGATAGAATAATTAAATTTCCCTTTTCTTCCAATTAAAATTTTCAATTTAGATGATAGTGTGTCTATTATGCTACAATAAATTCGGTAGATAGGTCGGCAAATTTTAGCGCAGTTTAGGTGGCAAGTAGGGATGTCTAGAGCTTCTTTAGATCTTTACAGCTTCTACTCAAGATATTAGAAGAAGTTTGCTTCTTTCTTCTATATATTTTTTAATATTAACTTGGGCGGAATTTGTTTAATGGTTGTAGCCGGGACAAAGACAACAACAGTGGTTTGCAGTGCCTTCAAGCACTTTAAATAAAATTTTAATTTAATAGGAAAAGGTTAGGTTAAAAAGGGCGGCGTCTTCACGCCTCCCACAGACCCTTCGGTCCATTGTGATCCCTTTGTAAATAACAGAGAAAGCTGATAGATAAAGAAAGAGAAAAAATAAGAAAAAATAAAAATATAGCGAAAGATTGACAAGAAAGATAGCTAAATATAAGAAAAATAAGAAAGGTGTGGAACCTAAGACCCGATAAACCCTGACTACCTCTAAGCCACTTTACTCCCATTACGAACCCTATAAGGTTACCGAATTCTTCACCCGCAACCTCCTCTAGTTTGTGCAGAATATGGCTCCCAAACCAATCCAGTCTACTTCGTTTAAGCCCTACACAATGATCCTTAGATTCACACGTCTCATGCTCAGAAGATGCCATAACGCTGTAGATACCCTGCAGTCCGATCTACTCCCCCAAGCATCATTCGTTAATAGGAAAAGGAAGTTCCGAAATATCTAGGTAAACCGTATACTCAGTGAAAATATTCAGAAAAAAGAGAACGAATAAACTTGCTATATATTGTAATAGAATAGCTGCGTCGATTGAGAAAGTAGTAGTTTTTTGTAAAGTAGTCCACCGAATTATGTACATGGAACAATGAATTATAGTTCACAAACACAAAAATTATTTATAGATTAATAATCAAAAGGGTATTTTTTATTTTTTAATTTTTGCTTGCTCTTTTAACTATATATGAAGGTGTAATATTTATGAATATTAACAAATGTTCGATTAATCAAATGTTTTTATATTTATGTTTCTAGCAACATTGTATATATATACATACCAATCACTTACTTTCAAAAATATGTTGACAGAGTTTTTGTACCTAAGAACTTTTGATATAAACAAACAGTTGTTAATTAAACGAGTATTAGGGAACTTAATAAATTTTTTGACGCTTTTTGACACCCGCGTAAAAAAAGAGAAAGGTAAACTGCATTTGTATAAATATATAATAAAAAAATGTTTTAAATGTTGTCTCTGAATCTTTCAGTACAAAACTGCATAAAACGAAGTAAATTTACTATCATGTTGGGAAGAAAAGCAACGATAAAATTAAAATTACTAGAACAAGAAATACAAATTTGAAATTAAAAAAAAAAAAAACGATTATGTGCGGATATCTTTGGCGTGATAAGTGCCAACAGGTTTTCCGTCTAAATCTACATCTAATAATGTTGTCATAATTTTTCTTTAACCTTAGCTTTGATAAACAAAGGTGCTAGTTTACTATTAAAATGTTTTTCCAGACTACTTTGAACAAAATTTCGCCTCAGCACCTCTTGTCCTACATTAAAAATTTCTATCCTAGTTCTTAAATTATATGTTCGCTGGTTCTGCTCACAAGCCTTTTTTAGATGTTTTTATAAATCTTTACTTATTAATTGTAAATTATCCTCTTGTGACAATAACACAACTGGTTCATCTAATAACTTAAAATTTTGTAACAGTGCATATCCTGAGCCATGAGTTATCATGTTTAGTCCAAATTACGCGTGCTATGGAGACATAGCGATGGCTTGTTGGTAACCATTCCGGAGAGCACAATTGGTGGAGCTTAAATGCTCATCCCAATGGAAGTGATCACCTTTTAGAAAAGCTCTTACTGCGAAAATTATTGATCGATTCCCTCGCTCAGACGCATTCGACTGTGGCGAATATACTGCAGTATACGTGTGCTGTATTCCCAAGGAGGTGAAGAAAGCGTTTAGATTGTTTGCCTTAAATTTTGAGCCGTTGTCACTTGCAATGACTTTCGAGTATATGCTGCTTTAGAAAGTCTTTAATTGCAACAGAGGTAAATTTCTTTAAAGGATATAGCCATTGGAATTTGATTCTATGTACAACCGTTGAAAAGGGCATAGGATTATAATTTGTTGTCCCATCTTTGTCTTTAATATAAAATTTGGAGTGTTTAGTGGACTCACAGGTATCACAGTTGCGTACAAAATTTCGCACATCTTTTAACATTCCTGGATATATGGTTTTGTACATGCCTCCGTGAGAAGCAATTTGGGATTCGTGAAATCTAATAATATGGTTGTTTCTCAGTTCAGTTGGGATCCATAATTTCCAGGCTTTTCTCTCCTCATAATCAGTTCCATCGTAATGTTCTGTACGAATATATAAATATTTGTCTACGATTTTTATATATGGGTATATGTCTTAGCTATCGTCTATCATTTGCACTGTCAAAATAAAGAGAATTTAAGTCGATATCTGGTTCCGTTGTTTTTTTTTTTTGCACCTGCATCTTCGCTTGTCATTCTGGATAGGGTATTAGGAACGACATTTTCCTTCCCTTTCCTATGGCTAATTGTAAAGTGATAAGCCTGCAACTTTAGAACCCAACGAGCCAATCTTCCCGATAAATTAGGTTGTTTCATTAGCCATACGGGGCTAGAATGATCCGTTATCACTTTGAATTCTTGAAGTCCTAAATAGCATCTGAATTTCTTAATTACTTCGATAGCTGCTAAGCATTCTCGGTCCGTTACACTATAATTGCTTATGTAAGCAATTGGTTTCTCTTCATTTTTATCTTCTAATTGGACAAGTACAGCGCCAATTCCAATGTCGCTGGCATCACAATGTACGTAGAATTTCTTGTCAAAATTGGGATAACTTAAAACCTGAGCTGAGGATAAAACATTTTTGATGTTGTCAAATGATTCTCGAGCTTCTGGACTCAAAACAAATTTCTTTTTGAATTATAGGATTTCAGTGATGGGAAATACTAGATCAGAGAAATTTTTAATGCAGCGCCGGTACCAGCCAGCTAACCCTAGAAATCCTCTCACTTGTTTCATATTTTTCGGGATGGGCCAGTTACTTTCTCGGCTCCTCAAAATGTTCAGATATGATAATTAGATCATCTAGGTAGCCAAAAGCTTGATTTTTTAAATCGGATGGAATCAAGTCATCCATTAACCTACACATAGTTTGTGGTGTGTTACATAATCCGAATGGCATTACGATGAATTGATTCAACGGCCTGCCGGGCACTTTAAATGCCGTTAGTTGTTTCGATTCTTCCTCTAAAGGGATTTGCCAATACGCGTTCTTAAGGTCTAATTTCGTAATTATGTAATTATTCCCTCGATAGAAGGCAAAGGATAGGAATCCTTTCGTTTGACAGACAGAGGCGGATTTTATTTGCTTGATCAGCTTGGCTTCGCAAATGTTGATTAAGTACTTTATCAGGCTCGTTTTTCTCAACCCTTGTGGAGCAAAATTTGAGAATAAGGAAACGACAGCGTTAAGTTGCTGTTGTTGACATTGAGTTAAAGTACAATAACTTTCTTGGGGTTCTCTATTAGTATTCTCTTCATTTACAGTAGGACCTTTAGGCATTGAAATGGCCGAGTCAGACAAACTTGAGCTTAATATAGACTCATCTATTATATCACCTGAGGCATTTGGAATTAAGTCTAACTTTTTCTAGAAATCAATTCCAAGTATTAAACGTTGTGATGTGGATGGTATAACGAAAAGAGTTAATTGTTAGGAATTTCTTTAAAACTAACATTTACGTTAAGCCAACCAATCACAGTCTGCTGAGCACCTTCGGCAGTTTTAACGAAGGTTTTACATTTAGAGATATTTTTGATATTTTGAAAAATCATTGAGAGCAAAGGAGGATCCAATACAACTAATACTAGCACCGGTATCTAGTAATCCGTATTCTGTATAATCTAAAAACGAAACTTTGGCATAAAAACGACTGTGTTTGGGGTTGCTAATGATAGCTGAAGCTAACATTTTGGCACATAATTTTCTATTCTTGAAATATCTTCTAAGGCGCAAAGTGGAGCACCTTTAACTTTTTCGTACATTCAGGGTAGCTAATTAAAAATCTTGGAAAATCTCATTACGTTGGCTGATGTAGTTTTTCCACCGTACGTGATAAGACAATTTGGGATAAATTATATTGTTTAACTTAGAATATTTATCTCCATTAATATCTAAATGAGAACCTTTTAATATTTTAATATTTGGAACAATACAATGCGTACGATTTTCTAAACTATGACTGTTGTTGTTAAAATCAAAAAGGGTTGTAGTACGATCAGGTGAGTTTTTTGACAAATCTGATAAGTTTTTAGTGTAGCCAAGTTATAGGAAAATCAGGTAATTTTACAACGGATTTATTCTCTATATCGCATTTTCGTTCAGAGATTCAGAATTGTAGTTTTTTTTCATACCTTTTATCTTTGCATTTTGGGCATTGGGGTTTGTATGTATTTTTTACTCCACAGCCATAATAAAATACAGCCTTTCATACAAACAATCCTCCCAGTAATGCCTTATTTTATCGTAATTCGAATATCGAGGAGAGGAATCACTTTTCTGAACAGCATCGACTGATAATTAATGATCAGTGGAAGGATTATCACCATTACGATCTAAGTCAACCTCGGGTATATGCCTATGCACGATATTTAAATTTAGATTAGTAAAGTTTCGCCTAAAGCTTTCATCATCAAAGAAAGTTTCACACATTTGTACTAACTTTCTTATATGCGGAATGGAATGAATTGACACAAAAAGTAATTCAATAAGTTCTATATCAGGAATAGGTCTGTCCATAATTACTGACATTACTTCGAAGAAATCTGCAAAAGACTCTGCAGGCTTCTGTTTTCGATTCCTTAATTCTTCTCGAATGTTAAAGGTGGATTTAAAGTCTTTATATTGTGAACGTATAGAACTACAGAACTCACTCCAGTCAATATTGCCATTTTCTTGTTTATGGTAGCGCTTTTACGGAAAATAATATATACAAATTCTACACACTATACTAAAATTGACGTTAAAATTGTCTTTTGTTAATGATTTAAGAATATATAAAAATTCCTCGACATTATGTCCTGTAGGAGATCCACCGAATTTCAAACACCTGTTTTGTATTATTGATGTGATCTTATCAATACTAAAGGTAGATATTTTAAAACTAGGAGAATAAGATGTAGCACAAATGTAACGATTAGGAGATGTAACATTAGATGGAAAATGGTTGCTATTTCCGAGTGTATTAGATGAAGTTGATTGTCCAGTCGTGTGCGTGAATGGAACATTATTATTCTCTGTTACCAAAGGTGACTGCTATCAGAACGAATGCTATTACGATCTGTATTAGGTGCTGGATTAACATTTTGCAATGCACTTTGCACATTACATTCAATCATTTTATTTGCAGTGCACAGTGCGGCAGAATCAAAATTTTTTGGGAATAAATCTGTAACTTCTGATCGGCTGGTTGGATTTTCATGAAATTTGGTATAGGTGTAGCAGAGGAGTGTACAATGTTAAGTTTAGAAGGGGAGCACAGTTTTATTCATATATATCCTAGTATTTCCGAACGATTTTATTAGTTTTTTCTTAACTAGTTAAAGAACAAAATTATCTGTTGAATAAAAAAATTTGTAGTCGATATCTTTACCGAGTCCAAAAATAAACGATTTTGAATTTGAAAATTTGCAAAAACGACGACTTTTAGTGTTTCTTAGCCGAGTAGTATCTACACTCTTTTTTATCTAAAATAAAATTTTCTTTAGCAACAAATAATAATTTTGCACTTTTCTGAAAGGTAACTTCACAGAGATGACTTTAAGATAAAAAACAAGCCCAAACTCAATAACTCAATTGGTCATGGTACACACCCTCCCGAATTCGACCCATTTTATATGAATGTTTTGAATTTAGACTTTAGATTTTAGCGGAATATATTTTAAGAATCTTCAATATGTTGTTAAAAGTTTCAAATCAAAATCTACGGGACTTCGGAAAAATGTGGATTCTATAGACAAAAATATGAAAAATCACATTTTTGGGAATTTTGATTAGTTTTTTTGGGAATTCAGGAAAACCCTACCCCTGATTGAAATTTGGTTAACTCGATTTTATTTATATTAATAAGATCCACATTTCCTGCAAATTTCATTAAGATAAATTTATAAACAAATATGTTATTACAATTAAAAATTTGTATTTTCTCCAAAAACCCAAAATTGGGCCTTTTGTTTGGTATATTTCTAAATTGCGAAAGAAATTTTAAAAATATGATTCAAGTCAATATCATGCCTCATTTCAGAAATATGCGCCTTTAAACTTTTATATTTCCAATTTATTGTATATATGACTATATTTTTTTCAAACTTGCAACTTTTGCCTTTAGTTTTGCGTGAATAATTACTTAGAAAATTATGAATATTTCTGTGTACTTTTAATAATATCTATACACAAAATATTTTTATAAAAATAATTAATAATATTTTTTATTTTTAATAGGGTTGCCACATTTCCCAAATTTAAGTAAATCATTATCCTTTTCTAAGCATTCATATATTTCTATTAATGAATTTAAAATAACAAAACAAACAAAAAAATGTCTATTTTAACTTAATCAATAAGTATTTTATTTGTTTACATTTATGGTGTTTACCTGAATTTAACAAATGTATTTATCTATTGTTGATGGTTAAAAATTTATATATTTATGATCTAGTGGCAATGTACTGATGGTTCAAAATCTATATTTTTATGAGCTAGTGACAATGCACAGGTAATATCCTTTCCGGTGGTACCTAACAGCAACATATAATATCAATGAATTCGGTATAGGTACTCTTTCAGATATTTTACCTAATAAAAATTCACAGAATACCTTGTAAATATATATACCTGTGCGATATATCTAAAAGATATATATAAATGCGCAGCTAATCCTTATAAATATCATAACGAAGTTGATTACCATGGTGATTACATTGAAACATGAACAATTATGATGTGTTCTGTAGAGTTTATCTAAAAATGATCTTAATCGTTTAGAAGCTATAATGGAATTCATAAAAACTACATATCATGCAAAAGTCGACTTCATTAGTAAATCTCAGATAGAGAGCTTTTTAAAGTTGAATGATGTAAAAATTAAGCCCTTGAATCAGCGTACTAACAAATTAAAAATTAAACATTCCGATTGAATGGATACTGATATAGAAATATCGGCGTGCAAAATATCAACTAGAGCACCCTGCAAGACATAAGATGATTTAAGTACAAGATCTTAGAAGAAAAGACTGGCCCATAAGCTTACTATAATTTCGAATGAAGAAGTTTCTGATACATTCAAAGAAATATTAAAAAAGGAGAAGCAACCTAAGAGTGCAATTAATATTGCTGAAATACTGCCAACTGCATCACCAAACCGTCTTAAACGGATTGTCGAAAGTGTACCTACTCCAACATCACAATCCAATTTTACAGGGGAAGAAGCAATTGCTTTAATGCTTGAACTGGACCTCAGCCGAAACAAATATCAAATTTTAAGAAAAGCTCTGCTTGAAAAAGGATACTCAATTCTACCATCATACAAGGATATTCAAGAAAAAAGCAAACTATTTTACCATCTATTTCGGTTACCTAAAAGGAAGTATGTGTAGAGCTATCTTCTTTGCTTGAGAATACAGCTACCAGGATAGTAGCAAATTTGTCTGCAGATCAGTAAGTGGGGATGTGACGGACTATCAGCCCTTCCTGAATACAAGCACGCTAGTGAAAGTAAGAAAATGACGGATTATAAAAGCGTATTTATAGCATCTTTGGTGCCATTAAGAATGCGATCTTTTTCCTTAAATCAATCTTCATCAAAGTGTAAAAACTCATCTGAAGATATATGGCTTAACACCACTCCAGGATCAAAACATTTTTGCAGACCTATTTGGTTCGAATAAACAAGGGAGTCGAAGACAACAACAAAGGACTTAGTGAAATATATTAAAGATGAAATAAATGATTTACAACCCCTTTCAATAACCATAAACCAATATACATTCGACATATCCTTTCAACTTAGTCCAACTATGATTGATGGAAAGGTTAGTAATGCCATTACGGAAATATATTCTTTTTGGAAATGCTCACTATGTGATGAGACTAAATCACAATTTTCGAATATTGGTAAAGTAAGGAGTATTAATGAAGAATTTCTGTCTTTCGGAATATCTCCACTTCACGCCAGAATACGGTTCATGGAGTATTTTCTGCACATAGCATATGATTTAAAGTATAGAACTGTGCCAGAAAATGTAACAAAACCTACCAGGAACAACGAGGATTTAAAAACACTTAGAATATCTGAGAAAAGTAGAATCCAAGATGAATTCAGAGAAAAGACGGGATTAAACATCGACAAACCTCTGCCGACTGGTAGTAGTACAAATGAAGGAAATAAAGCAAGAAGGTTTTTCGGAAATTTCGAAGCTACATCAAAAATAACTGGTATTAATAGAGTTACTTGAAAAGACTAACAAACTATTAATGGCAATTAATAGTAAGCACAAAATTAACTCTGCTCGATTTGGAGATTATGCAACAGAAATATCTAAACTACTTGTTTCTCTATATCCATAGAAAGAAATGACACCAATAGTACATAATGTATTGTGCCATGGCGAAATTATAATTGAACGAAATATTCTTCCACTTGGAGAGCTTACAGAAGAAGCTCAAGAAGCAAGAAACAGAGATTTTAAGCACTTTCAACTATTCAGCTCCAGGAAATGCTCCAAATCGTCACAAAACGAGAATATTTTTAATAGCCTATTGTTATCATCAGATCAATCAGATACTATCATCAATGAGAAAACGTTGGATTTATTATGAGCCTTTATCCAATCAAAATACTGAAGACTTGAAGGACCTTTATTATTTTTAGATATGTATACAGATACAATAGATTATTTTATAGAAAATAAGTAGTATAACTTTAAAATATTAGAAAAATTGTCTACATAAATTTAATGTAAATAAATAATAAAAAATCGTATTACAATTAGAATATTTATTAATAATAATATTGATTAAGTTAAAATAGACATTTTCTATTTATTTTGTTATTTTATTTTATTATTTATTTATTAATTATTTTTTTATGAAAATATTTTGTGCATAGATATTATTAAAAGTATGCAGAAAAATTCATAATTTTCTAAGTAATTTTTCATGCAAAACTAAAAGCAAAAGTTGCATTTTTGTAAAAATATACCTGTCTTTTCGGAAGTCATTTTCACTTCAAATACGCGCCTTCACTTTTTTCTATTCTATAATACGTTAGAGAAGTATTTATAAAACTAAAATAATTTATTAGAGATGTGCAAACAGAAAACATAAGTTTTCATTCACTTCATATGTATTCATTCTAAAATATTTTTTCACTATATTTACATGTCATTTTTGTTCGGTGCCAATTTTGCCGTGTTAATAATAAATTTATATTGTATTAATAAAATAAAACCTATAAACATAATAACATACTTTTTTGTTGAAGGTCTAGAAAATAAACAACGCCACAACAATTCAGGGTTATTGTTGATTTCATAGTGGCACATCCTGACATTGGAAGAGGAGACAGCCAACAAAGGCCGGAAGTACAGAGGAAGCTATGGGTGAATTAAACCAAAAGCTAAATTTGTATAAGTGTTTCCATAAGAGATGTTCCAGCATGGAAAAAGATAAATAATTACAATTTATTAAGAATGTTATAGAATTTTAAACAAAATTTCAGATGCGCAAAGATTTTAAAGCCAACAAAAAAAAGAAAATGGTGACAAATAAGCAACAAATGAAGGCTACAGGCGGAGGACCTAATAAAACTGTGCCATTAAGTGAATTGGAGGAGGCTGTATCTCAGTTTTTAAATTATAAACCTTCAGTCTATGGCATTCAAAATGTAAAAACATTTGGTATTGATGAGCATCGAATAATAAAAACGTGGTTGAAGTTAGCAGCAAAGATGACAATGATCCTAGTTTCGAATTAAAACCTAGTTCCTCCACAAAAAAAGAAAACTTGAACGGTTAAGACTTTTGATGCAACAAATAGACTTGCAAAAACCATAAAATTGCTTCATTAAAAAGAGTTTAATATTCCTCATCAGCATTGATCATTTGTTCGGTAACTGAAAATTCTCCATAATCATCTAAAAGTTCATGAAGTCGAGAAAAATGGATTCTTATGTTGTGTAAAGCACAGAACACAGCGTTCTGCCTTTTCATTGCTGTAATGAAGGCCTCTTTCACATATAAGGCATCTGAAACAGTTTTTTTAAAATTCAAATTGTCCTCTCTATTATATTTCTACATATTAAATTTTGATTCTCGACTTCCGACAATTGGTGACCTATATGGCGTTGAAAGCCACGGCTCTAGGGGATAGCCAGCGTCTCCTAAAATGCGTGCATTGTTACCATGATGACATTTGTTTTTAAAATATATTTTTACTTTCGAAAGTTTCCAAATATGTGAATCATGACAACTGCCGGGAAAAGTCATATTTACGAAGCGTGTTCTATTCCATTGATCACACCCCTTAAAGATAAAATTAAAATTTTAGTGCACAATTTAAAACGAAACAGGAAATATTTACCAGCATCACGTTTGGGCTGTGATAACCTTTTCTATTATAATATATATGCTGATACAGTTTTAGTGTAGAGAGAAAATACTTGCCTGTTGTGTTTTTAAAGATCAGTATGGTTGAAATGTATGTTGTTTATGTTTTCCATCCCCGGTTTGTATGTTGTTTATGAGGGAGAGAGAGAATGGCGAAGTGTGGGTTGTGAGAGAGAGGGGAAGTGTGGGTTGTGAGACATGAGAGAGAGGAAATAGTTATTTTACGTGAGAGATGGTTGTCAGATAGATTTTTGTGTGTTAGAGTTTTGATTTTGTGGATGATTGAAGAAACCCAGTTTTAGTGTAGAGAGAAAATACTTGCCTGTTGTGTTTTTAAAGATCAGTATGGTTGAAATGTATGTTGTTTATGTTTTCCATTCCTGGTTAGTAGTGTGTCTGTTGGTTGGGGGTACTGAGGTGTGGGAGGGTGTTTATGTTTAGTATCTCTGGTTAGTAGTGTGTTTGTTGGTTGGGGGATTGAGGTGTGGGAGGGTGTTTGTGTTTTGCATCCCTGGTTACTAGTGTGTTTGTAGTTTTGAAAAAGAGTGTGAATACATATTTTTGTGTGTGAGAAAAAATAGAATGAGTAAATAAATTTGGATTGAAGAGTTCTGCTGCGCATCTTGATTAAATAATTTTTTTCTTTTGCGGTGTTTATTTTAAAGAGAGTTGCAACAATGTACGGAGGATTTTGTGTATGTGAGTTTTGTTAAATACAAAAACCGTAAAAGTATGTTTGATAAGAATTATAGAAAAAATAAAAGTATATATTTAGATTTGTTTCTGTGATTCTAATTGTTGATAATAATTTATAAATGAAACAATTGTTTTATTTATAAATTATTATCAACAAACATTTTATTTTATATAGTTTTTTATATTTTGTTAAAGTTACAATTTATACAGTTTTTTAAATTATAGAAATTTATAATTTCCCTAGCTTCATCTTCTGCTACTCTCCTTGAGATTTCATAACCATAACAATCACAAGTTTCCGGTCCAGCTCTAGTATTCTCATCAGACCAGATCTTCTAAATGTTCTATACCAATCAATAGATTTTGAAAAATACATGTTTATAATTATTTCTTAATTCATATTGTTCTTACTTATTTGTATATTCTTTATTTTTGCATAAACATTTTAATATTTCATGTTATTTTTTTATACAAAATCCTTCGATTTTATAGTATGAATTATATTCTATCCCATATATGTGATTATTTAATAAAAGTTCATTATTTCTTTACTATCAATATTTCTTATAAATGATGAAATTAAAACATTAAACATTTTAAATTTACACTAAAAACTATGTTTTATTTTATTTTTTATTTTTATAATAGATACATACATATAAACACATTTTTTTTATTAATTTATTATCAATTTATATATTTTGGTGGTTGATGACTACATAGTGTATAACTTTGCAAATAATTTGTATTTTTTGATGTCTCAATTACAACTTAATGCATGTACTAAAAACAATGATGACCAATTTAATTGTAGAAATAATTTTTCATGGAAATCAGCTGTTGAACGAATATGTGAAATTTCAGCACTAAAATAGTCGAGGCATGCTGAATGCAACATTGAAGATGTTGAAAAGAAAAGTGTTTGGATTAAATTATCAACAGAAAATCAGTGGTTATTTACTGTTTCTGATACATTCACACTAAGGGTTGACTGTGATAATCATAATCGCAGTTTGATAATGCTACCTTTAAAAGGTTTGTTAACTTTACCATCAGGACGTGTTGCAGAACACATCAATACAAAAAACCATCTATTCAAACATTATCATGGCTGATATATTACAATAAAATTAATATTAGAGTTGTAAAACCAGTTACTGTAAACATTTTAAACAATAGCAAACATATTAAGAAACTACATACTGATGTCGATATAATAAAATCTCAGCTAAAGAATTTAAAGGTTTAAACTGTGTCAGGAGACATATCACTTTTTTTTATTTCGATTTGTATTCTAGTTTTATGTTATATTTTCATTAAGAATAATTATTGTAATAGTAAGTCTACGGATAATATTTCATTCCTCTGTACATTTAGAGGTCTAAGAGAATGATGAAAAATAATAGAAATGTATGTTTGCAAAAGACAAAAATATTAAAACAATTGAAATTAATAGTAATTAAAATTAAGTGTGACTTTTGAAATATTTAGATGTGAAAGTTTGTTATAATGATTGAATATATTTCTTACTGATATCAATTTTGTATAAAAAAAAATAACAGGAAATATTAAAGATGTTTATGCAAAAATAAAGAATATACAAACAAGTAAGAACAATATGAATTGAGAAATAATTACAAACATGTATTTTTCAAAATCTCTTGATTGGTATAGAGTTCTTTTGGACTTTATGGATACAGCAGTAAATATAATTAGGTGTGGTGATTCAATTTCATATTCCACATATTCCGGATGACATGAATTGAGATTTTGATTTTTAGTACTAATATCATTATTGTTGCTGGTGATGATAACAAAATTTTTTTCAGATAGGATTATACCCTCAGGAAAAGGTTTGTAATGCTTTTTAGAATATAATAGAATAGGATAGAGTAGAATACAATAGAATAGAATAGAATAGAATAGAATAGAATAGAATAGAATAGAAACTATAAAAATATCAACTAAAACCAATGAAATTCATAGTTACTAATGAGTATACAGTAATAAAACATACATACACACACTCACACAACCATCATGATTCTGAAAGAAATATACAACTTTAAGAAAACATTTTACAATATAATTTCGGAGGAACATAAAATAAAACTTTTATACATTCAATTGAAACTAGAATATCTAGAAAAAATAAGAAAATTACCAAGAATATTAAACAAAAATGGTAAACATTTAGAAGATCTGGTCTGATGAGAATACTAGAGCTGGACCGGAAACTTGTGATTGTTATGGTTATGAAATCTCAAGGAGAGTAGCAGAAGATGAAGCTAGGGAAATTATAAATTTCTATAATTTAAAAAACTGTATAAATTGTAACTTTAACAAAATATAAAAAACTATATAAAATAAAATGTTTGTTGATAATAATTTATAAATAAAACAATTGTTTCATTTATAAATTATTATCAACAATTAGAATCACAGAAACAAATCTAAATATATACTTTTATTTTTTCTATAATTCTTATCAAACATACTTTTACGGTTTTTGTATTTAACAAAACTCACATACACAAAATCCTCCGTACATTGTTGCAACTCTCTTTAAAATAAACACCGCAAAAGAAAAAATTTATTTAATCAAGAAGCGCACAAAAATATATATTCACACTCTTTTTCAAAACTACAAACACACTAGTAACCAGGGATGCAAAACACAAACACCCTCCCACACCTCAATCCCCCAACCAACAAACACACTCCTAACCAGAGATACTAAATACAAACACCCTCCCACACCTCAGTACCCCCAACCAACAGACACACTACTAACCAGGAATGGAAAACATAAACAACATACATTTCAACCATACTGATCTTTAAAAACACATCAGGCAAGTATTTTCTCTCTTCACTAAAACTGGGTTTCTTCAATCATCCACAAAATCAAAACTCAGAACCTAACACACAAAAATCTATCTGACAACCATCTCTCACATAAAATAACTATTTCCTCTCTCTCATGTCTCACAACCCACACTTCCCCTCTCTCTCACAACCAACACTTCGCCATTTTCTCTCTCCCTCATAAACAACATACAAACCGGGGATGGAAAACATAAACAACATACATTTCAACCATACTGATCTTTAAAAACACAACAGGCAAGTATTTTCTCTCTACACTAAAACTGGGTTTCTTCCATCATCCACAAAATCAAAACTCAAAACCTTACGCACAAAAATCTATCTGACAACCCTCTCTCACACAAAATAACTATTTCCTCTCTCTCATGTCTCACAACCAACATTTCGCCTTTCTTTCTCTCCCTCATAAACAACATGCATTTCAAAAAACCTCAACCCCAGGTATGCATGCACCAACTTTTGAATGAAAAAATTGATCCAGAAACCCCATAAACATACTACTATAATTTGTTGGAGTAAAAATTTTAACATGCGTTCCATCAACCACCATTATTGCGCCCGGTATCAAAGATTTTCGAAAAAAGTACTCTCGTCCATCTTGTTTTGTCTGTTCGACCATTATAAGACATATCCATTTGGAACATAACTTAGATTCGAATGTGACCAATACTTCATACAGAAGTTTTGAAAATGTTGATTGGGAAATATTAAGCTGCCAGTCCTTGCCAACTCCATGCTGATAATTTCGCAATTTTTTGTTATTAAATTATTTTTTACTTATTGAATTTACATTTTTTCTTTACATTTACAAATTTATATATGCTAAAGGATAAGCTTAATTTTTATACATATTTTTAAAATTTTTTTCGCTATTTAGAAATAAACCAAACAAAATCCCAATTTGGGGTTTTTGGAGAAAATACAAATTTTTTAATTGTAATAACATATTTGTTTATAAAGATATCTAAATGAAATTTGCAGGAAATGTGGATCTTATTAATATAAATAAAAGCGCGTTAAACAAATTTCAATCAGAGGTAGGGTTTTCCTGAATTCCCAAAAAAAAACTAATGAAAATTCCCAAAAATGGGATTTTTTACATTTTTCGCTATAGAATCCACATTTTTCCGAAGTCCCATAGATTTTGATTTAAAACTTTTAACAACATATTGAAGATTCTTAAAATATATTCCACTTGTCGATTCGTGCTATGGGATTTGAGAAAATATGGTCTAAAATCAAAACTTTCATATAAAATGGGGCGAATTCGGGAGGGTGTGTACCATGACCAATTGAGTTATTAGGCTTGTTTTTTATCTTAAAGTCGTCTCTGTGAAGTGAAATGTTGCTAAAGAAAATTTTATTTTAAATAAAAAAGAGTCTAGATACTTTTTCGGCAAAAAAACAGAAAAAGTCGTCTTTTTTGGAATTTTCAAATTCAAAATCGTTTATTTTGAATAAAGATATCGACTTCATTTTTTTATATTCAATAAATAATTTTGTTCTTTAACTAGATAGGAAAAAAACTAATAAAATCGGTCGGAAATACTAGGATATATATGAAAAAACTGGACCAAGAACATACAAAATTATGGTGCTTAAAAATTAAAACGCAAATAAATTGAAAACTACAAGAAATAAATAGGACATGTAAACATGTTTTTTATAAGTCTTATCAGGGCCTACAACAATATATAAAAATATTTGAAATCGGATGAGAAACAAAAATTTGGCAAGCGATTAAAAATTTTTTATGTCAGAGGTACCTAACTTTGAGCCCCCTTAGCTCCGCCCCTGAGGGGTTTGTTGTGGCCCCCTTCCAAATTTAACATTGTACACTCCTCCGCTACGCCTATACCAAATTTCATGAAAATCCAACCAGCCGATCAGAAGTTACAGATTTATTTCCAAAAAATTTCGATTCTGCCTTACTGTGCAATGTACCGGAATATTCTTCAAGTTTTTGAGTGCACGTGGACGTTGTGATTTTCCAATAACTAGCAATTTTAGCTTATGATTTGCACTTGCATTAACGCATGGTAAAAATGTTATTCTTTCTTTTGAATTTTTACGTCCAGGAGCCGATTTTTCTTTTGAACTCACAAGTGTTGCATTTGGCAACAGTCCAAACAGTCCGGATTAATCACAATTGTAAATCTGATCGGGAGCTAACCCAAGTTCATTTATATTATTTTTAAATTGATCAAATGGATCAACATTCTCTACTTTATTTGAAAGCTTTTCCACACATATTTTTAGTTTACGTATACCATGGCGTCTTTTAAAGTTCTTAATCCATCCAGGGCTGGTATTAAAACCCCTGTTTCTTCCCTTAATTTATTGTGGAAAAACAATTCTTTTGACTTCAGAATTTCTTCTGAAATAGGTACATTTCTCGTTCTTTGTTTTAAAAACCACTTAAAGAAGGCTTTTTCCATTTTCGGATACTCCACAACTTTTAATGAAACTCTGTTCCTCACTTTCAGTGCGCCAACAAATTTTTGTATAGCATTCACATTTCTTTAATTCTACTTACTATAGATTTATTCACATTGTAGTCAATACATATTTTTTTTACAGTTACACCTTTTTTTAATTGATTTAAAATTTCTAACTTTTGTTTAATTGTTAATTTTATAACTTGTTTCACAACTCCCATATTTCAAATTTAATACGCAATGATCTACACTCTACTCAAATAACCATTAAATAAAATCATAGAAAAAAAAGGAAGAAACAAACCAAAAAATAACTAAATTAACGATTTAAGTGTAAGCAGTGACGTAGAGCTAGGTTTGTTTTAAAGATGTATGCATTGAGGTTTTTTTCACGTCTACGCATCTGTCTTAAAGAAGTAGTACAAAATAAAAACAAGAAATAATGATAATAACAAATTTCTGAAGTAAAACTTAAGGAGGAATTGATGAAATATTATGATGAAGATAAAAATTTGCACTTATCGAGACATTTTTTTAGAAAAAAGTTGCACTTATAAAGACTGTAATGTAAAAAAAATAAGCGTTGCGCAAATGGGGTAGTTGCAATAACAGGTAGTAGTGCAATTCGAGCCCGTACTGTAATATCTCCCCAATATCATAGACACCATATATTCGAACCTGAATTCACTCAAAACAAACTTGTAAATATTCTGAAGATATATCTCTACACTTCAATTCTTAATGTAATCAAAACCTCAAAACATGGGAGAAATACAAGAAATTTATTTACAGCATTTTAAATAATATAGCATTCTATTTACATCAGGTAAAAGATGTACGAAATGACGAAGAACAAAACAAAATAATTATAGATACTCACTACAGAGCACACCGAAATAATAAAGATAATAAACAGCAATCTTGGAAAAGTACTATTTCCCAGGTATGTCAAATAAAATAAAGAAGATAATAAAACAATGCATAACATGTATAAAGAATAAGTATAATAGGCATCCTATGAAACCCTTATTAGAGGAAACACCTATTCCAAAGTATCCCGGTGAAATTATATATTTGCATTTAGAATACCGAAGGTAATCGTCTTTTAATTCCTCAACCATTGTTTTCATGACAAAAAATAAATTGAATATAGTGATATTTACAACCCCACCCTGCTCAAACAGCGTTAACGGGCATATAGAAAGATTCCATTCTACGCTCTCTGAAATCATGCGGTGCAGAGAAGTAGAAAATTTTCATAACACATTTAAAGAACTACTTGACATTTCTGTATACAAATATTCAATATACAGACCCTTCCCAGCTAGAAAACGATAGATTAGTGAACATAGAAAAATTAAAACAACAAACAAGAAATAGACATGCAATATCACAACAAACACAGACAGACGAGCCAGGTGAAATAATTTTTGCAAAAATAAATACAAGACTAGGAACCAAATTAACCCCCAAATATAATCAAGAAATCGTTAAAGTAGATAAGGGAACATAAATAGTAACTGAGTCTAATAAAACCATTCATAGGAACAACATTAGAAGTCAATAAAAATATCTATTTTCAGCTTCCTTCTCCCTTTTAATTTTTCATATAATAAATTTAAATGACCATCAACGCTTTTTTGATGAAATAAAAAAAGTCATTAACTACAATTATCATTCTCAAAATATGTTTATACCATCCATAAATCAGGAATTGATACAAGCTATAGAAATGCTGGAATCATTGCACTTGGCAGATGAAACAGGGGAAAAACGATCAATAAACTTAATTGGTACCGCGAAGAAATATATTGCTGGTTAAGGAAGAACTGCAAAATATTAAATATGCCATTCAATTGGCAAAAAATAATGTAATAAATTCTATAGTACTAAAAAAAAGGAAATAAATATTGTCATTGAAACTTTACATAAAGAAAAATGTCCATTTATATCCATTGAAGAAGCATTAGAATATGCTGTTGTAAAAATTTTATACAAAAATTCTACCTTATTGTATGTTATAAAAATTCCCCTTACTTCTAAAGAAACTTAAACCAAAATATTAATTAAGCCTGTAATAAAAAATAACAAAGTTGTAAATGTAAATTTTAAAGAAATTTTAAAAAATAAAGAAAATATTCTAGCCATTAAGAGAAATTTTACTATCATAAACACTATTACAGTTTGTAAGAGACGAAGTAACCAACATTGTTAACTTAACCTGTATTCCACCTCTTCTAAATGGATCTCAATACCCCAGCGGCAGAAGAAATAAGGTCAGGTATAATTATATTAAATTATTTCCATGCAATAGTAAATAATCAATCAATGAGCGAAACATATTTGGTTAATTTCCGTAATGAATCCGTAAAATTCAATAATACAATTTTTCGAAATCTGGAAGCTTCCATAATATCAATTTCACCACAAATAGTGCAACAAACTCCTCTGGAAAAACAATATATTAAAATGCTTTCTTTGGAAAAGCTTAACCAGCTCCATCTAAACAACATAGTCAAAATTGAACGCTTAGAGGCCGAGGCAGTTTTGAGCAAGTCATTGATTGGTGTTATTCTTATTATTTTCATATTACTGTTAAAGTAAGAGATGTTTATTTTTATTTTATAATTACAATACAATTACAAATTATATTCTAATTCTAACCAAAGCGGAGTAACGAAGACCATAGCTCGTTGTAGTGAAACAGACCAGAGTCTCTGGTGGGAATCGAACCCACAACCCCCCGACTGACAGACTAGCTCACTACCAACTAGGCCATCGGGATACCCAAGTAAGAGATATATATATATATATATATATATATATATATATATATGTTAACAATAACATTAATTGATAACAATAACCAACAAAGGCAAGTAAAATGACCAATAATACAAATTTATGAACTCATTTAACTATTCTAAGAAGAGTTAATTGATAACGATAACAAAGGCAAAGAACCTTTTTCTTTTTTTAACTCTTTTTTGCACAAACTAGTAAAATAAGCAATAATAAAAATCTATGAAAATAATATCACACCACTTAGATTTAGGTCAAGTAATTAAGTTATAAATTAAGTAAATTGTAAATTTTAAGTTAGTTCATAATTTTTTTAATTTCAATGAAGTTGGTCGTTCACCAAATCTAAAAAAACCAAAATAACAAATAAAAATTTTTTTTTTTAGAACTTCCAAAAGGAAACTCCTTAACTGGCGCCGGAACAAATTTGAATTAATGGTCCATGTGAATGTCCTTCTGCAAAAAGCCCTTAAGTAGTGCAGCAGGAAGGAGTGAAAAGCCGGCCTCGAACATAAAAATAAAAACAATCCTACATGGTGGTATCCGATAAGCGTGAGTGTCCTTCTGCAGTAGTGCGACAGAAATAAAAAAATGACTGGTCTCGGATCAGAAAAAAGAATTCTACATAGTAGAACCAGATACAAAGAAAAACTTCCGTCATAACAAAACTGCAATGCATTTAGTGCTTTATATATTGAAGTAGCAAAATATTGTTCTACGATATGAGCTAAAATATATAGAACAAATTGTGTTCAATCAATATGTCGTTGAGCAGTGTTAAATTATATTGAGGACAAGTAGAGAAACCAAAACAAGTAGTATTGAAAAATAAGGAATCGAGGTTTATTTCTATTGTATTATGAATCGTTTGAGATACATATCGTTAATGTCCCCTCAACATAAACGCTATAGGAGGTGCTCAAACTTAGGAAGAAAACGTGAATTGGCTCCAAGACGTGCCTTTTTCGCGAGGATCACTCGCAGCGTAATGATCAAAAAAGGTTTCCAAAATCAATTACAGCAAATATTTATAACTGTTTATAATCGATCTAAAATTTTGCGTATTTCATATTGCCAGTTTTTTATTTCATGTGAAATTATATTTAGAATAAATACATATATTCTGTTTTAGTTAATCGAAAAATAGAAAAATAGCAGAAAGAGTAGAAATGGTATCTTCTGTTGTGGTGTTTTTCATTGAAGAAACGTACGGGAACTTTGAAAAAGAATGAAAGCATATGAGCCACATAGAATTGAATATTTGTTTGATTCTGGCCAACTTTCGTATTCTCTCGACAGTGCTTGATTCTGAACTTTACAAATTTCACATTCAGAATATATTTTAGTGACGTCAGCATCGATATTATTTCACCATATGTACTGCCTAGCGAGTCCCTTCATCTTAACAATACCCCAATGTCCGTCATGTAAAAATTTCAAAGTTTGATCCTTTAAGGCTTCCGGTTTTACAACTCGAATATAGTGTTTCAAAACAAAGCAAGTTATTATGATTCATTAAATTATTTATACGCTTCAAAAAAGGTTCCAGAAATGATTTTTCTGGGCGAAATCATTTTTTACAAAATTGAAAACGACTTTTAAAATCTTGTCGGTCTTCGAGGATTTTTGAACGTCAATTTTTATGTGAAAATCATCCATATCGAAATTTTCGTCCTTCTCAACAGGTAGACGCTATAGTGTATCCACATTGCCATGATTGGTAGTTTTTCGATATTTTATGTCAAATTGATAAGCCATGAGCTTTACAGCCCATCCGTGAATTCCTTGTGCAGTCATGGTTGGTAAATATTTATTAGGGTTAAATATGCTTACCAAAAGTTTATGATTCGTAATAAGAACAAATTTTCGACTATATAAAAATTGGTGGAACCGCTTAACGCCAAATACAATTGCAAGGCCCTCTTTCTCTATTTGGCCGTAATTAACCTGATGTTTGTCCAATGTCTTCAAAGCAAATGCGAAAGGCTTTTCTGTTCCATCTGATTTGATTTGAGTTCATTAAATGATTTTTGTTGATTTTCACTCCAACGAAAGGGAACATTTTTTCGACGTAACAAGTTATTTGTAGCTGCAACATTTGAAAAATTTGGCATAAAGTTATGATAATAATTAAATTTGCTTATGAAAGCTTTAAGTTCTTTTAAAGTATGTTACTGCAAGAAAGCCAGATTCGTCTGGTAAAATAAGTTATCTTATTTTGCAAAAATAAGTATTTCTCTTGTTTGCAGCATATACCATTAGCCAATAAAATTTAAAGTACCTTTTCAAGTCGTTGAAGATGTTCAATTACAGTTGGTGTTGATATGATGATATCATCGAGGTAATTTGTGCAGCCTTCTATACCATGAAGAAGTTGCTCGATGTACTTTTGAAAAATAGCTGGGGCGCTAATGATGCCGTAAAGTAGACTTTGATATTGAAAAAAGTATTAATAACCATTATTTGTTTTGATGGTCTAACTCCATCTGAAGATATGTATCCTTCAAGTCGATTTTCGAAAAATATATCCCGTCACGGATTGTATGAAATAAGCTTTCGCGAGTTAGAAGTGGGTACTATAAAATCGCCATATACAGGAATTGAATTATCCGTTTTGTTTTGCCAAACAAATGGAAGAAGACCAGTCACTAAATTTAATCGGTATAATTATTGTTTTTTTTTTTTGTGCAACAAGTCTTTCCATTTCTTTTTGAAAGTAAGGCATTTGAGCGAACGGAATTGGTCGATTTCTGAAAAATTTTGGTCGAGCATCTGATTTTAGACGTATATTCGCTTTAAATTTTTTACCGTACCGACGGATGGTTGAAAAATATTACGGAATTTCTCACAAATTTCTTTAAGTGTCTTCACCCGTTACCGAATTTATTTTTTTAATTCGAAAACTGAATGCATTAAATAAATCACAGCCATAAATTGTCACCTGATTTGGTACCAACTACTATTAAAATAAATCACTTTCTTTTCAATATTTTCCACATTTTACATTTATAATATTCTACTTTTTTCCACTCCCCACCTGGATAACAATCTTGACGCGATGTGGCGGCTTAAATGTGGGCTGTGGTCTCTTTTTTTAAGCCTCAGTTGTCCTCCTGGAGGATACTGAGTAATCAAGGTCTAGATTCTAAAGGCCTTCATGACCAAATGTTATCCATCCCCTATCCTCTTTCCCCAATTACCCTCTTTTCTCCCCTCTTATTCCACATCCTCTTTCCCCCACTTGTATGGTTAAGGTGGTTGGTAGCATTGCCGAGAACCTGAATGGCTAGTCAGTGGTTAAAGAAGACTAGTTGCTAACAGCTCCCCTATGGCGCCAGAACACGGGCCAGTTGTAAATTTTCTTTGTCTAGTCCATGTACGCCGTCCATGTATAGATGGTCCATCCCCTTACGTGCCTACTCGTGGGAACCAAATGGATAATTTAAACAAACAAAAACTACAAAAAAGTGGGGATAGGTATCTCCTCGGAAGACGACCTTTTGGCCTCTAGTCAAGAGACCTTAGTCGAACAACCTGGCAGAAAGTCATAGCAACCCCGATGTCACAAAACACAATGGCTCCTCGACAGGATGTCAAGTCTGACGACCAGTCGAAGGAGAAACGAAAGAAAGAGATTCTGAGACAACGCTATGTCAAAGCTCTCTTTATACTGGAAAAAATTGCCAAGAATTAGGCAAATGGCACTCCTCATGAACGCGATAAGGAAGATCGTGTCAAATACCAATCGGTGGTTGACGAGTATCTTAAGTTTAAGGACTCTCAACCATCCACATCCAAGGCAGCGCAGGAAAGATAAATCGACCGCTCCGGATCCTTCCAAAATAACGTCAGCAAGAAGGCCGTTTAACGAGGTGGTTAAAGATCATTTGCTGATGGCACTGGCCAACGACAAAAGATAAATATATTTCTCTGCTCACAGTATAGTTCAGCAGACCTGACAGTCGTAAGGGTCGAATTAGTGCGAAACAGGAGTTTCCTGATCGCCTCCAGCTATATGGCACATGACAATCCAGCCGCGCCAGACGAAGTGAAGGAGTTTCTGGCCTCTATAGAGGCTCAAGACGACATTATCCTTGGCTGTGATGCAAACTCAAGGCATGCAATATGGAGTAGCACTGAAATCAACGACAGAGGTGAGTGTCTATTTGATTTCATTAATACTAACCACCTAACCATATGCAACTCTGGCAACGACCCCACATTCGTTTTTCCGAGCTCGGTGAACCGTAATGGATGGGAAGAGGTGCTAGACATTACACTTACGAAAGACAGATCTAATTTATCAATTGATAGGTGGAGAGTATCCAAAGAGAAATCCTTTTCGGATCATTGCTGGATACTTTTCGACATTGGACTCGTCTGCAAAGAAACAGCGTCAACTTTCAGAAACCCAAGACGAACGAACTGGACTAAGTTCATTGGGATTCTCATGCACAAACTGAAAAAAATACCTCCAGTCGAAGCAACGACTGAGGGTCTTGACCAAATTGAGAGCACATTAAGCAAGGAAATTGTTAAAGCTTTTAATATATCCTGTCCAATGACGAAGGCTAAAAAGAGTTTCCCTCCCTGGTGGAACAAGCAACTCTCGAAGTTACGCAAGGAGGCACGCAATGCTTTCAACATTGGCTACAGAACAAAATCGTGGCAGTTGTATCACGATAAGCGTAGGGAATATAAGAAAGCAATAAAGATCGCAAAAAGAGATTCATGGAAAGGCTTCTGCGAATCTATCGACAATACCAAGACTCAGTAAGATTTTTGCAATTGGTCACAATAATCCATCCTATATTAAAAGGATGGATGGCTCATGGTCAAAATCGTCGGCGGAATCTTTGGACATTTTACTTAATACTCATTTTCCTGGCAGTACAGATGTTACAGACCAGGAGATGGGGCATATTAAATCCTCGCAAGGAATCGAGGATGACATAATATCCGTTGAGAAAATTTCATGGGCAATGGATAGCTTCTCTCCGTACAAATCTCCAGGGCCTGATGATATTATACCACGGATACTACAAAGTGCAAAGGTATACATCATACCCTGGTAACATAGAATATTTAAACTCTGCCTAACCCTCAACTATGTTCCCCGGAATTGGAGGAGAGTGAAGGTAGTGTTCATTCAAAAACCGGAAAAAGAAGTGCGAATTGGAAGACAAGGGAGTGAAAGTCGTGGCTTACGCGGACGATGTGGTGATACTAGTATCAGGACTGTTTCTGAACGTGATAAGTGATATCATGTCAACTGCTCTGACTACACTCAGTGACTGGGCCAAAGAATGTGGACTAGAAGTGAATCCGGGCAAGACAGATCTGGTACTTTTCACCACAAAGACCAAGATTCCGAGCTTCAGACTACCACGGTTAGAAAACTGTGAACTCACCTTGTCGGACAATGCAAAGTACTTGGGCATTATTTTGGACTCCAAGCTTTCATGGAAGCTGAACATTCAACATAGGCTTAGTAAGGCTACGGTAGCATACTACACCTGTAGAAAGATGTTCAGTGTGAAATGGGGTTTGAGTCCAAAATTGACAAAATGGCTATACACTGCAATAGTACGGCCCATTCTTGTATATGGATCTCTTGTGTGGTGGACAGCTACTAGTAAGAGATATGTGGTGGATCAACTTTATAAGATACAAAGATCCACTTCCATAAGCATTGCAGGTGCATTACGTACTAGTCCATCAGAAGCTCTGAACACTATATTGCACTTAACACCTATAGACCTATACATAATTGAATCATCAGTTAATAGTGCGATAAGATTATCTGCAACGGAAAGCTGGAGATCAAGAACGTATGGGCACGCGAGGATATTAAGTTTAATACCCCCGCAATTCAATCAATTTACCGACTATATGATTCCCCAGATGGGCTTCGGAAATACTATTAAAGCCCTATTCCCCACCAGGAGTGAATGGAGAAGGGGAAATCTTCTTGAACAATTTGGAACCAGGATATACACTGACGGCTCAAATATGAACTGCGGTGTCGGCTCTGATGTCTTATCTAATGATCTTGGAATGAGACACTCATGTAGACTCCCTGACGAGGTAAGCGTATTCCATGCGGAAATACTAGCGGTCAGGGAAGCGTGAAAACTAATTCGCGATAGAAATATTCAAGGGAATATTGGTTTATTTGTCGACAGTCAAGCGGCAATACTATCGCTCAAATCACCGAAAACTACCTCTATTCTAGTCAGACAGTGTGAAGAGGAACTGCTAGGACTAAGTAGACTGTATGACATTACTATAGTCTGGGTTCCTGCGCATAGAGACTACTATGGTAATGAACAGGCAGACGAATTAGCCCGGGCAGGCTCTGCTATGAATGCCTCTTTATCGGTTTCTGTCGCAATCCCGTTAGGATCAGTCAAAAGCAGAATCCAAAAGCACTTTCTAGAAAAGGCAAAAAATAATGGCGAAATCTGGACAAATGTAGAGTCGCGAAAGAAACGTGGCCTACCTACAACGAAAAACGCTCAATGCAACTCATTAGCTCACTGGACGATCGGAAAACATGCAAGCAGACTTGGTCTCCCTTACAATGAATATTGTCGTAGTTGTGGCAATCGCGGGAAGGAGGAGACAGTATTGCATCTTTTTTGTGAATGCCCATCCTTGAACGCAAGCAGACATAAATTTCTGGGAGGGTACCAATTAGACAACCTCTGTGAGATATCTGACACTAGACTCAGTGACATCATTAAATATCTCAATGCTACAGGCTGGATCTAATTAATTTATGTTCTCATTGTTCTTCCCTATACTTCTATCTCATTACAGACTCAATACAACTCATTCACCTGGCGAGTAGTGTGGTTCCATCTAACGAGTCTAATTGATTGCCCGTAAGGTTACGGGCTACCACGTAAACCAACTAACCAACCAACTTGTTTCCACTAGTTTCATTTTATTCAACAGTTTAAATTAATTATTTAAAAACATTTAAACTGTTGAATAAAAAACTGGAATTGATGCACTTGAATCCATTTGAAATCTTACATTTATTATTAATTTCAACGTCGATTACACTCTTTGAATTTTCTGATTTTACTTCACTACATCAGTATTATTTCTCTGCTTTTTTGTTTTTAAACACTTTTTTGTTATTATCAACATATTTTGACATACACACGTGCGCTATATGTCACGTTTTTCCACACTTGTTACAAATTGTGTTTTTAAATTTACACTCTACTCTTCTATGATTATTAAAACATCCGGAACACGATTGTTTTTTTTTACTACGTTGATGTCTATTGTCTTTTCGTTTGCTATTTTTTATTGCAGCCATAGTACTTGTTGTTATTTCAAACGATTCTGCAATAAGTAAAACGTCAGAGAGTGATGCTCTCTGCTTCAGCAACGCAGCTGATCGAACCGAGTCATGATATGTAATTACTATGATATGTACCGATATCGTTAAATAACGAAAAATGTCGGTTGCTTTAATGATTTTGCTATTCTCTATTTTAAGTTAACGATTTGTTTTCGTTAATAATTTTAGCGACGAATAGCGATGGAAAAGTCAAAACGTCAATATATAAAATAAAATAATTTTCAAATAAAATAAAATTTTATTCAATAATTAGTTAGTTTATGAAAAATATGGATAAAACTGAGTATCATATATGTAAATTTTTGGGAAATATTTTAGAATACGTTTATTTATATAGGTGCAAAGTAAAAGGTCCTGGAGCTACTACAGATCAACGATCAGCCCTCCTGAGTTTAGCTGAGGGAAAGTTCGCTGCTTTGCACGGAAAAGAAGAAGTGGTTGGAATTAGCTAATGAATTAAACAAAATTCCAGGTGCAATAAAAAGTGATGACCCGTGACAAATAGTAAGTTGAATTGTTTTTTTTTTTCAAAACTTAGCATTTTATTTAAATTATAATTAGGTGTAGAGAGATTTAAAATCAAAGACATCCATAAAAAAGGGGGATTTTAACGGGCAACCAACCCCTAAGAAAGGGTCTCTCACACCGTTAGAGGAGCGAGTTGTGGGAATTGCTGGATGGGAGTACATGGTAGGAAATGAAAACTGTCCCGACAGCTTTAATACAGATATATTGTTACAGATATAGTAATACAGATATATTAAAAATTTACCAAGTATTAAAATATACTTATTTAACATTTTAATGAAACGGAAATAGTAGAGAGGAGTTCATCACAAGAACGAAACTCTGAGATAGTAATTGTTGTAATACAAATGAAGCTATTATAGTTAATGTCTCAGAAGAAACTCCCTCTTCTTCGGGTTATCTACGTAACAAACGATCACCAGAGGCAGAGAAAGATGAAATGCCATTTAAACGGCAAAAGAGGGAAACTCTGTTAGGGAAGAATTTCTACAAATTAAAAAAAAACAGGCCGATGCGATATTGGCAGTTGATAGATTTGTATATCATGATTGAACTCATTTAATAAAATCTAATTTTATTTTTTTTATCTATGTTCCAAATTTTAGAGCTTGGCATATGCACAACAGGAAACTGCAAAAGCACATTCGAAAATTGGGGACAGTTTGTGTTATCGGAAAATGTATCATCCCAAAAGAGATTTGAAGCTTCCCTTAAAAAATTGGAAGAAATGGAAAAATTCTACAATGTGGCTATGGACTTTTAATGTTAATAATTAATTTTGTTGTTATTTTTGTACAATTTTTGTCATAAATATATACTTTCCATTTTAATAAAAATACATTATTCTGTTCGAAAACATGATCCGAAATTTTATTATTGAAAAATAGAAAATAACACCCACAATATTTTACTGCTAATTATAATTTATATACATATATGTATATCTACATACATATATAAAAAAGTAACGATACTGACTGACATCATCTCAAGTCTACCTACATATGAATACTTTGTTATAGAATCCCGCTACAATTTGGAATGCATTGGAAAAAGTACCAAAAAAGGGTAAAGAGGTACCAAATAGTAAGAAGTTCCATAAAATAGGTATAAAAGTATCAAAAATTAAAAATTTTCCAAAAAAGTATGAAAACTGGAAATATTATTTTATTCTATGTTTTATATAATAATTATATAGATTTGCGAGTTAATATCTTTCCACAAACAAATCTAACTAAAGTATTGTTCAATGATTTGATTTTGAACTCGTCGAACCACTGAAAGTAATAAATGACTTTCTTCCATAGTTTCTTGACTTAAATTGCGTAACCATTGGAATATATATATACTTCTTCGTTTCATATTGTAGAGGACTGTGCATGTATTAATTATTTTCCCGGCAAATGTAGGTTTGTATTGTGGCGCCCTATATCTAGAAAGGCACCTCCATGTTCTTTTGATAACACCTAATGCTTTTTCTATGCAGTTTCGAGCTTTGCATAAGGCTTCATAATATCCAAACCTTTGCGTGCCTGGAATTTCTTCAGGCATGGGTGTCATTAGCCATGGCTCAAGAGGATATCACATTCTTATCATCTCATTATTGAATGCCCTTTCCATCAATATTCTTATAGGACTTCAATCCCAAATATACGCATCGTGACTTGAACCTGCATACTGAGCGTTTACATTTAATACTTTTAAGTTTGGGTCGCAAATCTTATTAACAATATAATATTAGTAAAAACGCTTTCTTACTAAGTTTTTATTTGTTATAAAATGTACATACCATTTGGACATTTAGCGAGTGGTATCCATGATGATTTACATATGCACCTTCGTTGTTTGGAAGCGCAAGAATTGATACATGCAAGCAATCAATAGCATCAACACATCCTTCAAATATATAAGAATTGTTTCGAAATTCATCCTTGAGACAATTTCTTTCAAATGTTGTTGCCGGAAACTTCACCCATATCTTCAACAAAATATCAATTGTCGCATCAGTAACATTATGCAAGGAACGGCTAATTGAAGTTTGGCTAAGATAAATATCCCACTATTCTCCAACAGGCCTCTGAAAATAGCCTGTTGCATAAAAGCGAATTGCAGATAAAATCTTATGCATACATATTGGTTAATTATTAATTTACATTAAAACTTAACTACCTGTGGAGTCTTTACTTGTTTACTCCCATCGGACGTGTCCCCAGGTGGCGGATAGGAGGGTTCAGATGTAAGGTTTCTGATCCGATTATAGTCAGTAGATTGGATTACTTATCAATGGTTACAGATCTCCTTGCACTGACTATAGTCGGATTCTAGTTTTAGATGTAAAACTAGAAACTCATGGAAGTAGGAGTTTCGGACCCTGACTCTGACCTTTTAAGAATTCACAGTGACATAATTGCTCAGGAGGGACAGTTATTGAGTGAACTAGCCGAAACGGAAGACCTCTTGGGCTCACTTAGTGACTCTCTCGGGGAGACGAGCACTACGAGAAATTGGAGGACCTCTCAATTGGTTCTGATGAGGAACACGAAATCACCATAATTTCAGTTCACGCTCAGGAACAAGATCTCCCAATATCCAAAGCGTCATCCGCACGGGATAGTGAACCGGTGGGTTCAAAATTAGTTCGGCAAGACGCGGTAAAACCAAGTGTAACTGCCGTCGTCGACAGCCGAACAAAGGAGGAGAGAGCAAAGAATGGCGTCAGATCCTCCTTGATCTATCTTAACAAGAAGGCCAAGAGGGATCTGTCGTCAGTCAGTTGTAGGGATAGGAAGAGGCATAGGAAGAGTGTAATTATATTTGAAAAAATCTACGGCTCTACCACCGCCATCTTGGGAATATCTTATCCTGAGAGACTAAATGCGATGTTTGACACCGTTCCGAGAAGGACTCGTGAGAGTACAGGAACCGTGTCAGGGGTCGCATTGGAGTCTAAGAATAATGATAATGACAGCAGTCGAACAAATAAACCTATCACGTCTTCGGAACGATCAATTGAAACTGGGAAGCTGCCTATCATCGCCAAACAGGGGGCTGATCGTAAAGTAAGACAAGTAAAACAAACAATACTCCAGCTCTCTTAGGGATCACCGTATGGAGGTCGTTAAGAGAGCTAGGTATGGCGATGACCAACTAGTCTCGACTGCTAAGAAGGCAAGTCACACACCGGCTGGATCTCTTAAAGGACCCCAAAAGGATGTCATTAAGACAGCTAGATCTGGTGACGACAAGCTTTCTACCTCGAAAAAGGCGAAGGAGGACACAGATGGGATCGACTTAATGAAAGGAAGACCAGATGAATTGTCCTTCAAAGGCGCGGACTGGTCAAAGGGATTAAAACTGTCAATTATGGCAATGAGAAATCGTTTGAATTTCTCAAGGCCACAATTGCCAAGTGCGGCAATCTTTGCCCAGAGGCGAAACTGGGTGTGATACTCGCATCTGAGTTGACCTTGAGGCCGGTAGTGACAGTGTGGATTCCACCACCCATAAAACCAGTGAAACTATACTGACAGTATTGGCCAACCAGAACGAGGGTCTGGATACAAGTCGGTGGAAGTTGTTAACTTCTCTGACTTGTAAAGAGATATTAATGAGAGAGGTGAGTCAGTATTTAATTTTATAACTAATAACAATCTTTTTACCTGTAACAGGGGCAATATGCTCACATTCGGAACTAAGGATAGGGAGGCATTTATAGATATAACACTGACAAACTTCAGGAGCGATTACGTTACGAACTGGAGGATAGATAGTGAATGTTCCTTTTTGGATCATAGTAGGATATCCTTCAGTTTAAATTTCGCGGGGTCAAATGGAGAACCATATAGGAACTCCATTATGAATAGAGAACTAAACGCCGCTCCAGGATGGCAATTGTCATCAGAGGGAGTTGAGAGTTTAGTGGAGGATTTCACAGAGAAAGTTAGGAATAGTTATGAACTTGTCCGGTTAAAAAAGAAAAAAAAGGAACAGTCTAAATGGTGGGAAAAAGAACTTAAGAACCAAAGGTCAACCGTCAGGAAGCTGTTCAATAGAGCAAAACTAACACGTAAGTGTGAGGATTGGAACAGCTACTGGGAAAGTTTTAATAGGTATAAGGCAGACATAAAGAGAGCAAAGAGGGACTGATGAGTTATCCAGATTCAGGCGAATTTTATCCAAGGATCCAAGTGCTCCTGGATATATTCAGCGAGCGGATAATTCATGGACGGAGTCTTGCTCTGAGTTTACTCATGAAAACTCATTTTCCAGGCTGTAGGAACTTAGAAACAGATACACAGGCAGGGCGAATCTTTAGATTCCCGGAATGTATATGTGATAGGGAAATTAGTGAAGTAGGCGGTGACATAGTCTCGATGGATAAGATAGTATGGTCGGTGAATACCTTTGAACCATACAAGTCACCTAGTCCAGACGGTATTTTTCCAGCTATGCTACAGAACATCAACGATACGTCACTAAAACTGATTCTTACGGAGCTTTTTAGGTGGTGGAGAGAGGTAAGGCAGGCAAGGCGAGCCACTCGATACCTAAAGATTTCAGACCGATCAGCCTATCGTCTTTTCTATTGAAGACATTAGAGAGGTTCATCGATCTTTATCTGAGGATGACAATTGACAACTATATCATCAGTGGGGCTCAACATGCTTATCTAAAGGGTAAATTTGTTGAGAGTGCGCTGCATGATGTGGTAAGTTACATTGAACGTGGCCTACAGTACAGGGAGTATACCTTGACAGCGTTCCTTGATATAGAAGGAGCTTTTAATAATATTAAGATTCAGGCTATTAGGGAATCAATAGAATCACTATGCGTTCAAAACTTCCTAATCGAATGGATTACCTTGATGCTGTATAGCAGAATAATTAATTCGAACTTGGGAGATGCATGCATAAGGAAGCTATTGACTAGAGGGACTCCGCAAGGAGGAGTTCTCCCGCCTTTACTATGGCTCTTATCCGTCAATGTCATTCTAAGACAAGTTGGCTCAAGAAGGCGAAAAATCGTTGCTTATGCTGATGACGTTGTTATACTGACACAGGGAAGTTTCTTTCTTTCATGGGCTACTAGTAAGGGTTTAGGGGTTAACCCGGAGAAAACGGAGCTAGTTCTTTCCACCAGAAGGTACAAGATTGAGAAGTTTAGGCTACCGTTACTAGGGGGAATTGAACTTAAACTGGCAAACAAAGCAAAATATCTTTTAGTGTTTCTTGATAGTAAACTATCTTGGAAGAGGAACATACAGGAAAGGCTTAAAAGTGGTCTCAACGCCTACTACACATGCAGGAACTCCATAGGTAAGAATTGGAGCCTCAAACCGATGGTAGTGAATTGGATTTACACATCGGTAGTGAGACCAATTCTGACGTATGGATGTCTAGTCTGGTGGGAGGCAATGAGAATAGGAAGTCGTAGGAATCTTTTGTCTTAGGCCAAGAGATTTGCTTCGATTGGCATCACAGGTGCCATAAGAAGCACACCTCGGCACTTGACGTCATTCTGCATTTCCTACCCATTAAGGAGTTCGTGATGGGAATGGCTGTAAGGAGCCTGCTTAGACTTAGTGAACTGGGACTTATGCGATCAATCAGAATAGGACATTCCAAACTTCTAAACGAAATCAACCTCGGAGGACATGCCCTGGCTCCCTATGGGTCCACGGATTACATGTGCACGGAGTTAGATTTCGGGAAAAATGCTACACTGATTACCCCAAATAGCGACCAATGGTCAGGTAAGGAGAAACTATTCAGTGGAGCATCGGTATTCACTGACGGATCCAAAATGAATATAGGCACTGGTGCAGGTGTGTATCTGTTTGGGGAGAACATCAGGGAATCGTATAGGCTCTCGGATAGCTGCAGTGTGTTCCAAGCAGAAATTCTAGGTATTCTTAGGGCCACGAAGAGAATTGAAGAGAATGCAGAGGTAATTCTATATGTAGATAGCCAGGCGGCGCTAAAGGCGGTGAAAGGACATTTTGTCAAGTCCAGGTTGGTTAGCGACTGCAAGAAGGCTCTGAGGAGATTGATGAGCAATTATCATATTAGACTCTGCTGGGTACCGGATCATTGCGAGATGACTGTAGCTGTAGGTGGTGAATTAGCTAGGAACGGCTCAGCTTTGGATAGTGCTGTAAGTGAAAGTGGTGTGAGGCTTTTACTTCAGGTTGATTAGAGAGTGGATTCGGGATAGAAGTAATCATGCATGGAATCGTAGAACGTACTGCAGATCATCAACGATCCTATGGCATAAACTTGATACAGCAGATACAAATCTACTATTAGGCATGAAAAGCGGAAACCTGAAATCTATGATAGGTGTTCTAACGGGTCATTGTCCCATAGGGGGAATGACAGGGAATTGGGAGATAGGTTCCTCCGGTCGTTGCAGGATGTGCGAAGATAATGAGGAGATATAGACGGTGGATCATATTATATGTCACTGTCCACGTCTACAACTAATTAGGCAGAAATGGCTAGGCAGTCGATTCGTTGACGAATTAAATAGCATATCAAGAATCGATCTAGGTAGCTTGATAGGATTCGACGTGGGAATAGACTGGCTAAGAGGGCCGTTGGCTTAGAGCGAACGAAATTGGGCGGTAGTATTTTTCCTTCTATCCAAGTCTTTTCTGTTCTTTTCTTGGTCTCAGCTTTCTAATCGTTTTCCTTCTTAAATCTCTCTAACACTACTACCACTTTTTCTACTTTTTCTATAAATTCTATGAAGGTCTCCGAGTGGATGCACAGGAACTCTTCCGAGTACTGTGCAACCCTTCTCTACCTACCTACCTACCTAACTACCTGTTTTTCCCATGTAATTCGAGTTATTCTTTTGCACTCAGCGGTGCTGGATTGCATTAATAATATTTTCTATTTGGTATTTATTTAAACGGTAAAACATTTGAAATTCATTGTCACTTAAATCAAAAGGATCTTCTATTTGCCGAAGAATTCTTCGTTCTTGTGACCGATCTTGAATTTGGAGGTTGTCTTCCATTAACATACCAATATACTCAAATGCCATATTTGTGAAACGAATTTCATGTTTAGATTATACAATAAATCTTATCTTAATTTAATAATAAACTTTTTGAAAACAATGTTATCAAAATTTCGAAAGTGTTATATAAGATCAAATAACAGCCTTTTTGTTATAAATTTACAAAAACTTAACAACATTATTATTATCGTTATGATTTTACAACTATTTATTTGTACTAAGCTTACCGAAACTTATCGTTAAATAACGATACGTTTAATGATAAAAATCGGAAAAACAGAATAGCACTTAGCGACGAAATTTATTAACTAACGAGTTTTCAATACATAACGACAAATTTTTGTAGTTAAAGAGTTACGGAATATGTGTTGGGAGTTGCAAGCGAAATTCATGTAATTTCTCTTTTTAAACCTCGAAGGTCTACAACCCACTTTTTGTGTGCTCCTCATTTGACTTTCGAAAAATTCGTAGCACGCTGCTATTATTTGCTGACTGACTGCAAAGTGTTTCGTTAGCTTTTCTAATAATTCCTCGTATGTTTGATTTTCAAGGTTTGTTACGCCAAACAAATTCTTAAGCAAATCAAATACCTCTGCCCCACACAATGACAAAAAGAAATACTTTTGTTTACCCACTAATGTGACAGAGTATGCCACAAACTGTTGCTCCAATTGTTGCAAATATGAGCCCTCCTGTTATTGCTCTTTGTTGAACTTGTGGAACGCTGGTACCATTAACTGGTGACCAATGAGTTTTGTTCCAGTAGTAGTTTCTGTTTTCTTGTCAAAAACGGACTGCATCCACAATTGCTGCTGAGTGAGCAAATTCTGTGTAAACTCTTGCTACTGCTGTAAAAACATTTCTATGCACTTGAAATCATTTGCCATTGCTCTTGATTATTTCTTTTCTTTTGTATATAGACACACGAATATATGTATACCATAAAAAATACTATTTTTTGCTTTATTATATTTTTTATCACTCGTCGCCAAATTTAGAGATTGAAACGAACTTAGAACAAAACTGATGGTTATTTTAAATTTTCTTATAACTACTATTTACAGTGTTGTAATTTAGGGTATCAATATAAGTGTCGTAATTATAAAGGATTAATTAATATTAGGGTTATTATAAATTACTATATTAAATTCAAATATACTACATAAGTAATATCTATTTTATATGTTATCAGATAGCTTATGCTCTATAAAATTATTTTTTAACTTCTAGTCTTCTTTTTGGTAAGATTTTTCTTGCTTAATTACTGAAGTTTTGATCTTCCATATTCGCGTAGTAACTCAAACTTACTGTTTTGTAAACGAATTTAGATTTTATATATACCTTTTGACGCTTTAGATTATTATTGACCATAGTTCTAGAATTATTAATGTTTCTGTAAAATTTCGTAACACTTTTATTAGTTTTTTTTTTCGCGAATTTTATTGGTTGTCGAATATTCGAATTTTAAGGCGTTTTTGCCCATTTTGACATTAAATGTTCTAACAAAAATTACCGTAATTTAATTAAGCTTAAAAATGTATTTTTTTTTTCAAAGGTAACTTTGATTTTTTGTAATTATTTGAACGTAGACTAACTTTCTGCTCCTTGAATTTTATAAGTACAATTTTATTAAATAATGTTTTTGCGTTAATTGTAAGAAATTAATGTTCAAAATAATTGCACGATAGATGTACTAAAATCGTGACCAGCACTATATATATATTAAAATTAAAGTTCCTGTGTTGGAGTAAAGATGGTTTTTAAATAAAATAAGATCAAATTACATTCAAGTGTTTTTATGTTATTTCCACAAAAAAATCTTTGACGATAAGGGCCAAAATGTTTGCGTAGCATACACTTAATTAGTGTCTTTTAACATTTTTATTGATTAAAAACATATAAAAATGCATCCTTTGTATCACACCCAGTCCTGAAAACGGTAGGCTTGCTGGACTGGATGCGATGCATTGATGTATTCTATTTGGTGTTTCCGCCGAAGTGAATACATCTCTGACACTGGGTACGGTCTTGGGTCATGCGTTTTCCGTGGACCAAATAAATGGGTCTTATGCACTTTTAAGATCAAGGTGGTTGGTAGCAGTGCCGAGGATCTGAATGATTAGTTAGTGCTAAAAGAAACTAATAGTGAACAGCTCCCCTCTGATGCTGATGGCAAGGGTCAGTTGTATTACAGCCTAGTCCGCGTATGCCGTCACTGCGCGAGATGGTCTATTTTTTACGAGCACACTCGTGGGACCAAAATAGAAAAAGAAAAATTGGAAACTGATAGGTTAAGTATTGAACAGGACAAAGGGACAACGGACAAAGAAACCAACACTAGGGTAGTAGAAGGGACGGAAGCTGACTTAAGAGTTAGGGATAGGGTCAAAGTAGGAGAAAACAATGACGACGCCGGGAAAGGGGGGAAAGATGAGGATGGGGACGATGACATGGACTTAATGAGACTGCATACGGACATCCTCATTCAACACGGACAACTGATGACCCAACTAACGGAGGAGGACAGCCTGCTGGACTCGACGGAGGACCCTGTAGGATCTGGAGCGACGGAGGGACTGGAGGACCTGTCTCTTTTATCCGATGAAGAGCATGAGACAACAGTGGTCTCTGCACTTGACCGGGGCAAAGAAATCGGAAATGCAGTCACTGCGTCAACTCCGGGTAGGAAGCAGGTGAGCTCGTCGGGGGCATCAGGCATGCCAAGGCCTACGGCCAAACCTATTGTTCGGCAGGTAGCGGTAGCATATCCAATGGATGAGCAAGCCGCAACCGACAGCCGAACGAATCTTGAAAAGGCGAAAAACGGTGTTAGGGCCTCTATAGCTGCACTGAATAAGTTGGCTAAAAAGGACCCATCGCTGTTAGACGGGCGGGATAGGCATGTTCGCAGGAAACACCGAAAGAGCATCTACAGGTTTGAACGGACCTATGGCTCCATCGGTGACATCCTGGGATTGTCTTATCCCGATGGTTTTAAAGTGGAGGTAGAGGAAGGTCCGCAAATTGCTCGCAAGGGTAAAGAGTCCGTGTCTACCAACACTTTGGAACCAAAAGTCGACGCTGTCACACAGTGTGATACTCACAAGCCATCTAGCAGTCCTGTAGCCTCTCTCAAGGGAAGCGACAGGGCAGCAAGGATTGGTAGTGGGAAAAAACTCATTGAGAAGAGAGTAGAGAAGGTAAATCAAGCTCTTGCGAGCCCCGCTAAAGGATCTCAAATGAGGTCAATTAGGGGAGCTCTGCCTGGAGATGAGATACCCTCTACCTCTAAGAAAGCAGGTCATTTCCCGCATGACTCTTTTAAAGGTCCCCCTAAGGGAACCATAAAAAGAGTGAGGTCGGGGGATGACCAGCAGATTCCGTCTGCGAAGAAGGTTGGTAATGCACCAAGTGGCCCGTTTAAAAACTCTCATAAGGGAGTAGTAAAGCGGGTAGTATCTGGTGACGTGCAACCTTCATCGTCCAAAAAGGGGAAGGATTCGTCCAAGTCGGACATTCTTCAAGCAGCAGTCATTGACCGTGCTGATCCAGATGGGAGAATCAGTACGGAAATGTGGCGGCTGATTGAGGATAGACTTATGGACGAAATCTTCCAGGCAAGGCACAGACCGGGTGAAATAGCCTTCATGGGTGCAGACTGGACAAGGGGCGTCAAGACTGTTGGTTGCGGTAACAAAGGAACTTTTGAATTCCTGAAAGCCGCGATCAACAGATGTGGCAACCTTTGTCCAGATGCGCAACTGGAGGTTATACCAGCGTCGGAATTGCCTCTGCGACCAATAGTCACGGTATGGATTCCACCACCCATTAAACCGGTGGAAGTCATACTGGGAATATTGGAAGGACAAAATAGGGGGATCAATACAAGTCAATGGAAACTTGTTTCTTCATTGACTTGTAAAGAGAACCAGGGTAAAGATTTCCGATTCGCAGTGGATCGGGAATCTATTAGGAAATTGGACTCATTGGGGGGGGTTGTTACGTTCGGGCTTGGCTACATCAAATTTCGCTACGCGAAAAATGATAAAGCCAAAGAGGTTGCGGATGGTGCAGATAAATCTGCATCATTGTGAAGCAGCCTCGACCGAATTGTTAACCTACCTCAGTGAGACCAATGTGGACGTGGCCCTAATCCAGGAGCCTTGGCTAAATGATAACCAGGTCTGTGGTTTAAGGGTCAAAGGATACAAATTGTTCAAGCCGTCCACTGAGGATAAGGTGAGAACTTGTATTTTGGTGAAGAATGATCTTCAGGTAATTCTTCTTAACTCTTTCAGTTATGGTGATCTAACGGTCGTCCAAGGAGAGGCATTGGGAGGCGGTAAATTGGCCTTGGCCTCGGTATACATGCCCTATGAGGAGTTGGAACCACCAGATGACAGGGTGTGGGCCTTAGCCGAGTACGCAAGACGGAATGGAGTACGTCTATTGCTCGGTTGCGATGCAAATGCACACCACAGTCAATGGGGTAGCAGGGATACCAATAAGAGAGGTGAGTCAACCTTTGATTTTATTATTGCAAATGATCTTTTAATCTGTAATAGGGGTAATACTCCTACGTTCAGAACGAAGGATAGGAATTCAGTAATAGACATCACACTGACCAACTCAAAGGACCTGGTTGAAGACTGGAGGGTGGCCATGGGATGTACTTTCTCTGACCATGGTAGGATAACCTTTAGTCTGAACTTCCGAGGTTCTGAGGGGAAACCTTTCAGGAATCCTAGGAGGACAGATTGGGACGCCTTCGGGCGGGATCTAGGGTCAAGATTGACTAGAACTCCGATGGAGGTCTTGTCGAGAAAGAATCTTGACGAAATTGTGGAGAGGGTAACAGGGTCCATTAACAGAAGCTATGAGCTTAACTGCCCGGTGAGCTATCCGGGTAAAAGGAGACAGCCGGTCTGGTGGTCGGAGGAGTTGAAGGCTCAACGGACCACAGTTGGCAGGCTGTACAACAAGGCCCATAGATCTGGTAGGGACGAGGACTGGGGCACCTATAGAATGTGTTTCAATAAGTACAAAAAGGACATTAGAAGAGCTAAAAGAGCCTCGTGGATTAGGTTCAGCGAGGCCATTGACTCGGTCAATGAACTTTCCAGATTCAGGAAGATACTGTCAAAGGACCCTAGTGTTCCTGGGAGTATCCAGAGATCAGATGGTTCATGGACGGAGTCTAGTTCTGAGTCACTTAATGTACTTCTGGAAACCCATTTTCCGGGTTGCAGGGATCCATTGGTGGAGGGATCAGGTGAGGGAGAACACTTCTTCACAGAGTCCACCAGTGGGATGATTGGTACAGTGGTAAGTGACCTAATAACGGTGGAGAAGGTCACATGGGCGGTGAATTCATTCGAGCCTTATAAGTCACCAGGCCCGGATGGTATTTTTCCGGCCATGTTGCAGAATGCACCGTTGGTGGTCCGTAAACTACTGGCTGAGATTTTTAAGGGGTGTCTGACACATGGACATATTCCAAGGGGGTGGAGAGAGGTTAGGGTTATATTCACACCGAAAGGTGGAAGGACCTGTCACTCGAAACCCAAGGATTATAGACCTATCAGCCTATCGTCTTTCCTCTTGAAGACTTTAGAGAGACTGATAGATCTGTATTTAAGATCGTCTGGTAGCTCCAGCATCATGAGTAGTGCTCAACATGCTTACCTGAAGGGTAAATCTGTGGAGAGTGCGCTAAGTGATGTGGTGGGTTATATAGAACAAGGGCTTCGGTATAAGGAATACACCATGGCCGCGTTCTTGGATATTGAGGGAGCGTTCAACAATATTGAGATTGACGCTATCAAGCAGGCGCTGGTGAATCTTAAGGTACATGACTTCTTGATCGAATGGATAATCCTCATGCTGAGCAGCAGGATTATCAATTCGAGCTTGGGTGGAGTATGCTTAAGAAAACTAGTGACTAGGGGAACTCCGCAAGGGGGAGTGCTCTCACCCCTGCTGTGGCTAATGGCTGTCGATGTGATTTTGCGTCAATTCGACAGTAGAGGGCGGAAGATCGTGGCTTATGCGGATGATGTGGTCATACTGGTAAAGGGAAAATTTCTTCCCACAATCAGTGAGATCATGCAGTCAGCGCTGGGTGAGCTGTCCTCGTGGGCTGCTGATAAGGGGTTGGGAGTGAACCCGGAGAAGACAGAGTTGGTTCTGTTTACTAGGAGGTACAAGGTAGAGAAATTCAGACTACCGGTACTATGTGGGACTGAACTGAAGCTTTCAGACTCAGCGAAATATCTGGGGGTGTTCCTTGATAGCAAACTGACCTGGAAGAGGAATGTTCAGGAAAGACTCAAGCGTGGCCTCAATGCCTACTACACCTGTAGAAACTCCATAGGTAAGAGTTGGGGACTCAAACCGAAAGTTGTATATTGGATTTACACTTCGGTGGTGAGACCAATCCTTTCATATGGTTGTTCTGTCTGGTGGCAGGCACTGGAACGCAAGAGCAATAGGAGCCTTTTGTCGAAGGCGCAGAGGTGTGCTTCGATTGGCATCACGGGTGCAATGAGAAGCACACCACAAGCGGCTCTGGATGTCATACTTCATCTCCTACCCATTGAGGAGTTTGTGAGGGGTATGGCGGCAAAGAGTCTACTGAGACTTAAGGAATTGGGACTATTAGGCTCATCAAGAGCAGGTCACTCCAAGGTCATTTACGAGATCAGTTATGGTGAGGTTAATCTGAACTCTACGGGGGCATCAGATTACATGGCCGCTGAATCGGACTTTGGAGTAAATCCTGTCGTGGTGATACCTGATAGGGAGATCTGGTCCGGCACTGAGAGACTATATGAAGGTTGCGCAGTGTTCACGGACGGATCAAAGATGGTCGATAGTACCGGGGCGGGGGTCTACATTATGGGCACGGATTTGAAGGGCTCTTTTAGACTCCCTGATGAGTGCAGTGTTTTTCAGGCTGAGATTCTCGGCATCCTGAAGGCCGCGGAAATGATCAGGCAAAACATTGCGAGAGGTACCGAGGTCACTCTCTATGTGGATAGTCAGGCAGCTCTGAAGGCCTTGGAGACACATTTGGTGAGATCCAGGCTGGTAGCTGCCTGTAGAAAGGCACTGAGAGAGTTGATGGAGGACTACATGGTGAGACTCTGCTGGGTGCCTGGCCATTGCAATATTTCAGGCAATGAATTGGCTGATGAACTGGCAAGGCAAGGTGCGGCAGGGAACGTCTCGGATAGAGAGACATATGTGAGACCACCACTAAGTTTCTTCTATGGGAAGATCAATGATTGGATCTTGGTCAGAACCAATTCGGCTTGGGAAAGTAGGGAGGACTGCAAAGTGTCGAGGGCGATATGGCCGGTATTGGACAAGGCAGGCACTACCACTCTCCTGGGCATGAATAGGAAGAGTTTGAGGGTCATGATAGGGGCCATAACGGGTCACTGTATGATAGGAAAGATGAGGTCTAGAATGGATGCTAACAGTTCTGTTTTTTGCAGACTGTGTGAGGACATCGATGAGACCGAGTCTATTGAACACATTGTGTGCCATTGTCCGCGATTACAGCATCGTAGGATGAAGTGGCTGGGTAGACAGTTCCTCGACGGGCTAGGTGACGTTCGGAATGTGGATCTTGTTGACGTCATAGGCTTCGTCATGGGAATTAGCTGCTTGAGGGAGAATCAGGGGTTTAACCCTAGGGGGATTGGTGGCATTGCTGGTCCCCTTCTGTGATTCGTTACGTTTCTGTTCTCTTTTTACCTTTCACTTTAGTTTTTCTGTACTCTATATTTTCAATTCTATACATTCTATACCCTTATTTCACAACTGTTCTGTTGAAGGGACTCACAATGGACCGGGATCGGTCTCTGGGTGGAGATGTGGTACTGTCTGGTATCACATCTACCTTCTCTATCTATCTATCTATCTAACATATTTAAAGGATACTCGATTTAAGACAAAAAATATATTCTTTATTTCAAACAATATATATGTAAAATAAATATATATCGACAATTCCATGAAAGAACGACCAAAAATTTACAGTGTCTTTCGATTTTAATAAAATTTTGCGTGTAAATAGTATATGGACATCTTTATCGATTGCAATATCCGGATTCGCGATTTTATTTCGCTTTTAGTTTTTCTTAAATTTTAAATAAAATTTAAAATATTTTTTTTTTTTTTAATAAGAAAAAATATTAATTTTTATATGAAAATTTTGGAATATTTTTTCTTAATTGTATTGTAATTGTACTATTAATTCTTAATAGTAGATATGTGCGTTCAAAAAATATGAGATTTTTATTTTAATGTAAAGATTTCGTACTTTCCAAATATGTTAAAAATAAAAAATTTTAAATAGCATTTTCGAAAAAATGTTCAAATTTTTTAAATCATGTTAAAGCCGATATAAGCAAAATTCAAACGTCGTTTAAATCATTAGAATTCACAAAGCCTTCCCGGAGATATTGCCATTTAAAGTTATATCCTTTTGAGATTTTTTAGGTTTTTGAGAAAGTGAAAAAGCGAAATAAAATCGCGAGTTTTCACAATTTCGCGGAATTGAAAGCTAAAATCAATAAACTGTTTAATGGATTTTGTGTATACAAGTATGGAAATTGAAAGAAATCAGGTAAAAACATGCCCTTTTTCGGGCGTTCTTTCATGGAATTGCCGATATATAAGAATTAATTGAATAAAAAATAAAAATATTACAAAAATAATTGGTAGTAGAAGATACATTTTAATATAAAATCAAATCTCGTGCACAATCCACACAACTGCTATACGTAAAGATCGATTTTTGAAGCTTCTTTATTCTGTCTAAATAATGTATATGGTTCTTGGAACGTACATTTTTATATAAGACGCCTTCAACAAGTTTTGATATAATATATGAGATCCAATATATATTCGTTTTAGGTTCAAAATTTTCCCAATTGTTGCTAAAATATTTTTAAATTACAAAGGCACATTAAAATATTTTTTATTATTATACTATATATTATATTAAATACATACTTTAGAATTTTGCGCATCATTCGGTATATTTCGAACTGATAGTCCCCGGAAGCGCTAAATAGTTCCTCGTCGTTTGAAAGATCATTATAAAAGCAATAGTCATTAAAAGTCATTCGTGATAAAGTGTAATCAATAATAGTAATTTGTACTCCCTTTGTGGGTATAGTCAATGTGTCGTTACCTAATTTATACGACATATGTGGCCGGTTTGTATTAAGAACTAATACATTACCCCAATGTAAATCACGGTGCTCAAACTGATATTCATTTTCTGCTACTGCCAATGATAATATTATCTAAAAGATATTTTACAGAAAAATATGTAATTATTAGAGGGCGTATTTTTATGCTTTTATTCCTAGAAAATATGAGCCTAAAAATGCAATTAAAAATTAAAATATACTCTAAAAATGCATTTGCTTTTTATATTTACTAAATAAAAAGAAAAAACAAAAATTATTCTATATAGTCCATAGTAAGCGAAGCTATGAAATGCATTTTGTATTTTTAAAAGTTAAACCTATATATGTTTTCAAATTAAATGTTTTTAAACTTTTACTCGTTACATTGAGTTTAATACAACTTTAGTTAGACAGGCTTTTATTTATATACAGAAACATATTTTTAATAAATTGTCAAAAGTAAACGGTTGTCTATTTTGGCGTAAAAATTTTTATACATAAAAAATTATCTTTCTACGTCAACAAATGTGATTAATGAATCGAAACCCTCTAATTTAGTAAGTTTCAGAAAGAAATCTATATCTTTTTTATCTTTAGAGTCGTTATCATTCAACTCATCTGCAGCTTTTTTGAAATCGCTAAAATATTGTTTGTAATTTTTTATAGCATTAAAATCTCGTATTAATTGCTTGAGAAGGAAATGGCAAATTGGGATAATTTTTCTTTAATTTTGCAACGCGTGTAGGTGCTTCCAAATATATCTGTTTTCTATATGAAATCAATGTGATCAAATTTGCTACTAAGTGTGAGAAGATAACTACTAAAGTTAGCTACGTTTTTTAATTTTATGTTAGCTAACATTTCTCTCACTCAAAGACTGTTAACAGAATTTAATTATTTTCAATTTTAATAACATTTTTATACCCTTCACCACAGGTGTTAAGGATATATATAAGCTTGCCATTTCGTTTGTAATTTCTACAATATTCATCTAAGATGCTGATGACAATCGTCAGTTGTATCACAGCCTAGTCCGAGTACGCCGTCACTGCGCGAGACCAAGGGCAAAGAGTTCTTGTCTCTCAATTGAGATCCATTAAGGGAGCTCAGCCTGGAGATGAGATGAGATACGTCCAAGAAAGCTGGTCATTTACTACATGATTCCTTTAAAGGGCCTGCTAAAAAAAAGAGTATGGTCTAGGGATGACCAGCAGATACCTTCGGGTAGTATCTGGTGATGATCAATTTTCAACGTCCAAAAAGGACAAGGATTCGTACAAGTCGGACATTCTTCAAGCAGCAGTGCTGATTCAGATGGGAGAATCAGTACGGAAATGTGGCGACTGATTGAAGATAGACTTATGGACGAAATCTTCCAGGCAAGGCACAAGCCGGGTGAAATAGCCTTCATCGGTGCAGACTGGGCAAGGGGTGTCAAAACTGTTGGTTGCGGTTGTTGGTTGTTACGTTCGGGCTTGGCTATGTCAAATTTCGGTACACGAAAAATGACAAAGCCAAAGAGGCTGCTAATGGTGCAGATAAATCTGCATCATTGTGAAGCGGCCTCGACCGAATTAATAACCTACCTCAATGAGACCAATGTGGACGTGGCCTTAATCCGGGAGCCTTGGCTAAATAACAAGGTCTGTGGTCTTAAGGCTAAAGAATACAAATTGTTCGTGCCATCCACTGTAGATAAGGGAAGGACATGTATCTAGTGAGGAATGAACTTCAGCTTCTTTTTTCTTTATTCTTTCAGTTATGGAGACCTAACGGTCGTTCAAAGTGAGGCGGAAGGAGGTAGTAAGATGGCTTTGGCCTCAGTGTATATGCCCTATGAGGCGACGGAACCACCGGATGACAGGATGCGGACCTTTGCCGAGTATGCAAGGCGGAATGGAGAACGTCTATTGCTCGTTTGTGATGACAATGCTAATGATAGCTAATGATGTTCATTCTCTGACCATAGCAGAATAACCTTTAGTCTGAACTTTGAGATCAAGATTACTTGTAACTCCGAGGGAGATTACGTCGAGGGACTGTCTTGACGAGATGGTGAAGGGAAGCTATGAGCTCTCATGTCCGGTGAGTTATCCGGATAAGAGGAAACAGCCGGTCTGCTGGTCAAACGAGTTGAGAGCTTAACGGACCACAGTCGGCAGGCTGTTAACAGGGCAAATTGAACTAGCAAGGATGAAGACTGGGGCACCTACAGTGCGAGTTTTAATAAGCACAAAAAGGACATTAGACGAGCAAAAACGTCTTCGTGGATTAGGTTCAGCGAAACCATTCACTCTGTCAATGAACTATCCAGATTCAGGAAGATACTGTAGAAGGATCCTAGTGTTCCGGGTAGTATAAAGAGATCAGATGGTTCATGGACGGAGTCTAGCTCTGAGTCACTCAATGTGCTTTTGGAAACTCATTTTCCAGGTTGTAAGGATCCATTGTTGGAAGAATCAGGTGAGGAAGAGCACTTCTTTGCAGAGTCCGCCATCGGGATGGATGAAACGGTGGTGAGAGAGAGAGGCAAATACATTCGAGCCTTACAAATCACCAGGCCAGGATGATATCTATCCGGTTAGTCTACTACTAGTGGATATTTTTACGGGGTATCTGCTACATAGACACATACCAAGGGGGTGGAGAGAGGTGAGGGTCATATTCATACCTAAGGGTGGTAGGACATGTCACTCGGAACCCAAGGATTATAGACCAGCCTATCATCTTTTCTTTTGAAGACATTAGAAAGACTGATAGATCTATAACTGAGAACATCTATTGGCACCAACAGCATGAGTAGGGCTCAACATGCTTACCTGAAGGGTAAATCTGTTAGAGTGCGCTTCATGAGTTGGTGAGCTATATAGAACGAGGACTTCGTTCTTGGATATTGGAGGAGCGTTCAATAATATCAAAATTGACGCTATTAAGCAAGCGCTGGTGGATCTTAAAGTACATGACTTCTTGACCGAATGGATGATCCTCATGATAAGAAGCAGGGTGGAGTATGTTTAAGGAAACTGGTGACTAGGGGGACACTACAAGGGGGAGTACTCTCACTCCTGTTGTGGTTATTGGCTGTCGACATGATTCTGCGTCAATTTGACAGCAGGGAACGAAAGATCGTGGCATATGTTGATGATGTGGTCATACTGGTAACAGGGAAATTTCTCCCCACAATCAGTGAGATCATGCAGTACGCGCTGAGTGAGCTGACTTCTTGGGCCACTGATAGAGGGTTGGGAGTGAATCCTGAAAAGACAGAGTTGGTTCTGTTTACTAGAAAGTTCAAGGTAGAGAATTTCAGATTACCGGTAATGCGCGGAACGGAAGTGAGACTTTCTGACTCAGCGAAATATCTTGGAGTATTTCTCGATAGTAAGTTGTATTTTAAGAGGAATATTCAGGAGAGACTCAAACGTGGTCTTAATGCCTACTACACCTGTAGAAATTCCATAGGTAACAACAAGTGTAGCGTTATTCAGGCTGAGATTCTCGGCATCCTGAAGGCCGCTCTGAAGGCCTTGGGGGCTCATCTGGTGAAATAGGAGACAAAACGGGACACTGTTTGATAGGGAAGATGAGGTCTAAATGGGACGCGGACATAATATGCAATATTAATGTTAGGTCCATAAACAACTCCCGTTAGAATTTTAGAATTCTAACCATTGACCTCAATAAAAAGACATTCTACATTTGCAGGATCAAAAGTTTGTAATATAACTTTCGCCGATATTTATTTACGAATATAGAAGGCAACACCATCAACCCTTAAAAGATCACGATCATTTCTAATAATATAGTAATTTTGGATGTTAATTGAACTATCCATAATATGCGGTTTTAACCACGTTTCAGATACCGCTAAATTGTCAGTCAAGGAATTTTCAACAATACATTTGAATTCATCAAATTTTGTATGCTAATATGTGTAACTTTTAAATTACTATATTTTGAAAAATTATCCTTCAAGATATTGTAAAATTATTAGCTAATTGTCGTGTATATATATATATATATATATATATATATATATACATACAATATATATATATATATACAATATATATATATATATACAATATATATATATACATACAATATATATATATATACAATATATATATATATATATATATATATATATATATACAATATATATATATATATATATATATATAATTCTGGTCGGGCGAAGGATTACATCCATCTAGATTAGGTGCGAATTACATTCACCTATTTAAGTTTTTTTATTTCAGAAATTTTGAAGGTCAATGGGGCATACATGGGAAACAGCTTTCAGGTCAGGGGCAGGTGGCGGGTTTAAACTTAAATGACCATGCTAGCCATTTAAGGGTTAACTATGAGAAAAACGCAGCAGGCAGAAGTAGCAAAAGACGTCAATGCTTACATCGCCACAGCTGAGAAGGCGAGTAGCAGAATTGACGAATCAAGGGGGTATAAGCAGGAAACGCAACACCAGAGAAAGAAGCATCAGGGAGAAATACATAGGAGTGTAAGAGAATCAGAGAATCAGAGGAAAGATTCAAACACAGCAAGCAAGGAGACAAAATAAACAAACAAGAAGCCAATACACAGACACTCACACACAGATCAACGATACTGTTACAGCAGCTAACATAAAGGAGTCAACAACCGCTATTGGTTCGAACAAATTCAGGAAAACTACAATGATATTTGTTTTGAATTATTTATATAAGCCAGAATAAAACTACTGGCTTATATCTTTGGTGCTGGACATGAACAAGGCAGACGTGGTGAGTAGCCGGTTAATAAAAAACGAAAAAATAAAAGAACTAACAGAGCAGTGTTAGAGAAAAAAATAATAAAGTTGGTTGAATTGATTACATCAATTCAACGCAGAGTAAGATTAAAAGCTTCAGCAAGATTTACAATCTGGTTGAAGTGGTAGCAGGTAAGCACAGCTCAGGGCCAAGTGATAGAATATTTTCTTGGAAGTTTTCACTCAGAAAGAAATTTCGGATTACATCCAAGATTAAAGAATCTATAGGAGATAGTAAATAGGAGGTGTAGAACCGACAAGCAACACGGAGGCTTCACGGAGCAATACTTTCTCAACAAAGAAGCTTTCAATTTGCAAGTGGCCCAATAAATAAAGTTTATAAAAAGAAAATATATAAAGAGGAAAAAAATATAAATAAAGAAACAAGATTAGAATATAAAAATAAGAACAGTGTTAATTATTTATGAAAGAACGGTCTATTAATGGCCGTGATATCGCCAAAAAAAGTATTTGGTTTTGATTTTTCTATGCCCCTATATAAGCCATGAACAAAATCGGTTCATTAGTAACTGAGATATCGAACAAAACGCATTTTTGGACTTTGTAAAGCTTCTATATAAGCTTTGGAATTCGTTTATGTACTGTTGTAAATATTTTTCTAAAATTTCGGTTTTTTGAATTAACCATATCGGTCCATGAACAACCGAGTTATAGAAAAAAATCTGAAAAAAATGTTAAAAATATACACACACAAACATATATTAAAAGCATTGCTATTCTATTAATGACTTGAGGACTGAAAAATATATATATGACAATTAAAAAAAAAGATCAAAATAAAAAAGGTGCGTTATTTAGACCTAGTAGGGTCGGAAGCTATTCTTTTAAAGATATCAGAACAGAAGATCATAGGTTTTGAGTAATAGAATTTTGAAAATTTTAAAAGAATGAGTTTTCTTATATAAGGGTCCTTCCTATTGATGATCAAAAAATGGATCAAAATTAAAAACTTGCTCTATTTTTACCTTTGCAATTTTAATTATAATCATAGTTAATACACTAACATTTTATATCAATATTTTTAAAAATTTTCAAACAAAAAAATTACTAAAATTTTGTATATCAATACAGTATTGTCTATAGCATGGTACCCTGCAATTTTTTTTTCTTTTTCGTTTTTGGAAAAAAATTATACCCCTAATGTACATATTGTGTGTTTATACTTACTTGTTGCAGAGCGTAAAATGATTGCTCAGCATTTTTGAACTGGTACCCTTCAAGATCTTGACCACTGTAAGATAATTCCAATACTATGTACTGCTGGTTGCATGTAAAACATTTTGGATGATCGTTATCAGATTTTTTTTTTAAATCATATTCCTCCCATAGTTTTTGAAGATATGTTGGGTATCGACCTTTTACACATTTAACCTATAATTTAAATTTAGCATATAAACAATTTTCAAAATTTCACATTAAAGTGGTTTTATGTATACCCTTTGGAGATTCACAAAGCCGGAGGTAACATTTTTTTGACGTTTATCATCGCTTAGACTGCAAAGTTCCATTGAAATAATAATTTCTGGTAGAATTTGTTCAAATGTTTTTTGCTCTTCCCCATTTACCAATTCCTTTCCCTCTATGGGTATAATTTTTAATACAGTTTTTTTAGAAATCTCATCAATATTTTTTTCCTTAGGCATTGAATGAACAAAGACCTCACCAAAAGCTCCTTCTCCAATTTTGTAACAATTTCGTAGGTATTCTTCACTGTATGTAGCATCAAATGTTAAAATACGACGTTGCCCGCAACGCTGCAGTACTTGACGTTTAAAATCATTACATCCTATGCTGTATGTTGATATCGAACCTGTTTGAGTTTGACTTGAGCTTGGACGAATACAAACTGATTTACGGTTGCCAGCAACACTACATGTTGTTAAGGATTTTGGCCTGTCTTCAGCACCTGTACTTCTTCCTTGGTAATTTTGTTTCATTAGCGTTTTACGGTTTACATCATTTTCTATATTTGAGTAAAAAATTAAATTTTAAAAGATATTTCATTAAATAAAACGTATAAGGGCTTATAAACCCTAAGTAAGATTTTGTAGGAGACGATAAAAAATGTATAAATCCTTAAAAATTAATCATTTTTTCTGCTTTTTTCTAGGTATGGTAAGTTTTGAAACATATTTATCCATATGCAAAACATCGAAAGAATCATATTAGAACTTTTCGAAACTTGAGGCTGAAAATTGGCTTAAATGGAATAAGGGCGTATTTAGGTTGAATATGAGTAGAAAAAAATTGCTTTACAATATTATGTTTTATCCGTTCATCGAAAATGGTTCGAGAATATTTTTATAAAGATTTAAGGACATCAGAATAGTGCTTTCAAAATAAATAACCATTACAAATAAATAATCTAAATTTTATTTTTGAAGCAACATGCAATTATTTACGAGAAATTGCAATGGTATACAAATATTTTATTATATGCATAAGAGGGAATGCATATTTACAATGATAAGTTGTTAACCCTTTAAAGATATATTATTTTATTATTTTGCATGTTTATTAAAAATTGTATGGGGGCTAGGCGTAATAACGGATCGACTACACCATGTTACAAATTTTGACCTTTTTTCTTGCATTTAAACGAAACCACATATATCTGAAACTATGGTTTAAATGTAGTAATACTGTATACTCAGTTTTCCATATTCTGATCTTTTATCGTTTTTAAAGTACTCAAAAGTTTCAAGGATAAACATTTTTCCAAAATTAATTTAATTATTTTTACACCATATCATTAAAGCAATGTGGGTATCAAAAAAAGGGAACAATCCGTAGAAGCTAAGATAAGTTTTTACTTTCATTCGTCAGGGCGAAAATTGTAAAAAAATTTTCTTTAGAAATTTTATCATTTTATATCCTTGACAAATGTTAACAAATTTATGTAAACAAAAAATATATGATGCAGCTCTTTTAATTAAGGATTATTGAGAATTATTTAGTATTAATGTACAAAAACATTACTAATTAGAAACATTTTACTTATCGATAAAGAAGTTGTTTAGGATTCAAATGGATAAGATGAAGTGTGTAGGGCACAGAAAATACTTCTCCATTCTGCTGGTGTATTATATAAATAGAGATAACAACCAACAGTTTATTTGGTGGCAATTAACCCACTTTTAAACAGTACCGTTCATTGGTATATAGCCAGTTACCTACCTGTCGCTCTACTGTAACCACATCTATAACAGCGTTTAAGACGATAGATTCAATTCTCTTTTACTTGAACCAAACGCCTGGCGCTGCCAATTGAGTCCCTCAACAAGGCAATTTACGATTGCAAACTTGTTTTATAAAAATATACTTTAATACTTAATGAATTTCAAGAAAAATTACGTATGAAAAATATATATACATATATATATGCATATATATATATATATATATATATATATATATATATATTTAAAAATCACCCAAGTGTCAAGGAAAATCTTATTCTAGGGATCAAAATAAGAAATTTTGACCAAGGAACCATTCCTCTAAACTGAATTCTGAGGTTCCTTATTTTAACCCAAAGGTCAAATTTTGAAAAATCCCACTTTGGCCGATTTAAAGTGACCCAATCAAGTCTAAATGTATGACCGACCCCCACTAACTTTGGAGGGCCGACCCACCCATGCTAGTGACATACCTCCTAGAACCTCCCTGGGGTTCAAATCACCATTTTGGCATATATATATATATATATATATATATATATAGGCGGGTCGATTTAAAAATCGCCCAAGTGACAAGGAAAATCTTATTCTAGGGATCAAAATAAGAAATTTTGACCAAGGAACCATTCCTCTAAACTGAATTCTGATGTTCCTTATTTTAACCCAAAGGTCAAATTTTGAAAAATCAAACTTTGACCCATTTAAAGTGCCCCAATCAAGTCTAAATGTATGACCGACCCCCATTAACTTTGGAGGGCCGACCCAACCATGCTAGTGGTACACCCCCTAGAACCCCCCTGGGGTTCAAATCACCATTTTTGGCACTTTAAATTAAACAATCAGCGAAATGGCTACGTTTGTTTTGTTTTGCAGTTTATTTTTTTTTAATACAACTTAATAATAGAAAAGAAATTTAAAAAAAATATTGTTTGAAATCTTTTTTGTTCTCAAGTCTGGGCAATTTCGCACTGCTCTCTAATGTCGTCACCATAACAGCGTCTACATTTCCTGGTATAACTCGTTTGGAAGCGCTAGCTAGCAATTGTGACGGTATGTTTAGATCATTAAACGGTGGATCATCTTGATTTAAATATTTTTTCAATGTATCGTACGGAATGATTTGCGTGAATAGTGGTTCAAATATGTTATTTATATCATTCAAATTGATCATTTCCGTGTAATTTGTGCAATGAAAGTTTATAACTGTTTTTTATAAACTCTAAGATCCGTTGGGTCTTCAACATCGGTTCGATAGCGTAGAATTTTCTTTATAGCACAGTCTCGCTTTTCTTTGCTATCATCAAACAACATTGATAGCAAGATATATTCCGAATGCGCATAATATGAATTATCTTTAATTATTTACTTGATTAAAGGAGGTTGTAGAAACCGTGACCAACTAATGAACTTGAAAAATAATACACTACCGTACATGACAGAGCTGTAATACTTGACAATGAAGTACATTAGCACTTAACAATTAATTATAAATTCAACCAGAAGCCGTAAATTTTCGGATGGATTTTTCGTTATCACATATAATCGTAATAATCTAGCTGCCTTGGTTAGCCAGCGAGAATGTACAATATTCAAAACACCAGCACAACAAAAGGTGTCACAAAATATATTAAATATATATTTCAAATGTGTTGGAATGTTTAAAATTTTTTTTTTTAATGTTAAATAGACAGGAATTAAGTAAACACACGATCTTTCCTTTTTAAGGTCTTAAAACGAACTGATCTTTATTTACAAACTTAAACATAAAATAAATTAAAATTATCTTACTACTAAACTCTGTCTACCTATTCCATGTGGTATGCATGTGTAGTATATACTTAAACTATTAATGGTTTCTTAATCTTAATTGTGGGAATTTCCTCTTAAATACGCTTAGCTCTAATTGTAGGAAAATCCATGTGTGTTTTATAACTAACAACACTCCAGACACAATCTTACGAAATTGCAGGAAAATCCATGTGTATTTCAAACAATAATTTTTTTAGTTTCTTTTCTATTATTAAGTTGTATTAAAAAAATAAACTCCAAAACAAAACAAACATAGCTATTTCGCTGATTCTTTCATTTAAAGTGCCAAAAATGGTGATTTTTTGAAATTTTTGTATGGGGACCCCCCAGGGGGTGTGTCACTAGCATAAGTGGGTCGGCCTTCCAAAGTTTCGTCCCTACAAATCGACCCGCCCTAATATATATATACATACATACATATATATATATATATATATATATATATATATATTTAGCCTGGCTGAAACTGACTTTAATACTTAATATGTTTTAAGATAATACTATTTTTTATAAACTGGTTGCAGATCTGATCTCGGAATACTTGAAACTAATAGAGTGCAAAATTTTATCATTAAAGATTTCATTTGATAATCTTGATTGTTGTTCAAACTTCAAAAATTTAGAAAAAGTTCTAAAAATTACCTAACTTTTTCCCATTCTTCTACTCTTTCATTCGATCTTATATAAACTAATGGGACATTTCCGATAAAATCTGCATCATCTTTGTTGTTGTGCAGACTTTCAACTGTTAAATACAGGGTCGTCGAGTTTTGATGAAAAAAAATCTTTTTTTAATTTGTTAGTTTTTTTTGGGCGGGGAAAAGAAATTTTGAAATAGGGATTAATTCTTGTTGTAATCCGTATTTTGTTTTTCGCGGGACACATTCACAGTTCGTATAGAATAGCATGTAAGGAGCATTAAAAATAAATTTAATATCGAAATTTTATGGACTTTTTGAAAATTACGTAATAATTACACTTTTGATTATATATATATATATATATATATATATATATATATATATATATATATATATATATATATTATATATATATATATATTATATATTATATATATATATATATATTATATATATTATATATATATATTATATATATTATATATATATATATATATATATATATATATATGTATATAAAATATTGAGTAAAAGTTTATTAAAAACATTTTTAATGTGGAAATTTATATGGTGGAAATAATAATGGACCGACTAAAACTAATCTCTTAGACTTCATACATAAACAAAAATAACCATATAACCATATTTTCCAATGAATGGTTAGTTGGTGTTTAAACAAAATAACAGCTAATAGCTCCCCTCCAACGCCTATGGCACGGGTTGGTTATAAACCTCAGCCTAGTCCGCCGTTACTGATCGAGATGGTCCTGCTATTACTGGCATACTTGTGGGACAAAATAGATAATTTCGGCGATAGGACATTATGGACGACGATTTAGTGGTGATAGGGGTCCAACCAGACGTTCTAGTACAGGAAAAATCAGTTGCTGGGCCAGCTATCGGATGAGATTCTGGGCACCTCGAGAGATTCCTTTGCTGGGACCAGTGCCACAGAGAAGCTCGATGATCTTTCTCTTGGACATGAAGATGAGCATGAGAACACTGTGATCTCAACTCGCGGTCAGAGTCAAAAGAGGAACTTGACTGTCTCAGAGTGTCATATGTCTGGAAGCAACTTAGTTCGGCAAGACGCGGTAATGCGTGATGCGTCAACCGATGTTATATATCGAACTAAAAAGGAGAAAGCTTATTTATCTTTTTAAGATAGGTAAGAGAGGCTCCTTGCCACTTAAAGGCAAGGATAAGTACCTTGTCAGAAAGCACAGTAGGAACGTTAAAACATTCGAACGAATCTTGTGACCTTTGAGAATATTTTAACCTGAGGCCGGCCAGCTCTACTATTGGAAACCGCATGAACACCACTAGTGGGGTTTCTAAAACCTCTGGGATGCGGTCTTCTCCATCGAGCGCTGCTGGTCAAAACCCATACGGCTCTTTTAAGAGTACCCAAAAGAGGGTCATTAAAAGGGTCAATTCTAGGGATGATCAGCAAACTTCGATAGCCAAGAAGGCTGTTTGCACACCTTCCAGCTCTACTAAGGGCTCCCACAACGAGGTTATTAAAAGAGCTGGGTCAGGAAGCGATCAGACCTCAACATTGAAAAAGGCGAAGGAATCAGTGTTATAGAACTGTATTCAAGCTGCTGTCATTGACAAAGTTAATTCTGATAGGAGAACCAGCTTTGAGCACAACCTCATCGAAGAGATCGCCCTCGTAAGAGGAAGGCCGGAAAAGGTACCCTTCATGAAGGGTGTCCTGGATGAAGGGTGTCAAAACTATCAACTGCGGTAATAAGAAATCTTTTGAATTTCTCAAAAACGCAGTTGCTATGCGATACTCCTTATCAGGAGGCGAAACTTGATGTGATACCAGCGTCTGAGTTGCCCCTGTGTGTCCAATAGTAACCCATTCCTGAGGTTGGAACCATTCTGACAGTATTGGAAAATCAGAATATAGGTCTTGTTATAGGTTAATTGAAGATTGTGAACAACATGACCTGTAAGGAGAACCAAGGCAGAGACTTCAGATTCGTAGTGGATCAAGAGTCTCTAAAGAGGCTGGATTCACTGCGGGGAGTTGTCAATTTTGGGTTTCGGGTGATCAGGTTTAGATATTCTAAATCTGATAAACCCAAAGAGGCTATCAGTGGTGCTAATTAATTTGCATCACTGTGAAGCAGCCTCAACCGAATTGACAAAGCTCCTCATTGACTCCAAAGTGGACGTGGCCCTTATCCAGGAACACTCGATTAACAACATGGTATGTGGTTTAAGAGTCGCGGGGTATAACTTGTTCATACCGTCCACATTGGAGAAGGTACGAACATGTATATTGGCTAATATGTCATTTACACCAAACAAAAACTAGTAGTTTTTGGCTTCAATCGGTTTTTGATTGAAAAACTACATAAATTTCTTTAGTTTTTCCATACAAATCAAAAACCATTTTCATCTAGTTTTTATTGAAAACCGAATAAAAACTACTAAAATAAATATTTATGATACTGCCTGTTCAGTTGATTTCATAAAAGTAAGCTTTTGAATATGATGAATAAAATAATCAAATTTCTTGAATTCTTTTGTTTGTATTTTAAATTTTGTGCAAAAATTTTTTTTTAATTATTGTTTAAAACATTTTAAACAACAAGAATAAACTAAATTCGATTTAAATAAAAATTTATAAAAAATAAAAGTGTCAGTAAAAAATACATTTGGATAAAACAAGGTATGTAAACGATTTGATTTTGTAAATCTTGTTTTCCAAAAACCAACAAGTTTTTGTTTTGGTATAAACGGCATATAAGAATGATTTGAACATTAATCTTCATCATTCTTTTAGCAGCGGGAACCTTACAGCTGTGCAATTGGAAGCCACTGGAGGCAATAGGCTTATACTGGCATCCGCGTACATGCTATACGAGGCGGCCGATTCACCGGGCATCGCTCTGCAGCATTTGGCGGAGCACAGCGGGAGGAGAGGATAGTACAGGGTTCTGGGATGTGATGCGAAAGCTCACCACTACCAATGGAGAAGCAGAGACATCAACAAAAGAGGTGAGTTAATATTCGAATTTATACCTTGTTAAAATCTTCATATCTGTAATAGCGGTAAAGATCCTACATTCAGAACGAAAGATAGATAGAGAACGAAAGATAGGGAGGTGAATTTGTTAAGGACTGGAGCGTGGCTATGGATTATTCCTTTTCGGATCATAGCATGATATCCTTCATTGAATGAGATAGAACTCAGATTGTCAAGGGAGTACAAGTACCTGAGTATTTACTTGAACAGCAAATTGTCTTGGAGGAGAACTACTCAGAAAAGAACTGGGGTCTCAAGCATATAGTTGTATATTGCACATAAATATCAGTTGTGAGACCTATCCTCACTTATATATGTTCGGTCTGGAGGGAGGCATTAAGAAAAGGAACTTATGGGAACCTTCACTCTAAAGTTCAGAGACTTGCTTCAATTGACATTACAGGTGCCGTGAGAAGTACACCTCAGACAGCACTGGACACCACTTTCCACCTTCTTCCAATTGAGGAGTTCGTAAGAGAAAGGGCTGTACGAAGCTTATTTAGACTGAAGTAATTGGGATTAGTAGGGAACTTCACAACGGGGCAACTTAGCACACTTGACGAAGTCAAATTTTATGGTCGGACATTATCCTTGGTCGCCCAAACGGATTATGTCGAAACTATAAATGACTTCGGGGCTACTCCCGTTATCGAAATTCCTAGTATGGAGGTTGTGCTATCTTCACAGATGGCTCGAAGATGGAAGTAGGCACAGGGGCGGGTGTCTACTTTATGGAAACGGATATCAGACGGTATTTTAGATTGTCTGATAGTTGCACCCTTTTTCAGGCAGAAATTCTAGGCATTTACAAGGCCCTGGGATTACTTGCGGAGAACGTTGGAAGGGACACAGAGGTAACTATCTATGTGGATAGTCAAACAACACTACTGGCAATGACAATTCATTGTGTTAAGTCCAGATTAGTACTTGAGTGCAGAAAGAAATTGAATAGGCTAATGGATGCCTACAGGATAAGACTCTGTTGGGTTCCTGGTCACTGCGACAATCTCGGCAATGAAATAGCCGATGAGCTCGCAAAGGCTCAGAGCTGGACAAGTCTTTTGTGGAGGTACCGGTTAGGACTCCGATTGGGTTATATTTCATGGATTTAGGAAGAACGAACCATGCTTGGAGGAATAGAACGGCCTTCAAGGTACCTTGAGCGTTATGGCCTAGTCTTAAACAAGCAGATTCGAAACATCTTTTGAGCACGAGTCGTGGAAATCTAAGCGCAATTGTGGGTATGATTACTGGTCACTTCGCAATAGGGAATATGACTAGTAAGTGGGACATTGGCACGTCAGACTTTTGTGGGACGTGCGATGATGTGGAGGACATTAGAGACATTAGAGCAAATACTCTGTCATTGTGTAGCGCTTTAGCGTAGTAGACTGAAGTGGTTTGGAAGTCACATGCTACACGAATAGGGTTCGTAATGGGGATAAAATAACTTAGGGTAGTCGTTTTTGATTGGTTCTCAGGTTCCACATTTTTCTTTTATTTTTCTTTTTATTCTATTGCCTTATCTTACTAAGGTCTCTCTTTTTCTCTTAGCCTTTCTTTGGCATTTATAAAGGGATCACAATGGACCGAATGATCTCTGGGTGGAGGCGTGAAGACGCCGCCCTTTTTAACCTTTTTAACTTAACCTAAAGTTATGCAGCCGTAGAAACAAAATTTAACGTGTTGTAGAGTTAATGTCACTATTTGACATATATTTTTTTACAAACATTTGTTGTATTTTTACGAGTATATGAAAGGATAAAATTTTTAAAGAACTTTGATTTATTTACAATATATCAGTAGCCTAGTCTTTGGGCCATAATCGATTACAAATTTCTACTTAATAAAATTTTTCCAAAATTTTTTATCCTGACGAATGGAAACAAAAACTTTCTTTAGCTCTACAGACTTTTTATATATTTATTTGTTTGGCCTTCAAGGCCAATAACGTATAATCATGTTTACAATTAATTATTTTAAGATAAAAGCCATTAAAATTTTAATTAAAATAAAAAAAATTGTACACCCTACATTTATGACGACATCACTATTGCCACATTTGACGATTTTTGATGCTAAAATGGCCTGTTGACTATTTGACGATTTTAACCCTAATTTTGGCGATTTTTCCTAAAAGGAGATTCAGGTCAACAACGTCATAACTCAAAAAAGGCAAATTTCGAGTTAACATCACTAATGCACAGTTTTATAACCAATTTCAATATGGGTTTTTCATGTGCCAAAATAATTTTTTGTGCCAAATTTTACAAAAATATCTTTTAAAGTGGAACTTATACTTTGTTCAAAAGGCTTACATGGAAAGCTAGCCGGACGAACGATCATCGGTAAATCGACTCAGGAAGTGTTTCGTGCGTCAGATTAGCAAATTCGTATATAAAAAATAAATTGCGTTCTTTTAGGGAAATATTTAAAATGAGTTCTTTCATGTTATTTTTATAATATACGTCCTTTTTGGTGTCCACAATTTAATACTTAATAAAACAAAAAAAAATCAAATAGCATTGGTTTTGCAAAATGTTTTCAACCTAAACCGAAGTGTTGGTGCAGTTCTACTAGGTAGGTAGGTTGAGAAGGGATTTACAAGTTTCATTATATAAAACGTGTACATCCAGTCGGAGTCCTATAGGTCCATTGTGAGTCACTTCGGAAGTATGACAGGATAGAGGGAGGAAAAAAAGTTAGAGTTCAGAAATAGATGATGACAAAGTGAGATCAAAAGAAGAGAGATATAAATAAGATATATTAAAGAAAAATCTGTTGCCCCACTACGTTCGCTCCAAGCCTATTTCTAAGACGAATCCTATCAAGTTTCCTATATATATATATATATATATATATATATATATATACAGTTAATTTCTCGCAATTACATCCAGATTATGCTGATGCTTCCATAATGCTATCTTTTATTTCCGACCTTTTTAATTTTTATAATTTTTTTTTTTTTTTTTGTCCATGATAATTAGTTTTTGGATTTCAAGACTTTTTTTAATTTTTGAGACTTCTAAACCAATTGTTTACAGCGATATTTTTTTAGAGTGTTATTATATAGATTGAGATTTTAAATTCTGATTTATATAATTTTTGGAATTTAACTCTCATTATATAACATGATATTTTGGTTTTTTTATTATTTGTTTTTAGATTAGATTATATAGAGAAGGTTAACATGATACATTCAATTGTATCACATCTCCACTCAGAAGAGTACTTGTGTCTGTCCTGTCGAGTGCCGGCCATATCGCCCTCAATACCATACAGTCCACTCTTCTCTCCCAAACCGAATTGGTTCCAAAGAAGAAACCCAGCGGGGGTTTCCCTGTCCGAAACATCTTTCGCTGCGCCTTGCATTGCCAATTCATCGGCTAATTTATTGGCAGATATATTGCAATTGCCAGCTCTCTCATTGACTTCTTACAGTTGACAACTTACCTGGATTTTACCAGATGTGTCTCCAAGTCCTTCAGAGCCGCCTGACTGTCCACATAGAGAGTAACCTCAGAACCCTTCGCAACGTTCAATCTTATCAATGCCTTTAAGATGTCGAGAACCTCAGCCTGAAAAACGCTACATTCATCAGGAAGTCTAAATGAACCTTTTATATCCGTGCCGATAATGTAGACTTCCGCACCAGTACCAATGTCCATCTTTGATCCGTCTGTAAATACTGCACAACCTTCGCACAGTCTCTCAGTGCCGGACCATACCTCCCTATCAGATATCATCACAACAGGATTTACCCCAAAATACAACTCAGTGGCTTTGTTTTTAGTTTTCTAAATTATATTTTGAGATGACGTGTGATGAAGATTTTTGACATTAGTTAACACTGGTTTCTTACTCTCACAATAGTCTCATTATTATTTGTTTGTTTTATTTTCTTTTAGATTTGTTATTGTGAATTGAAATTTATACTTTAAGCTTTCAATATTTTGAAATATACACGTTTTTAATATCTGTCATTTAGTTTTTTATGGTTAATATTAATATTTAATATTATAATTAATATTAAAGCTAAGTATTATACATTATATCTTTTTACAATTAACTATCCTTATCTGAATAGTGGATTTTTATATTATATTACATTTTTGGTTTTATTAATTGGTTTTGAAAATGCCAATTGCGAGAAGTCACGAAAATTTATTGAGTTTAAAGGAGCCAGCAAATTGCAGCTTTACAGTTCCTGTAGACAATTCTAACACTCCTCATTAACTTCTCAGGAACGTTCGAGGAAAAGACTTCCTAAGACTAGTAACAATCAATCTACACTTGTTGGCAATGATGGTCAGCAATACATTAGAGATATAGTTTCGGAATCTTTGGTTACATTTCGTGGTGAGATGAGAGATTTCATCAGGAATGAGCTTGAGTCCACGTTACAGGAAATGTATTTAAATATAGTGCCAATATTCGCTTTTCTCATTTAGAATCCCCTAACCACAACTCTCCTTCTTCTCCTTATCCTGCTCTTAGGACTTTTCTTTTGTGGGAGAAAAGGTTTCTAACATCATATGCAACTGGCGGTTTAAATTGTCCGGATGTGACGACACATTGACTGTTGATCAATTTATTTATCAAATTAATATGCTGACGACCAACAGTTTGAACGGTGACTTTGAACTTTTATGTAGACAAGCGCACGGTTTATTTGACGGCAATGCCCTGGACTGATACTGACAACGAACTAGACTGGTTTACTTTAACTAGGGCTTTGCGCGATCAGTATAAGTGTGACACTAATGATTTTGATATTATAGAGGAAATACATAGACGGAAACAAGGGATGAAAATTTTGATGACATTTTTGATTGCAATTCTGCCATGACGGACAGACTAAAAACACCTATTTCAAACACAAAATCATATGATCATGATACAACTATTCCGATTTCTGACATTTGCGCAGTACGAGGCGAGACAAAATGTTGGAACTGCTACAAAATTGGGCATAACTATATTGACTATATGGACTTACCGACGTATATTTTGTTATGGATGTGGCACGAAGACATACACAGATCTACATGTCCAAAATGTAGAGTAAGACCGCAGGGAAACGGCCAAAAGGATGTCCGTCGGATATCCGTAATAATTGAGTCAAACAAAGCACCTACAATTATGACAACAAATTTGAATTCGGACAATTTAAAGAATTTAACTGACATTACAAAACTTGAACATCCACTTATGAAACCCCGCCATATTCGATTGTTAGAATACCAAAAGGCACGTAGGGGAATATTTGGTGATTTTTGTAGCGCTTCAACACCAAACCAATCTTCAGTTTATATACATGATTATTATAGAAGATTGAAATCACTTCGATCTGCTAACATTTCCACTATAGTATCCCCAGAGGACGAGGGCAGACCCTGTATATTAAAATGGATGATAACAGATATTTGACAGTATTAGATAGTGGGGCCAATAGAAGTGTAACTGGTGGTAGTTTAGCTTCTGATGCAGAACAGGTTAAAAGCTTTAGGAAATGTAACGGAAACGTAAGGATAGCGGACGGGCAAAGACAAAACGTTTTAGGACAGTGACTTTTCAAAAACAAAAGAAACTAATAGACTTTTTGCTAGTACCCAATATACGACAAGATATTATTTGTGGTTATAATTTCTGCACCAAATTTGGTGTTCAGATTTCATTCCTGAAATAGGCGAGGTAGATTAAGTTAAATCTGACCCTGATAAACTTAAGTTGACACCGTTACAAAAACAAAAACTAGAAAATTTAATTGCTTCATTTCCTAATTTGGAGACTGAGGGTTTAGGCTGTAAAACTCTTATTGAACACCAGATAGACACAAATGATAAAAAAACCAATAAAGCAGAGATATTACCCAATATCTACTGAAGTTGAGAAGCAACTTGTTTTAGAATTAGATAGAATGCTATTAATAGATGTCATAGAAGAAGCTCTCAGTTCTCCGTGGTCATCTCCGACTGTGGTGTTTATGAAACATGGAAAAGTGAGGATGTGTGTGTACTGTAGAAAACTTAACTCTGTGACTGTAAAGAAGGCTTACCCGATTTTAAGTTGATCGATAAATTTATTTATAATAGAGTAAATTTTTCTAGAGAAGAGTTAGACGAATCCAACTGGTGGAAACTATTTGTCCCTAGGGAATTACGTCAGAACGTGATTTATAACGCTCACGATATACCAAATTCGACGCATGAGGGTATCACTAAGACGTTAGAACGAAATAGACTTCACTTTCATTGGCCTTGACTGGTTACGGACGTGAAGACATATATTTCAAATTGCAAATTGTGCAAGACTTCAAAGATTCTGGCAATAACTTTAAGACCACCATTGGGTAAGATGGTAACGACTGAGAGACCTTTCAAACGTTTGTACATTGACCTTATTGAACTCTTACCCAGGACAAAATCCGAATACATAGGGATATTATTAAACGATCTAGTATTGGACAAGGCGTGTATAGAGGCTTGTTTAGCCAGAGCTCAAAGTCATAGTATTTTAATACCAAGCTAGCTCCAGTTGGTGTAAAGCGAACGTATATAAGGAATTTAGAAGGCTAATGGATGCCTACAGAATAAGACTGTTGAGTTCCTGGTCACTGCGATATTCTCGGCAATGAAATAGCCGATGAGCTAGCTCGTAAGGGCTCGAAGCTGGTCAGGTCTTTTGTGGAGGTATCGGTTAGGATTCCAATTGGGTCAAATTTCATGGCCATAAGGGAATGGACTCTAAGAAGAACGAATCATGCTTCGAGAAGTAGAATGGACTGCAAGGTATCTAGAGCGTTATGGCCTAGTCTTAAACCAGCAGATTCAATGCATCTTTTGGGCATGAGTCATGGGAATCTAAGGGTCATTGTTGGTATGGGTACCGGTCACCTCGCAATAGGGAATATGACCAGTAAGTGGGACACCGGCACGTCAGACTTTTGTACTACGTTCGATTATATGGAGGAGCTAGAGACAGTGGAACACATACTCTGTCATTGTGTAGGGCTTCAGCTTAGTAGACTGAAGTGGTTTGGAAGCCATTTCTACACGAACTGGAGGAGGTTACGGGTTCGTAATGGGGATTATGTGGCTTAAAGGTAGTCGGGTCTTGGGTTCCACACTTTTCTTATATTTCTTTTCCTTTCTTTCAACTTTCTTTCTACTCTTGTGACTTATTCTACTAGGAATCTCTTTCTTCGTTTTATTAGCTTTCTCTGGTATTTATAAAGGGATCACAATGAACCGTATGGTCTCTGGGTGGAGGCGTGAAGATCTAACCTAACCCAGAGAACGTATGTTATGAGCTCGAGGATATTGATTCGGGCAACATAGATACCTACCATGCAAAGGACATATAGGTATAGTCACTCCTGGCCTTTTACAGAACCAGTTTTTGAAATGTACCTATTCTGTGAGGCTCTAGTTTAGATTAGGCCACTTTGAAAAACCTTATAAACCTTATAAACTATAATTTTTTTTCATCAGATTTGTTTTTTTCATAATTGAACATTTTTTGAATTGAATTGTTAAACAAAATTTTCGTAAATTTTGTTTTGCAAGGTATTGGCCATATTGGAGCTAGTTGTGAAAAGGAAAATCTCATTGATCATTGTGCCTAACGATTATCCTTTGGTGACCCAATTATTTCGAAACATGTATTTCGAAGGACAAATATTAGTAGGGAGAATTTTCAGATCTAACTATAGAAGATTTTGCTTTGGAGATTCCACTATTTCATAATTGCTATAACTTCTCTACATAAATATACTAAAAAACAAACGTATACGTCACCTCACTGGCCTGTAGGCTACAACTAACTAGGCAATCAAATTATTAAATTTGCAACTATGGTCTTATGCCGGTTATCGTTTGTCAGGATATTTGTTATACAAATCTAAGGGAAATTTAATTGAGTGGTAGCATCCAGACTTACGTTAATTTTCTTGCTAAATTTCTCATCATTAAGAAACAAAACCATCAAAATCAATCAAAGATTTATCAACTATAGTATTCGTATCATTTTTTGTGTTAGAACTCAACTGGATTTTCACACATATTTTAATAAAAATAAGAACAATTATTTTTAATTTTCTTTTTATTAATTCTTCATTTACATAACCGATCCCAATGATGCGTCCTATATGGTAAATATAAGCTTCTAAACAAATAAACTGCAAAATTTTCTCTTGACAATAGTCAGCCAACACACCTTTTAAGGTTTAATTTGCCTTCATATCGTCTATCAATAACTGCTAGTTGATGACTCCTATTATTTCTGACCGGTCATTGGTGCAATATTTTTAAGAAAAATTTTAGTGTGATTCCAAAAAAAAAAATGTATTATTGAAGACATGTGGCATTCATATTATGATAGGCTTTCAACGATTTATCATATTGCGAATATTTACGGTTCCCTTAAGTATTTTCTGCGAATGTGATAAACCTATTAAAGTTCCTATTTCTACATCATTTAATGTTGAAATGAATGATAGGTTCTTTATTAACTGTTTTATATTTAGTTCTACGAATATCGAGTCCTTAATTTTGCCTTCACTGAGAGAAGAAAAAATTTCGTTCAGAAAGTTACACACTGGACCATTTTTGACTAGAACTGTAGCAATGATTTTGACGATCATAAGTTTTCTACCAAAGTCAAGATTTAAAAATCAGTATTACTTTTGCTGCCATATGATAGTTGTTTCAAAAAAACTTGACACCATCTTTTATAAAGTGCAATTTTGACTGTTTTGTAATTATCATGATCTATCACATTACAGATTTTCCTCTACACTGATTTTTGTCATGGTTATGTGTGGGTTAAAAGTAGTTTTTTGTACTATTTCTCCTCTATAAGACATAAATGACATATTTTCCCTAGCTCTAGGCAAATATATAACATAAAATCCTTCTTTGCTAACAAGACGTAGAAGTTTAAACGTCCCTTCATCCTCATCTCGATTTTTTGAGAATTTTTATGATTGTTTTTTTAATAAAATTAGTTATTGCAAATTACAAAATTATTTTTTCGTTGTTAAAGTACTAACTTTTTAATCTTTCCAAAATAAAAAAGGAAATGTTAAAAGAAGCTAAAATAAAAGACAAATTTAGCCTCAAAAAGGCCAAAGAAGATATAGTATGGAAAAAAATTTAGAATGATTATTTTATATTTAAATATAAATCATGCTTCAGTGTAAAGTCGTTTTGCCGTAGCAGTAATAGTATTGGATAATGGCTATCGATTTTTGGCTCCATAGAGGATGTTTTTCACTTTACTCCTCTTCCTGAATTTATGATCACATCCCACGCTACATAATTATATATGAAATCTGATGATCCTCTTGTTAAAACAAATAACCTAAAAGTTTCTCAGAAATTCATTGATAGAATAACAGTTGCGATAATTTTTCACAAGACTTTAAATTATGTAAAAGGTAAAATTTTCTTCAAAAAGAAACATTAGATCATCAGATATTAGAAGAAGAAATCCTTGATGGTCTGAAAAGTGAAAAAGTTGTTGAAGTAAAAAAAAAAAAATCATGAAGAAAGTTGAACAAGACAAATTGCAACCAACCTTTGATCTTATAAGACGCCCAGAGTACATAAAGCTCGGATGGAAGCGGGTCAAAGTTAATGAATATGTACCAAATCCAATGCGGTGCAAAGCATGCAAAAAATTGATCCATACAAAAAACCGTTGTAAAAATGCAGAGTAATGTGAAAAATGTATAGAGTTTTTCCCTCATGTCCTATGCAAAAGAAAATATTGCATCAACTACAATGTGGAAACACATGCATCGTATGAATCAAGAAGCTCCTCTTTTCTCAAGCACAGATCAGTTTTAAAAATTAAAATAAATCGCCGTTGCACTGTGGGGCAGAATCGAAATTTTTTGGAAATAAATCTGTAACTTCTGATCGGCTGGTTGGATTTTCATGAAATTTGGTTCATGCGTAGCAGAGGAGTGTACAATGTTAAGTTTGGAAGGGGGGCACATCAAACCCCTCAGGGGCAGAGCTAAGGGGGCTCAAAGTTAGGTACCTGTGACATAAAAAATTTTTAATCGCTTGCCAAATTTTTGTTTCTTGTCCGATTTCAAATATTTTTATATATTGTTGTAGGCCCTGATAAGACCTATAAAAAACATGTGTATATGTTTATTTATCTCTTATAGTTTTCGAGTTATTTACGTTTGAATTTTTAAGCACCATAATTTTGCGTGTTCTTGGTCCAGTTTTTTTTTTCATATATATCCTAGTATTTCCGACCGATTTTATTAGTTTTTTCTTAACTAATTAAAGAACAAAATTATCTATTGAATAAAAAAATTTGAAGTCGATATCTTTACCGAGTCCAAAACTAAACGATTTTGAATTTGAAAATTGCAAAAGAGATGACTTTTTGTGTTTTTTTTTAGCCGAAAAAGTATCTACACTCATTTTTATCTAAAATAAAAATTTCTTTAGCAACATAATAATAATTTTGCACTTTTCTGAAAGGTAACTTCACAGAGATGACTTTAAAAAACTCAATAACTCAATTGGTCATGGTACACACCCTCCCGAATTCGACCCATTTTATATGAAAGACCATATTTTCTCAAATCCCAAAGCACAATCGACAAGCAGAATATATTTTAAGAATCTTCAATATGTTGTTAAAAGTTTTAAATCAAAATCTACGGGACTTTGGAAAAGTGTGGATTCTATAGCCAAAAATGTAAAAAATCCCATTTTTGTGAATTTTGATTAGTTTTTTTTTGGGAATTCAGGAAAACCGTACTCCTGATTGAATTTTGGTTAACACGCTTTTATTTATATTAATAAGATCCACATTTGCTGCAAATTTCATTAAGATATCTTTATAAACAAATATGTTATTACAATTAAAAAATTTGTACTTTATCCAAAAACCTCAAATTGGCCCTTTTGTTTGGTTTATTTCTAAATAGCGAAAAAAAAAAATTAAAAATATGTATTCCAAATAAAGCTTAGCATATATAATTTCCGATCTTTTGCAAAAAGATTCAAGTCAATATCATGCCTCATTTCAGAAATATGCGCATTTAAACTTTTATATTTCCAACTTATTGTATATATGACTATATTTTTACAAACTTGCAACTTTTGCCTTTAGCTTTGCGTGAATAATTACTTAGAAAATTACGAATATTTCTGTATACTTTTAATAATATTTTTTATTTTTAATAGGGTTGCCACATTTTTAAGTAAATCTTTATACTTTTCTAAGCATTCATATATTTCTATTAATGACAAACAAAAAATGTCTATTTTAACTTAATATTATTTTTGATATTTATCATCTTCCTTAATAAATATTTCTAATACGATTTTTTATTACTTATTTACATTAAATTTATGTAGACAATTTTTCTAATATTTTAAACTTATATTACTTATTTTCTATAAAATAATCTGTTGTATCTGTATACATATCTAAAAGATAATGAAGGTCGTTCAAGTCTTCAGTATTTTGAGTTGATAAAGGCTCATAATAAATCCAACGTTTTCTCATTGATGATAGTACAGGGTCTGATGATAACAATAGGCTATTAAAAATATCCTCGTTTTGTGACGTTCTGGATCATTTCCTGGAGCTGAATAATTGAACGTGCTTAAAATCTGTTTTTTGCTTCTTGAGCCTCTTCTGTAAGCTCTCCAAGTGGAAGAATATTTCGTTGAATTATAATTTCGCCATGGCACAATACTTTGTGTACTGTTGATGTCATTTCTTTCCATGGATATAGAGAAACAAGTAGTTTAGATATTTCTGTTGCATATTCTCCAAATCGATCATAGTTAATTTTGTGCTTACTATTAATTGCCATTCATAGTATGTTAATCCTTTCAAGTAACTCTTTATTAAATTGTAAAAGATAAAGGAACGAACTCAGGACCTAAAGTCTTTTAGTCACAAACCCAAGTGGTACACCACATCGATATGTTGAAATTTACTATTTTTATTGCTTATTACATAAAGCTTAAAACGCAACTCTAATCTAAATAATACTTTTGTATAAAAACACATCAAAACGTACCTAGAAATTCTTGCCAAATAAAAATTTTAATATTTTTTAATAGAAACAGAAATTTACAAGAAGATACGAACTCAGGCTTAACGGTTTGTAGTCTAGAACACTTCCTCTTAACTATTCAATCTCACAACGTTCTAATAGAAAAACATTTATTTATTATTAAATTTGTGCAAAAAAAAATTGGAAAAATGTTTGAGGCTGTTCTAGAAAAATGTGTGTGAAGATAAATTTTAAAATTTTTTAGCAAAGACACAAACCTGTTAGGTTAACAGTGCTATGATAAGCACTTAACAGAAGCAATGTAAATGTCTGCAAAATCAATATATACAATTAAAAAGGATATTTTATTATTAAAACAACCATAAAACAATTTTGAAAATATTGGAAATCATCATCAGATACCTCTTATGATAACAAAATAGTAAAAATCCCCAATTCTTTGTTTTATTTAAAGATTTTTATTGACTTGACGCAGTTACTTGAAAATCCCATTTCAAGGCTTATCTCAACATTTTCGAAAAACGAGGCATTGGAACTTAATAAATCAGATCTTAACGTCAGATGTCGAACTAGGACCTTTTGAATTACCTTTTATTATTTTCCGATTCTGCTCTAACATCGATAAGAAATAAGTGGAATACTAACAATAATGTAATGTATGAAAACGATGATATTCAAGAGGTTCTTGATACATTCGATGTAAATGAATATTCTGGTGAAATAAATTAATTGCACAATTTGGCTGAAGAGGGTCGAGTTTGAGTTAGTTTTTAAAGGAATATGTAAACAATTTATGCAAGTATTTGGTATCATTGGAAAGGTTATAACTTGAAAAATAATATATAAATAGTAAAGTATAAGAACAAAATGTCTTCATTAAATTTATCCAAAAACGGAAAATTTTGATGTTTTGCGTTATTTTGTAAAAAAAATAATATTGATAAAATCTACATAAATAAAGCTATCATTATAAAATTTTAGTATAATATAAAAAAAAGTTGTCCTTAAAAGAACATAAGATTCCCACTTTTTCATTCTAAAATACCCGAAATCCCTGTTCGTAGAAAACTTTTTTTAAAAATTGACTTTTTCAGTAAAATGGTTATATTGTCGTTATCAGAGGTGTGGTTTATTAAATATTTTTTGTGTGTTTAGTGAACATATGTAGGTATGTAATGTGTTTTTTTTTATTTCTGCTTTGATATTTTTGGGCTCCACAAATAAATAAAAAACAAAAAATTGAAATTAACGAAATTCTGATAGAGCTAGCGGGGAGACTGTTACCTCAAATACCCTCGTATTTGCGTTACATGCATTTCTAAAGCGTTCTTTTAGAAACACCGAAAAAAATTATCATCCTTAGGAAAATAATGGATTTTTAAAGTGAAAAAATATCACCAACTTTTTGAGAAAAATCACAAAAATCACATTTTTTTTAAATTTTCTAATGCAAAATGATATAACATTTTATAGGAACAACGTAGGTACAAAACAAAAAATTGAAATTAACGAAATTCTGATAGAGCTAGCGGGGAGACTAAATTACTAAATTTATTTATTTTAGAAAAATTTTAGATCTGAAAGTTAGCCCGGCAGAAAAAAAATGAGAGAATTATAAGGACAATCGAATATTATATATATATATATATATATATATATATATATATATATATATATATATATATATATATATATATATATATATATACATAAATATATATATACATACATAAATATATATATACATACATAAATATATATATATACATACATAAATATCCATCAAATCATAAATTTTGGCGACTTTTTAACAAATTTTAATACCCGAGGCGACCAATATTAGAGGTCCACTTTTGGAACACCCCTCAGAATTGGTCATGTGAAATTTCATTCAAATACATCCAGCTGTTCTAAAGTTACAGAATTATTTAAAAAAAATCGTTTTCGGATTACTGCGCAACTACATCCCTACAAGAAAAATAATACGAATGTGATTTGAATTCGTATTGCTTAGAAGGAAAATTTTATTGCCGCAATAATCATATTCGTATTGGGGAAGTTTCCCCCATCGGGAGAGATTGTGCGTCACAGGCGATGCAGCTAGGCAATAAGCAATCAATACGCCCAGAAGAATAATACAACATTGCTAGATTATCATATAAGTGAAAAAAGAAGATACAGCTAGATAATCTTCTAGAAGATGTAATAAATATATAGAAGAATTATCGCTAAAAAAATCTTGAAATAATATAATAAAGAAATCATTTACATCTTGTAAATCATGCATGCATATAAATCTTAACATCATAAATCACGAAAATTAAAACGTTCACATAAAATATCCATTTTTTTTTTTTTTTTGTTTTTTTGTTTTTTGCTAAAAGTCAAACACATATCTTCAATATTTTTTCACTTTTGAACTAATTTTTGAACTAATTGTGACTGAAAAATAAAAGTATTGCATCAATTTCTTCCTGTTGATGTCAATGGTATATCATCAATTTATTGAGGATAAAAATAATAAGAAAAATTTTGTTGTTTATTGCCTAATTTTCTTTAAACTGATAAAAATGGAATATTAGAAAAATATTGCTTTGATTATTTTCATCCAAATAATAAATCATTTGGAAGATATCTTCCAAATGCTTGTAGGGATTTGACTTAAATTTATGGTCCCGTTCAATTATATTTATCGCCGTTCCTATATCTATACATACAAGATTTGTACAAATTGCAATTTGCTATATAAAAATACAAAAACGAAAAGTGCAATTTTTGCGTAATTTTCAAAAAGTACATAAAATTTAAATTATTTTTAATGCTCATTCGATTTTATTGTGTAAAATAACAAATAACTTAGTTCAGGCAGTAATCCATGCATTTCTGTTAGAAACTGTAAATGTCTCACGAAAAACTGACTTGTTTAAACATTTTCGCTCTTGTTTTGCAAACTTTAAAACCATCTTGTCAAAAACAAATTTGACTGTTGAAAGTCTGCTTAACAACAAAGAAGGTGTAGCATTTATCCACAAAGTCCGATTAATGTATATAAGATCTCATAAGGTCAAAAAGTATAAAAGAGCGAACAAAAAGGGAAGAAGAATGGAAAAAAGTTAAGTTATTTTTAGCCCTTTTTCTAAGTTTTTGAACTTTGAACATCAATCATGATTATAAAACCAAATCTATGGTGGTAAAATTTTGCACTCTATTAGTTTGAAACATATCAAAAATTAAAGCCAGTTTCAGTCAGGTTAAAAATATTTGATAATGCTGATATACTTTCAAAATTTTTTATTGCCAGATTAAATTGTTTACTAAAAGAATGATACTCCTAAAGAAGTTTTCAGTCATCCTAAAAGATGTATCTATTATTTTGAACAGATATTTATCTTGCTAATTATTAAAATTATGAAAACATTTTTCTATAAATAATCCACATACGGGTTTGAGAAGATAGTTTTTCATAAAAGAAATTATGTGTTTAAGAATGTATGTATGTACGTATTCACATAAGACTTTTTTCTGTCTAACCTGCATTTCACACCAAAAAAATGTTTAATGTTAATCTTCTCGTATGAAGAACCTGAGTTATTTAAATGTATTATATTGGTTATTTAATAACTTAATAATGGAGTAGTAAAAGCATATTTTACATTTTTTTAATTTTACACCAATAACATTCAATATTTCATGTGTGCTGAAGAAATCCACTTCTAAAAGATATTACTTACCTAAAGCAGGATACTGTATTCGACGTAAGCAATTTAAAGACTTTCGCCATTTCCCAGGCTGTAAGTTTAGTTCAGGACTTAACGTTGTATGTTCATTCTTATCATAATTTAAATGCTGAGAAATTTGTTTGCTGTTTTCGTCCATTTCATTAGTAACAAAACATACTTGTTTTTGAGTTTTTAATTTCCACTTTTTTTTTACAACTTCAAGAGGAGATAAGCCCACTGAGTATCTTGGATTTGATTCCTTATCAATAATAGGACTGTTTGAATTCTCGATGCATTCCACATTAAATATAGCATTGTCAATAATAGAGGTAGCATTAAAACCTGCTTTGCAATTTGTTTTTCTGTAATCGTTTCGCTCTTTGGATTTAAAATGCCTTAACTCCCAAGGTCCTATGGGAGACAAAGCGCATTTGAATGGATTGGCTGTTATACTATTTTTAATGGGCGTTGAAATAATATCGGATGTCTTACGTTTTTTATTTGCAGTTTTTTCTTTTATGTTTTTAGGTACATCAAGGTATTGAATACAGACCGACAAAGATGTTGCCGGCAAACGTTCTTTTTGTTGTGGTAGTTTTTCAAAATCCTGTCTTATAAATGTCGAGTTTTCGTAGCTACTGTTTTCATAGCTCGAGTTCATATTAAAAGATGCTCTAATATTACGTTTTATAATATTCATTTCCCTTAAAACACTACAAACAATTTAATAAGTAAATACATTGCAGACATGCAACTTAAATAATTATTTACTTACGGTCTTTGATCTAATAATTTATCAAATGAATCTTTCCATGCGTCATCGGGTAACGTATCCTCCGTTACAATATCCATATTAAAAATTAAGAAATATATAAATAAATATTTTCAAATATAGAAACGAAAATAAATAACCCCGTTCAAATAAAACTTTTTTGTTGGTGGACGTTGCTACACTAATTTTTGTATAGCGTTGCCACATCTTTTATGTTATTCTTCTTCCGACTTATGTCATTCAACACTGAATAACTACAGGAGACACGAAGTCCATGTTGTAGTTTTTACTTAAATTATTATTGTTATTTTGTATTATCAATTTTAATTATTATTATTATTTAAGTATTACATACTGAAGTCTTTTTTTTTTCTTAAGTTTTACATATGATTGTTGTCTTATTTTTTTCCTTCATATATATATATATATATATATATTCCTTCTTCCTTTTTTTAATGTATTTTTATCTTTTATGTTTTTCGTTAAACGTTATAAATGTTTCTAAATTTAATTGACAATATATTTAGTTTTATATCACAGAGTACAATAGGATTGTTAACATTATTATCACAGATAGATTTCATGATAAATGCAAATATGTATGTAATAAAATCGTGATTTTGACGATTGTTTACATTTCATAATGGGAAAAAGAACAAGCAGGAATAATACAATTTTGCTTAGTAAAAATATAAGTTTTGAAGTGATTAGAATGAAAAAATGACATTAACTAAAATTATTTATGTATTTCAACTAGTTCTGGGCAAGCGAATAAATTTAGAAAAACATTTTCTATAAAATTAAAATATGTTATTAACAATTTGAGGACCAGAACATGGACAGAAAATTCTGTTTTATATAAAATTCTTGATAACTTAAACAACATTTTTTAAAAGTGTGGGATTTTGACTTATGTATGACATGCAGCACAAATCGCTAATTTTCAGAATAATTTTCTATAGAACAAAAAATTACGAATAAATTAAAAATTCAATTTTACAAGTCTATTCTGTGGAAGATTAAAATATGTATATATAGCAATCATAATTTTGAGAATGCATTGCATTAGAGTATCCGAGAAATATTTTAGCAGAGCTGAATTTTTGCACTTTAAATTTGAATTTTCAAAATTTTAAATTAATTTTTTGTAAAAGTTTGAAAAGAATTCAAACATAGTAGTAGGGAAATGGGAAGGCAATAGTTGTTTTTGTTTTTAATGAGGAGTAAGAGCAATTTTGAAGAGCAAATTGTTTGTATGAAATTGAAAACCAATGAATTTGTTTTTGTCATTTTTTCTTGTGAGTGAATTAATAGGAGGAAAAATTGTTTTGCATTTTATGAAATTGAAAACCAATGTATGTATGTATGTATATATGTATGTATGTATGTATGTATGTATGTATGTATGTATGTATTTATGTATGTATATATGTATGTATGTATGTATGTATGTAATTATGATAAAAGTACATACAAACAATTTGATAAGGGAGACAATTTTTATTTATTTATTTATTTTTTTTTTTTGCACTTTTAATTGTGATGAAATTCAAAACTGATGACTTGTATAAATAGCGTTTGAGTATTTTTGGTTTATTCATCTACATATATTTATATGGCTATTTTTGTTTTTGTAAAGTGGAAACTTGAGAATTGTTTTGTTTATATGGAAAAAATAACTTTGTGTAAGGTTCTTTGACATTAATGAAGATATATTTTATGTTGTTGAGTATGGTCATGATTAATTTTAAATATTCTAATAACAAATTAAGGAGATTATTTTTTATTCACATTAAACATTTTTCATATCTAGAATATGTATAAAATTAGTTTATGGCTCAATATTTATGTATTTATGTATGAGAAAATATTATACTCAATTTGAGATATTAAGAAATATACCCAAATTACTCTTCTTTGGAGATAAATTAGATTAGATATAAATATAATTGTCTGAAGTAAAATTATTTCAATCAGTTAATAAACTTTTTAAAAGGCGGAACAAAAATGGAATCAAATAAAATTACAAATACTGATATTGTTGCGGCTTTCAATAAATTAAAAACAGGACCATATCTAGCAGCAAAGCCATATAAGGTATTAAGTATATTCCGCCATAAGAATAAATTTGGAAATGTGGTGATGGCAGAGCTTGAAGAGGGAATGTTATATCTTCCCAAACGATATAATAATTTGGAAGATAAAGTAATAGATGGAGTTAATAATGAACAATTTACTTTAAGAAGGAAGTTAGATAATGGTTTATATTTTTTGGAATTGGAAAATTCAGCGAAAACTCCGCTGGAGAAGAGGAAGTGGTAGAGTTTTTCATCCCAAATTCTCAACCACATTTCAGTTGGGAAAATAGTAAAATTCCAAGAAATTCTTAATAAAGAAAATTTGTTAATTAGTATATAAGTATCATGGTTTTTAAAAACTAACTAATTGTAAAAAAGAAAGCTTTATAATAAAGATGTTACATGTAAAAATTCAAAAATTTCTTCAAAAATTTGATAGTTTAATTTTTGTTGAACATCAAAAACACTGGAAGAGTATTTGGCACTTATTAATAAAACTGGGAATTATATTGAAGAACCTATATCATCTAAATATGGATTACACTTCAAAAACTGTTCATGGTCGGATGATAAAGCAAATGTTGGTCCTCATACTTGTAATTGTAGAAAGCATAGGCAACATATAAGCAAAATAGGGGATTTTATAAAAAGATATTATTAATATCTAAACGTCTCAAATAAGTAAATAGGGAAAATATTTTTAATTTCAAATATGTTAATTTAAAAAAATAATAATAAATAAAAAATAATACAACTTTAAGCAAATTTTGGTTTTTTTTACAATAACTTCTTGCAATTTTGAACTTGGTAAGGGTCTTATGAATTTTGAATTTTAGAAATAATTTTAGTAAATAATTGACTATCTATCAAGAACAACATATTCAGAATAATGAATACATCCAACAACACTAAAATTGAATCAAATTATACTTCAAAAAAGGGTCAAATTGAAATTCAAGAAATCTTAATACTTCCACTATTCCTCGCATTGCATGATGGTCGTGATAAAATTCTCCTGGAAGTTTTACTAAATGTGGAAAAAGAACTTGGAATAAAACCAAAATAATATATATTTTTCTTATTTATTTATTTTTATTTTCTATAAAAACAAATAAAATTATTTAAATAAACTTAAAACTAATATATCATTTTCATGTAAATTAAAATAATTAAAAATATTTAAAATTTTATTAAAAGTTAAATTTTTACATCTTAAATAAATAAAAATGCAACAATAAACACCACAAAACATTGATGATTCACTTTGAATTCGCATTTTATTGTAGACAAATGTTTTAGAATTTCGGTTTAGAAATGAAATAAATGGTTTTATTGGAGGTTGACCTGCAGAGCAAAAAAATTCTGCTGGTTTATTTTCAGGGTAATAAAAAGCGACCCAATGAAAAAATTCCCAATGATCTGGTGTTAAATCAAAAGCTAGTAAAAAAAATCCGCTACCAAAAAGTTCCTTTGTAATTTGATGACCTTTATCAAAATGATGGATTCCGGTACCTTTAAATAGGGTTTGATAACCACGAGTGCTTAATATTCCTCCATTGTTGTAGTTAAATTACATTGGCTGTGCTGGAAATTGTACTCCATTAACAACCAAATTAAATCTTTGTAAATTAAAATGTTGAAAGTTGTAAGGATTTTCTTTTCTATCTCCAGTATAAGCTTTGTTCGACACCATACCAAATATTAAGAAATTTGGTAATTGTCCAAGTATAACATTATCTAGAGATAATGAATGGTTTCCTGGATGTATAGTGAAGGTCTTAATTTCTACTCTCTTATATGGTTAAATTGCATTTTTGCTTTATAATACATTATGATGTGCCATTAATATACTACTATTGATAGTAAGATGATTTATATATAAATTAGCTTCATGTATTCTCAGATAAGATTCATTTTTATCCCCACTTTCTAAAATATAAAATTCTGGTTTCTCCAAATTTAATGTGACCTTAAGATCAACATTATTAAGCAAGTACTTTTGTTGATTAAATACATCTACATGAAGTTTTCCGAAAAGCTCCACCTTTTTCCCATCCTTAAATATTTTTTTTTCTTTTATCTAAACCGGGATTTTCTTTATCGATTAATGAATTAATTTTATTCACATCAGTAGCCCAACCACACGATTCAAGATGATCTAGCATCATTTCCATAATTGAGCAATGTTTCAATATATGATCTATAGTGATAGTTGTTGTCAGGTTGAGATACACTTTTATTATTAAAATGAACTGTACAATTCCTAAATATGGAATGCAATAAGTTATTAACGACGCCTCCAGTTCCTTTGAATTCAAGCACTAGTCTAAGATAAATACTATTAAGATCTCTATATGTTTCACCATTCCCCAATGATACAAATTCAATTGTACTAGAGTTATCCAATGAAACAATTGGATTATAACATATTTCTTCTGTTTTAATTACACTAGTTTGAATTGGGGGAGATTCAAATAAATCCAATTCACTTTTCATACATTCTATAAATCCCGACATTTTAAATTTCCAAAAATATCGTTAAAGTTCTTTCCTCTACAACGTTTGGATTTATTATGCGGTTTTTGTTTTAAGCGTTTAAGTTTTATATGCTTCCCTTTACTTTTCTGCATTGTTTTTATTTTTTCAATAGTAGCTTCTTTGATATTAATCATAATTTTTCTCCCTTGATTAAATAGAATATCTTTCACAGGTTTTGTTCCGATTTCCTCCAAAATTTCTTTTCCAATGTCTAATGACTTATTTTTTAAATAATTTAATCCTGTTCTCAAGAATGGTTTCAGGTGTGAAAACAAAGATGAAAATAGTGATCCAATACCACGTCCATATTGCACAAACCTTGGTGTATGATATATTTCACCAATATTTTGAACATTATTTCCAGGCTGATTATTATAATAATTTGTATACATCACATCCATGGTTATTACAAAAATGATTTAAAATTTTACTAAAAATTTAATTTATATATTTTTTTTAGTTTAGAGTACAATAAACTGGTATAAATTCATTTAAACTTATTATTCCTCCTTCATCATTTCGAATCATTATAGATATATTATTAATGTTATAAGATTCAATAGGAAAATATTCAATTCTATTAAAATGAACATAATTTTTCAATGTGGATATTGAAAATATTTTCAAACATTTAGTTTTTTTATTACCTGCATGTGGAAATGATACCGTATGGTTTAATTATATCAGTGTAAATAAATACAATTTCATTTATATCTGGTGAAAAGACTTTAGTAAAATAATTTGTCATATTATCTGAAAATTTGGTTAAAGATTTGTGCAGAATGTGGTTTGTTGATGTTAAAATGAAATCCTTTTCAACGTTTTCTAATTCATCTCTACTAGTATAAGAATCAAATTCGTTACCTTTCTTTTCTGTTACTAAATTTGTTTGTGAGGTATCATTCTTTAACTTATTTAAAGGATCCGATTTTTTATCACTTAAATCTTTTTTTTCTGTGGATACATTACTTTTTGGAGTATCATTTAATTTATTCAAAAGTTTTATTTTATTATTCAGATTGGGGTTTGTTATCATAAAATCATTAGAGCTTTCTAAGAGTTCGTGAAATTTTAACTTAATGTCTTCATATTCATTATTTGCACTATGCTTTGATATTTTTGTTTTTCCATTTCGTTTTCTACGTTTAACAATGTTTTGATTATTTCTTTCCAGTAATGAAAATGAAATATCTTATAATGCAACTACCCAGTGATCATCCAAATTTAGAGATTGTGTTAGCAAATTTGTAAAAGTGTTTGGAGTATTTTTATAAATATTTTCTTCTTGTATACTTGAAGCCATCTTTAAAAAGAATGATCAATATAGTATGTTGTTTGTCATACATATATTATTTACTAATATCGTTCTGATGAATCCATGAATTATATTCTTTTCCGAAACCAAGCCATTTTACTAATAGTTTTTTTCCTTTTCGCTTTAAAATTTTTTCTACCAAAAAAATGTTTGGGGCTTTTGTTTTTAACAATTCTTCTTCATAAAATCCACCTTTAATTATATTTCCATTAAAATCTACAAGTTGATATGTTGTATTGTTTATCTTAAAAACCTCTGTAGACCAATTTGGTGTATATCCTTACTCAAATTGATTTTTATATTTACTAATGCGAGCTAAATCATTTAATTTATATTTTCCTCCTTCGAAAACCTTCAAATTACTGTATACAGTATTAAGAAGCTTCTGTTCATTTTTCTTATTAACTGAATTGGGTGTTGTTTTTATAGAACGATGATATGAAGAATTGTATTCTTTCAATAATTTATTTAATATATTGTTACGTTTTTACCTTTTAAAAACGGTCGTTTATTTCCTTTAAATAAACTTGTACTTTGATTACAAAAATAACAGCAGTTCAGTAGTTTAAAAATTGTAACGACTCTTTATTTTATTTAAAAATGTACAACAACACAGTTTATAAGTCACTTTGTGTTTAAATACACACACACACTTAAATTACACGCTTTATACAGCACACTTTAATAATGTACAAGATTATACAGCCAAGGCAGTTAATATGTCTTTACTTAACGACGCTTCCAACCAGACTGACTCAATGGTGTTCTCACGGCCAATTTATATACACTGTATTGCCTACTAGATGTTTCTTGAAAGCTCTATTTCTTTCTACAATGTTAACGGACAATCTAGAGCTTTTGTAGGTAATGCCATGAGCATAAACACTTAGTGCTGCCAAACTAGCTTTTGATGATAGTGCCAGCAGCATAAACACTTAGTGCTGCCAAACTAGCTTTTGATGATAGTGCCAGCAGCATAAGCACTTAGTGCTGCCACACTTAAAAACAATGGTGAAAGCTTTTTATTCAATGTTGTATGTTTAGAACTATGTTAATAGTTTTTACAGATATGATAACTGCTGTTAACATAAACGGAAATGCCTAGAAGAATTGAGAAAGATTTAAACAAGCCGTTAAAACCGTTATATTTGAATTCAATTACAATTTCGTAACAATATCTATCCATTTATAATTTCCCTGCATACTAAGTTGTTTCCACATTTTATTTTTTAAAGTTCTATTAAAACGTTCAACTATTGATGCCTTCATACTTGAAAAAGTGTGGTAATGGTTAATTTCATATTCTTTCATAAGAGTTTCAAAATAGATATTATAAAATTCTTTTCCTTGATCAGAATGGATATTTTTGGGAGATTTTCCTTTGTTTAATTTGATAATATGTTTTAATGCTTTCGAAATTTCTATTCCTGTTTTAGTTTTTAGTGGTAATGCGTATGCATACTTTGAAAGTACATAAATTACAGTAAGAATATATTTAAAACCTCTATTAAATTTTGCATACGGTATCATTTCCACTAAGACAATCTGCCATGTATCTAAAATACCCTTTTGAATAAATCGTCGGCGCTGAAAGCTCTTTCTCACTTGATGATGCAGTTCATCAACAAGAATTCTTTTACTCATATTTATATTTATAGAAAGTTAATGCTTCACTTCATTTAAATGTCGCATACTAAAGTGTAAACATATTTCAACAGTTTATATATTCATTCACTATGATGATTTGTGGTCCCTCTGTCTGTGAGAAATCCACATTTATTATGAATTTGATAAAAAAAAATCAACATTTAATATCTAAAAACATAGATCATGTTATTTGGTGTTTTGCAGAAAAAAATTCTCTTCCGAGAATTAACAATGTAGAGTTTATACAAGGTATTCCAGAGAATTTTGCTACTGCAGAAAATGAATCGGTTTTAATAATATTGGATGATTTAATGCTTGAATCATCTAATAAAAAAGTGTGTGAACTTTTTACTAAGGGATCTCATCATAGAAATTTAGCTGTGATTTTAGTAACACAAAACATTTTTCATAAAGGTGCTTATTCCAGAGATATTTCTTTAAACTCTAAATATATAGTATAATGTGATGTGTATAATAACTGTACGCAGCAGGCTCATGGTTATTTATTAATTGATCTCACTCAACAAATACACAACGCATTAAGATTTAGAACGGATATTTTCAACAAAAGTCACTATTTAATATTTGCAAATATAAACAATGACCTCGAACCTAAAACTGTTGAAGGAGAACAAACGTATTCTTTACGTTCTTAAGAAAGCAGATCCAGCTAAATTGTAGGCGCTCAAAAGAGGTGCCAAAAGATTGCGAGACAATGAAATAAAACAAGGCTGATGAGCCAATTCATGTTGTAAATTAAAGTCTAATTTTATTTTTAAAATGTTTTGTCTTATATACTATTTATGAGAATTATTCTAGTCATCTAGTATTGAGTGACTCAATATTTGCTGTTGTTATTTTAATAATACATATTTACATAAAAAGAAATTAAAATTATAGATATAAATTACTTTTCAAGACGGCATTAAATTATAATTAAACGTGTCATACAATAATGCAAGCGGTCAATAGTCTTGTAACCCACTTCAATATTTGTAACAAGACACCCTATAATATTTGTTGTTTGTTAGTCACATTACATGGTTGAAGTTGGTGAGTGTTCGCTGTGCATATTATATGACAACATGGTTACACTACAAACATTTCATTAAAAAATTTAACCAACAAAGTACGCACAGATTTTCTCGTCATTTGATTTTATAAAATACGTTGAATAATTTTTTTTATTTGACAATCAAAAATTTTTTAAATTTATATTAATAAACAAGAAATTACCGTTTATGTTTTGGTAGTTAAAAATTTTAGAAGTGTTTGTGGTTTACATTAGAAGAATTTGACACATATGCTAAAATCCGCGATTACAGCAATCAAAAGAAAAAAAAATTATTAGTTTCAAACACTTTTTTTGTATTTTTTAAACTTGAGTTCTTGCCGGTATTACATTGAACCATTTCAGGTCTTGAATTTTTGTTGTTTTACTTAATCAAGTGTTGTTACATAATTGCATCAAAAGTTATTTGAAAATCTAAGAATTAAAAATAATATTTGAGGTTTAAGATCGGTTTCATAAAGATAATTTTAAAAAGAGAATTTCCCATACTTCTTAAGAATTGAATCTATTACTCATGTTTTTTAAATATACATTAGTTTTTAATTTCATAAATTTAATTTAAAAATGCTTTCTATAATATTAATAGTAGTTGCTCTATATTTTAAAGAAACAAAAATTAAGTCGGCAGAACTAGATGCATATCCAATGGATGGGAGGAAAACGACCGAAAACATGCAAAAAGTTTTAAGAGAAATTTGCTTAGAGTGGGGCTTAACGGATGAAAAATATATATTTGCTGTAATTTCCGATGCAGGACCGAATGAAAAAAGTGTTATATATAAGAAAAGAATTCGAAGAGTTTTGCTCATTCTATTAATAATATAGTAATTGAATTAAATATTTCACCGTCTGTTGCAGCTAGCAACGTATCTATTTTAGAAATGTCGATAGATAAATACATCTACGATATTGAAGATTTAACGGAAAACATGGAGCATTCACAATTACGTAAACTTTTATGAAATGTAAAATCAATTGTTCGCATTGGTGAAAACCAATGCTTGAAATTAATTTAAGAACTTTCAACAAGATAGAATTCTTGTTATGAAATGCTAGACATATTAATTTTGCTTTCTGATCATTTGGGTAGAATTCTCCTGCAAGTACACCGATACAGAAGTTTTAAAAGCAAACCACCTGATATGTTAACAGGTACCGAATTGAAAGCTTTAGCCGAAGTAAGAGATATTTTTTAAACCTCTATGATACATCACACAAGAGGTCAGCGCGGAAAAAATGATGCGCTCAGCAAATGTGTAGCCCTTATTGTTGGACTTAGAATGGTAAGAATACGTTACATGATTAAGCCATTTTTTTAGTGCACAATATTAAGCACCGCTGTTTTTAACACTTATATTTACACATGTTTATTTTTTACAACAAATGAATGCTATTAATCCTCGTACCTTTGTCGGAAAGCAAACTAAGGAAAAGTTAGCTGATTTCGTAAAAGCTAAAATTAATTCAATTGCAACGAAAAGCAAAGAAGTTGTAATTGAACAGGTTAAGCCAGGTGATCCTACAGATATTTGGTATTTCTTAGATAAGTCTTTAGGTAACTGCAGAAGATTGTGGAATTCCACTAAAATTGCGGCCAATTATGGCTATGAGAGTATTGCCAATTATGGCTTCATCTGTCCCATCTGAAAGGTTGTTTTCTCATGCAGGTATCATTGCGAGCCAACTTAGAAATCGTATTTCACCCCATCATTTAAATATGCTTGTATTTTTGAATTCTATTGATGAAAGTGTGTGGTTTAAGAATTAAGAACAGGTAATTATTAAGATTATTTATTAAACATTTGATAACGCCTTTCAATCTTTAAATATTGTTTACTGCTGCAACTACATCACTTAAACTAAGATGGTTTAATTTGGCATTTCCACGTAATATTTTAGAATTGATCTAAGTACAATATGTGTGGTGTTATTTTACTTAGATTAATCTGATTTCATATTTATATTATATCTAGTGCCTATTCTCAAAACTCATACAAAGGGCCTGTTTAGATAAATTTGGTTGTTACTAAATTTTTCATTGATATGAGGTGAATAAAATTTTACTAACTCATAAGGCTAGTAGCATTTTTGACAAACGTATGTAAATTTATGACGTTTAAAAAATATTAAAAATTTCCATAACAAAAATATTTAGAAAATTTACATTTAGTTTTAAGATTTCAAACAAAATACATTATTTAAGATGCTTATTGTTGATTATTAAATGTCCATTTGAACTTATAACTAGTTCAAAGTAAAGTTTTTCTTTCATAAAAGATTTAAAATAAAACATTTTATATTTTCACCAAATTTAAACTAGCAATTTTTGGCTTCATTTTGTTTTTGATTGAAAAACTACTCAAATTTTTTCAGTTTTTCCATACAAATCAAAAACCAATTTCATAGTAGTTTTTTTTTAACTCAATAAAAACTACTAAAAATTGAAATACAACTCTTTCTTTTCATACAATTTAGCTATTGTTTATGTTAATAAAAGAAAAATCAAAAATGTCATATGCATAAAAAATTAAAATGGAGCAAAAGAGGTAATATGTAATTAAGAAGAGCAAATATTAATTTCTCTATGGGAAGAACGATCTCGTGGATCTCGTAAAAATCCCATATATATAAGGAAATTTCCAGCGATCTTCTGGAGAGGGGTTTTCGGTAAAACGAGGAAGAAATAAAATACAAAATTCACAACCTTTCAAACAAATACAGGTAAAAACATACATATATATATATATATATATAATAAATATAGAGAAGAAAAACTTAAGATTGGACCATCTGGAGGTTCTCCATCAGAATGGCCCCATTATAATCATATTAGTAGCTTTCTTGGGACATTTAAATCAAACATAATAGAAGAAGTAATGGAAGAAAGTTGTGGTAAGTGCTTTGCATACTTAGTCATGTAGTACAATATTGCATATTATACACAATGAATGTTCGTTTAAAGTTCCAACAATTATTTTTGCAGAACTTCCTCAAAACATCGAATACATTCAAGTTGTCCGAAATGTGTCCGAAAATGAATTAAGTCAAGAACCAACTCCAAAAAAACTTAAAAGAAATGAGATTTTAATAGAAATTAAAGAATCAAACCGAATCATAAAAGAGGAAATTACTAGACACATAGAAATGGATGAAAATATGATTAAACTACAGATTGAGATAATAGAAATTGAAAAAGACCGAAATGAAATATTGAGAGATATATCAAATAATAATAATAATAATAATAAATTCCAAATAGAATTAGTAAAAGCAATAAATGCATTTAATAAATAACTTTAAAAAAAAAATTATGCTAAAAATAAATGAAAATCAATAATTTTTTAAAAATAATATGGTTTTCAAAGTTTTTATTTCTCAAAATATAAACATTTCTTAAACAACTGGTTAAAACTATTTACATTAGTGATACAGTTTAGGTTTTTTAGAACAAGTGTAAGTAAAAAGAAAGTTTCTTTAAAACTGCTATAGGATTATATTGAGATGGTAACATCGATACCATTATATACATACCCTAATATACATACTTATGATATGTAACAAATTATTTGTAAATATCTTAAATTTTGTTAATAAGGTTTGATATTGCAGTTCTTATTTCTTCTGATTCATGCATTCAGCTATATTTAGCAAAAAATTCATTTTTTTAACATTTTAACAAATTTTTTTCACAATAAAAAATATTTTATATTTTGAATTAAATTTTTGAATTTCTCTATGTCAAGCAAATATTATCAGTTTTGTGTGAATGATCTGGTTTTCAAAATTTAGTTTTTCAAAAACTAACTAGTTTTTGTTTTGGTATAAACGGCATATTATATTTTTTCCTTCTCATTTTGTATTTTTATGTCTAGACAATTTTTTTATTTTTTTATTTTTTTATATTTTGTGTAATAAAAATAAAATTTGTCAAATTTTAAAATTTTTCATTTCACACGGTAGAATAAAAAAATTTCTCACGAAAGGAAACACATTTTTAACCATACAACTTTTTGCAGTTTCACACACGCATAAATTCAGAACAACTTTTTCAAATTATATATATATAATAAGTTAGTTTTTCATTTTTATATAATTAACATCTCCTACTCTGAAATACATATATAAAAAAAAAACACGAATATAAATTTGCTACTCTGAAACTATACATAATTTCATATGACGTTAAAAAAATCATATTTACTTCGGTGCGAATCACACATGTACAAACCCATATATTCTGAGTTCTTTGTATTGTTTTTAAACTCTCACAGCAAAGACTCTTTTTGCTCTCACTGGCTTTTTCCATGCATGTATCTACATACAAACATATGTATATAAATTTAGTAGTCATTTTTTATATAAGCAAGCAGTGATTGTCGTTTGTATATACACACAACATTTATATCATATAATATGATTAAATGAAGCATTGCAATGACTATTTGAGTTGTTGTTTTTGTATATGCAGTCAGTTTGCTTTATATACGTATATAAATATATAAGTTGTTCTTGTGTTTTTTTTTTCTATTTTTTTGTTTAAGCAAGCGTTGCTTGTGGAACAAATGTATGTATTATAGTGGAAGGCCAATGTAAGCGTTACGCGGCGTCGAGCGGCCTTATTACCAGTTTAAAAATCAATCATTTGTTTACAAAAATTGACAAAGGAAAGTTTGAAAACAATGTAATAAATTTAATCTGACAATGATGTGAGACGCCGCCATTATTATTATTATCATTGTTATTATTATTATTATTATTATTATTATTATTATTATTATTATTATTATTATTTAAGTATAAATATGAAAATATTAAGGCATACTATTTCTTTTTATTTATTGGTAAAGTGATGAAGATTCGGCACAGAAGTATATATCATTCTAACTTGATTCTGATTAAATTATTGGATAATTTTATATGTAGTGTTTGAGGATTTTTGGTTTATTCATCTATATTCATATGGTTATTTTTTTGTTTTTGTAAAATGGAAAAATAAACTTGAGAATTGTTTTTTGTTTATATGGAAAAACTAACCTTATGATAGGTTTTTTGACATTAATGAAGATATACTTGATTTTGTTAGGTATATTAGGAAATTGAGAGGAAGAATTGTGAAATTTATGTTAATATGATTCCAAAATGAGAGAATATATATATATATATATATATATAAAACACTTATTTTTTATAAAAATGTAAAGCGGAATAGATATAAATATAAATATAAATATATAAATTAATACATTTTTTAATCAGTTATTAAATTTCTTAACAGGAGGAACAAACATGAATTCGAATAAAATTACAAATGACGATTTAGTAACAGCTTTCTATAAATTAAAAACAGGACCATGTTTCGCCATAAGAACAAATATGGAAATGTGGTGATTGCCCAGTTGGGCAGGAAATGTTATACCTTTCCAAACGATATAATAATTTGAAAGATAATAAATGGATGGAGTTTACAATGAACTGTTTATATTAAGAAAGAAGTTAGAATATGGCTTACATGTTTTAGAATTGGAAGTGGCAACCTGTAAAAATTCTGCAGGGGAATACGAAGTGAGGGAGTTTTCCATTCCAAATTCTCAACCATTTTTCAGTTGGGAAAATAGTAAAATATCTAAAAATTCTTAATTAATAAAAATACTAAATTTTATATAAGTATTATTGTTTTGAATGATTTAAATATTTGTAAAGAAAAAGCTCTATTATAAAGATGTCATGTTTAAAAATTCAAAAATTTCTTGAACATTTTGATGGTTTAGAACTTCTGAGTAAAACTGAAAATTATGATAAAGCAACCGTAGGTCCTGATACTGTTATGAAAGTCATAAAAAACTCAAAACCAAAATACATAACTTTATAAAGAGATATTATTTATTATCAGAATGTTTAAAATAAGTATAGAGCAAAATTAGTTTTAATTAATAAAAGTTGCATAGTTGTAACTTTTGAAGCGAATTTTGAAAAAAGGTTAGTAGCTTGTGAATTTTGAATTTGAGAAATAATTTTAGTAATTAATTAACTATCAAGAATAGCATAATCAAAACAATACTAAAATTCTATCAAATTATACTTCAAACAAGGGTCAAATTGAAATATTCTTATTTTTTATTTTCTATAAAAACAAATAAAAGTGGCATATCATATTCGCGTAAATTAAAGTAATTAAAAATACTTAAAATCTGTTTAAAACTTAAATTTTTATATCTTAAATAAATAAAAATACAGCAATAAATTCCGCTAAATATGGATGATTAACTCTGAATTCGTGTTGTATTATAGATAAATGATTTAGAATTTCGATTTAAAAATTAAATGAATGGTTTTATTGGAGGTTGACCTGCAGAGCAAAAAATAATCTGCTGATTTATTTTCAAGGAAATAAAAAGCAACCCAATCCTACCAGGGCTTATAACAGGGATCAGTATTGGCTATAAAAATTAACTTTTAGGGTAATTATTTGAATTTAAACTATTTATAATAGTTATTTCATAGCATTTGAATTATACTGCGAGATTTCTATTATACTGTCAAATTCACAATATACTAAGCAGGTAATTGCCTCCGTAATTGGTTCCCCAAAATGTCCTTCTATTCGAATAGTTCCTTGATTTATTAAATTTCCCCAATTGGAATTATTATTTTGAACTGGTGTTAAATCAAAAGCTGGTAAAAAATATACGCTATCTTTTGTAATTTCATGACCTTTATCAAAATGATGGATTCCGGTGTCTTTAAATAGTGTTTGAGCCACGAATGCTTAATATTTCCCCGTTATTATAGTTAAATTTTATTAGCTGTGCTGGAAATTGTACTCCATTAAAAATATTTTTACTACTCGTATTTATAAATTTGAGTATTTGAAAATTTTCATATGATTTAATAATAATATTTAGTTTTTAGTAGATATTCAAACAATATTTACTTTTGAATCAATAAAATTTTTATATATATATATATATTTATATATGTATATGTATATATATATATATATATATATATATATATATATATATACGTATATATGTATATATATAGAAGTGCTTGCAGAATTGTTGTGTGTAAATCCAACAACAGTTTCCAGAAATGTAAAAGCACTGGGTTCATTCAAAAACAATGAAATTAGGTGCCACGGGAGCAGAAACCAAGAGACGTCGTAAGAAGACTTTGCATGTCTGAAATACGACACAAAACTAAAACGTGGATCCATTATGATAATTCAAAGCGCAAAAATCGCTTACGAAACCCGGACATCTAGGAAAATTCGTATGAAACGATCACAATCGATTCGATTGAAGAGAGCATAGGACGGAAAGCTGTTCATGCAGTTATCTATAAAGACGGACATTTCTAAATTAACCCATAAGATAATATGGATAAGAATAATAAAACAATATTACTTACGTATAGTTATTTTATGAGGTAGAATAAATTTATCATCTGAAAAATACATAAATTTTAATCGTTATTAGGAAAATCTATATCGAACGTTTTCAAATGTTGGATTTATATTATTTAATTTCCTCATGTTTATAATTTTATTTTTTATTTTACTGAAATTGTCAAAATTTCCAATTCATGTCTGCTAGTATGAGGATCAAATTCGTTGTTAGATTTATCTATATGTTTTCTACCTTTCTCTTTTGCAACCAAATTTGTTTTTGGAGTATCATCATTTAACTTATTTAAAATTTTTATTTAAGAGTTTATCGGTTGAATCTTTTTTCTGTAAATACATTTGTTTCAGGAGTCTCATTTAATTTATTCAAAAGTGTTGTTGTTTTATTAGTCATTTTAGATTTGGTTAACATCGGATCTAAAAGTTCTTGAAATTTTAATTTAATATCATCATATTCACTATTTGTGCTCCTTTTTGGTAACTTTGGTAGTCCATGTTCCATAGATTGTATATCGACATTTGAAATGTTTCGTTTTTTACGTTTAATATTATTTTCATTATTTCTACTTTGTTTATCCATTAACAAAAATTAAATATGTGATATAGTTGTATTACCAGATATTTTATTTTTTCAATTTTTATCCAAGTTTAGAGATTGTCTTAGTAAATTTGTAAAAGTGTTTGAAGTGTATTTATAAATATCTTTTGAATTATTACTTAACAAAGTAACATAAATATTTCTTCTTGTGTACTTATTTACTAATATCATTCTGATGAATCCAAGAACTATACTCTTTTCTGAAACAAAGCCGTTTTACAAATAGTTTTTCTCCTTTTCGCTTTAAAAATTTTTCTATCAAAAAAATTTTTGGAGCTTTTGTTTTTAACAATTCCTCTTCAAAATATCCACCTTTATTAATATATCCACTAAAATCTACAAGCTGATAAGTTATAGGATTTATTATGTAATCCATGATTATCCATGACCATTCTCAACAAATAAAATATATCTTCATTAATGTCAAAAAGGTAATTTTTTTCCATATAAACAAAAAACAATTCTCAAGTTTATTTTTCCATTTTATAAAAATAAAACTAAAAATACTCAAACATCCCAGAAATTAATTTCATCACAATTAAAAAATTAAAATAATTTTTTTCTCCCTGTTAGATTGTTTTTATGTACTTTAGTATAATTACTGTGAGGACATACTTTTATATAAATTTCCAATAGTATGAAAATACTTGATTCATATTCAAAATAAAAATCAATAAGAAAAAAAAATAAAAAAATAAAAAGTAGGTTTTGTAAAATAAGTTTGGAGAAAAAGAAATTTTTTTTGGATGAGATTTTTTAATAGAATTGTGAAAGGTTCACAAAATTTCATTGAATTTTTTTTTTTTAATTTAAATATTAAAATACAATTGGAATTTTGAGGGAAATTGAACATCTTATTGAAGAAAATCAATTCATTTATATTTGTGCTGCAGACGATGAATTTCATTTGATATAAAACTGGAAGCATCCGTAAATCTCAAACACAGAAAACTTGCCAGAATATTTGTTAATGCAAGAGTCAATAACAGCAGTAAATTTTAAAAAATTTGTATCCAAAATTCATCCAAAATATTTAAGTGTGTCAAGATAAATTTTTCGAAACCAAACCTGAAAAGAACTTTCCTCTCATCAATCTCAAATATAATACATTAACTACAACTTTTGTTTCCTGATAGTTCCTGATTTTTCCTGTTATTACTGTTATTACCAGATAATTATTTGACGTTACCTGCTAACCTTATAATTGTTATTTTTTTTAAAGACTATAAAATTAAATATTAACAATAATATATATAAAATATCACCACTATTCACTTACTTAAATTTAATCTAAACATATATTCATCATACTAACATAAAATCACATACACTTACAAACATAATAATACATTTAAAATGAATATATAAAAACACACAATAACAAAAATTTAAAATTTTAACATAAAATATAAAAATAACTAAAATCTATAAAAAAAAAAAATAAAAAAAAATCCGAAATCAACATCCGAATCTTCAAGCTCCTTTGACAACAGGCCTGCGGTCGTCGGAACGAGAAATTTTGGTGAGTGAAGTATTTTATTATAAATATATATATAAATATATATGTATATATATAAAAGATTTGTATATAATAATGTTTTAAATTTTAAATTTTACACCCTACACTCCGCATTTTCATACATTCAACACAACTTTCAATTATTAATTTTTTTTCTTGTTTGTTAATTTTGTTTTATGTTCAAACACATTTCATTTAATTTTGACAAAATGTTATTCTTGAGAACAATTACCACATATAATATTTGTTAAATATATTTGTTTATTGCAATTATGCAACTTTGAATCAAATTTTAATCATTTCACGAAACATTTAGAAACCAAAAGTTAGTATTTAGTGGGCTATTCAGAAGATAGTTGAATGAATAGTTATAGGTCATGGGCGGGTATAGAAAAAAGGGACAAATAACACCTAGTTTTCTTTCGATAACATTCCCTTTACATAATTTTGTTTTTTTTTTTATCTTTGTTTTTATTGTATTTTGAGTTATTTCGGTATTCATATCTAGGATTAAATGCTACCTTAATTTTGATTTTATAGTAGCGATTTTGTCCATATATTAACAGAAAAGTAAAAGAATCACCCCATTTTCCGAAGAGCTTAGCTGGTATTAAAGGTAGCGACGTTTTCTGATAAATATGGAATCGTTTAGGAATCGTTACATAAAATAAATGGCGCCCAACGTGGGGCACAGCAAATATAAACTTCAGAACTTTTGTTAGTGCAATATTATTATAATTTCATCTTGCTGTTGCTTCAAATATTAAATACACCATAGATTTGAATATCCATTTATATATTATTTTGTTTGATGTATACAAAATTTTCTATGTTATATTGACACTTTGGAATATTTGAATTTTTAAAATTCTTAACCAAATGTTATATTACACAGAATTGTAATTTTTCGAGGGTGTTAAATTTTGATTGAGATTAGGAATTTTTAGTGATTTATATCGAAATTCTTCTCGCAATTACTTTTCACAAAAATTGGATTTATTTTATTATTTTTCTAAATTTAAATTTAGTGGATTATGATAGAGATTTTTGTAACTGAACTTTATAATCGGTTACTTACTCTCATATGAAACTTTGTTTCTGTTTCGTTTTGAGTTTCATTATGATTTTGTTTTTGTTTTATTTGAGATCTGTATCATATGATATGATATTTACTCATGAAACATTTCAAATCAACCATTTCGTTGCTAATTTTATAATTTTGTAAGGGTTTGTTTTAATTTTTTTTATTATTTTAACTTTTGGTGCTAAATGGAGTAAAGAAAAGTAATACAGTTAATTAATTTTTTTTTTTCATCTACATTTATCATTAATCATGGTCTTGACAAGAAGTCAAGAAAATTTGGCGGATTTAGACCGTCCTGCTAACGTGAGTTTTACCGTTAATTTAGAACAGGAAAATTCTAGTCAGGCAGCACAAATTAATCAAGTAGGTCGTCCGAGAGGTAGATCAAGAAATCAGAATTTAAATATTTCACAAAATGGACAGGATGATAGTGCTCGTATTAGGGATATGGTATCGGAATCCTTAAATGATTTTCGCAATGAGATTACCGGTTTGATTACAAAAGAAATTCGGTCTGTGTTTCAGAGTTTGGATATTTCATCTAATCCTCATATACCTAATAATTCCAGTAGATTTAATACGAGTGTGCAAGCACCAGTTCAGGAAAATAGGTTATCACCAAATTCCAATTCACCTACAGGGACTAATTCAAATCCGACTCAGGAACCATTCTTTGCCGAAAAAGTTCTGAATATAATTCGAAATTGGCGGTTAAAGTTTAGTGGACATGACAACGACATGACAGTTGACGAATTTATTTATCGCGTCAATATTTTGACTACGAATAATTTAAGAGGAGACTTTCAACTATTGTGCAAGCACGCTCACAGTTTTTTCGAGGGCAAGGCACTAGTATGGTTTTGGCGTTTTCATAGACAATATGATGATGACATAGACTGGATGATTTTATCAAATGCATTGAAAAAACAATACAAGGTAGACTACAATGACCTAGATATTTTAGAAGACATACGACGGAGAAAACAAAAACCAAACGAAAATTTCGACGACTATTTGGACATAATATCTACAATGACTGATAAATTACGGACATCAATTTCAGACCAGGATTTGTGCGAGATTTTGAAGAACGAGATAAGGCATGAGCTTCTTCATTTAGAAATTTCCAGTGTTTCTCAACTACGTAGAGAGGTGAGAAAACATGAGAAATTTATGAAGGATGTTCATGCAATGGAATTTCGCAGGACTTCAAAAGGACATGTATCGACATTAACTGTACAAGACGAGAAAGAGACAATGATAACTGACAACGATAATGAAATCTGTGCCATACAAAATTTAAAGTGTTGGAATTGCGACAAACTTGGACATACATACTTTGACTGTTTGGACGACACCAGACGAGTGTTTTGTTATGGTTGTGGGGTAAAAGACACGTACAGACCAACATGCCCCAATTGTAGTAGAAAATCGGGAAACTCTCAAACTCAAAACTCTCCGACGAAAATAGAGCGGACATCCGAATCAGTACAAGACACCGAAAAGATGACAACGGGACATATTTTAAATACTAACAGAAATGAATTGGAAACAGGAATAGTTCATCCGTTGATGAGACCATATCATATTCGTTTAAGAGTCGAATATTCGGTCAGTCAAAATCATTAAGTAGATCATCTAGAAGGATTCGAGATTTTTATCAGAAACTTAAATCATATAAAGTTTGCATTATTTCATCTATAGTTAACAATGATTTATATAATAGACCCTACATAAATATAAAAGTTAACGATAATGTGTATTATGCTCTGCTAGATAGTGGTGCTAACAGAAGAGTAGTTGGTGGCAATTTGGCAATTGAGGTTCAAGACAAGAAAAATTTTCGGCGATGTAAAGGCAACGTACGAACAGCAGACGGACAAAGACAAACTGTACTCGGGACTGTGTTACTAGAAATAACTTACCAAGGACAGACAAAATTAGTAGAATTTCTTGTGGTACCTACAATACATCAAAATATAATTTGTGGATATGATTTTTGGACGTTATTTGGACTCCAAATTTTTGTACCAGATATAGGAGAGATTGACAGTACCAATACAGATCCGGATAAAATAAAACTTACGAATGAACAACAACAAAAATTAGACAGAGTTATTGCAGCGTTTCCTAATTCGGAGGTTGAAGGCTTAGGATGCACGTCGCTTTTAGAACATTACATAGACACCGGCAATGCGAAACCCATAAAACAACGATATTATCCTATCTCACCTGCTGTGGAGAAACGGTTAAGTGGAGAAATAGATAGGATGTTGTCATTGGGTGTGATAGAAGAAGCTCCTAGTTCGTCTTGGTCTTCTCCTACAGTTGTAGTGATAAAACCCGGTAAAATACGAATGTGTGTGGACAGCCGCAAACTAAATTCTGTGACAGTAAAAGACGCGTACCCTATACCAAACATTGACGGACTAATTGCTAGACTTCCTCCGGTTTATTTCATATCAAAAATTGATTTGAAAGATGCTTTTTGGTAAATTAAACTGGAGGAAAGTTCTAAAACAAAGACAGCTTTTACGATTCCTAATCGGCCCTTGTACCAATTTACAAGAATGCCGTTTGGCCTATTTAGACGACCTTCTGATAGTATCACAGACATTTGACGAACACTTGACACATTTGTTGGAGGTAGCATCACAGCTTCGAAAGGCAGGACTTACTATTAATGTTAAAAAAAGTAGTTTTGCGTTAAGCAAAGTAAAATATTTAGGATACGTAGTAGGCAACGGGACGCTGCAAGTTGACGAGTTAAAGTTAAAGCCATACGAGACTTTCCGGAACCTAAATCAATTAAACACTTACGACATTTTTTAGGAATGACAGGATGGTACCGACGTTTTATACATAACTATTCGGACTTGACTTTTCCTTTGACCGAGTTATTAAGTAAGAAAAAGACATTTACTTGGACTGACGAAACACAAAAAGCATTTGATGAACTTAAGAATAGATTGACAACGGCACCGTTACTAATACACCCAAATTGTACAATGTGATGCTAGTACCTTTGGGGTAGGTGCAGTCTTAGCACAAGAGGATGATGACGAAACAGAGAGACCAATTGCCTTTATGTCGCAGAAATTAAATAAAGCTCAGAGAAATTACACGATAACTGAACTGGAATATCTCGCCGTTGTATTAGCCATTAAAAAATTTCGTCCGTACATAGAAGGGCATGAGTTCAGAGTTGTAACTGACCATGCAAGTTTGAAGTGGTTAATGGGTCAAAAGGACCTTTCTGGACGCTTGGCCAGATGGTCACTAAAACTTCAAGGTTTTAATTTTAAAATTGAGCACCGTAGTGGAAGACAAAATATTGTCCCGGACACATTGTCACGAGCACATGAAGGTGAAGATTTTGTGGAGGCCATTGAATTAGAAACACTCCCAGCGATAGATCTAGATTCCAAAGCATTTGATTCTGAAGAGTATTGCAAACTTCGAGAAGACTTTGAAAATTCTTCGTTACCAGATTTTGAAATCATTGGAAAATATATTTATAAACGGGCAGAATTTTCTTCAGGAAATTCGGACGAATCAAATTCGTGGAAGTTATTTGTTCCAATTGAACTACGGAAGGACGTGATATATTCAGCCCATAATACACCAAATTCATCCCATAGTGGAATTAGTAAGACTCTGGAAAAAATTAGACGATACTTTTATTGGCCAAAACTTTTTACGGACGTTAAGGATTATATTTTAAATTGTGACCTATGTAAAACATCTAAAACGCCTACATCTACTTTAAGACCACCTCTTGGTCAAATGGTAAAGACAGAGCGACCTTTTCAAAGAATATATATCGACTTAATAGGACCTTTACCTCGGACAAAGAACGGCAATACAAACATTTTGATTATTTTGGACCATTTTTCAAAATTTACATTTTTAGAACCATTAAGGAAACCAAATTCGAAATTAATTATTCAATATCTGAGCACCAAAATTTTTTATTGTTACGGAGTGCCAGAAGTTATTGTTTCAGATAATAGAACGCAATTTAAAAGTAAGGATTTTCAGAAATTTTTAAATGGTTATGGTATCCAACACATGTTTACGGCAGTATATAGTCCCCAAGCCAACGCAAGTGAGCGTGTAAGTAGATCAATAAACGAGGCTCTTAGATCATACGTAAGGAATGATCAGAGAAGCTGGGATATATACTTAAGTAGTATATTAACAGACAATAGGTAAATCTCCGTATCAAATCGTTTTTGGACAGAGCATGATAACACATGGAAAAGACTATAAACTTTTGAAAAAACTAAACCTTTTGGCAGAAACGGACCTTCAAATTGAACGACAAGACGAGTTTGCGTTAATTCGAGATTCTATTAGGGCTTCCATAAAGAAAGCCTATGATAAGAATGCGCGTTTATATAATTTACGGACACGACCTAAAGAATACTCGGTTGGACAGAATGTTATAAGACGAAATTTCAAACAAAGTTCCAAAATTGACTACTATAATTCTAAATTAGCATCGGACAGGTAAATTACGAATTGCAAGACTTGGACAGCGACAGTGTTGGCATATATCATGCCAAGGACATTTGGACTTGACAAAATATAACAAAGTTTAGAAATTTCGAAGAATGCTTTTGATTCATGTGGTTTACAACTAATTCGTTGTCCTTTACAGAACCAGTTGTCGGTTTAGGAATCCTCAAGCTGTTTCTGTTTTGTGAGGACATGCTTTTATATAAATTTCCAATAGTATGAAAATACTTGATTCATATTCAAAATAAAAATCAATAAGAAAAAAAAATAATAAAATAAAAAGTAGGTTTTGTAAAATAAGTTTGGAGAAAAAGAAATTTTTTTGGATGAGATTTTTTAATAGAATTGTGGAAGGTTCACAAAATTTCATTGAATTTTTTTTTTTAATTTAAATATTAAAATACAATTGGAATTTTGAGGGAAATTGAACATCTTATTGAAGAAAATCAATTCATTTATATTTGTGCTGCAGACGATGAATTTCATTTGATATAAAACTGGAAGCATCCGTAAATCTCAAACACAGAAAACTTTCCAGAATATTTGTTAATGCAAGAGTCAATAACAGCAGTAAATTTTAAAAAATTTGTATCCAAAATTCATCCAAAATATTTAAGTGTGTCAAGATAAATTTTTCGAAACCAAACCTGAAAAGAACTTTCCTCTCATCAATCTCAAATATAATACATTAACTACAACTTTTGTTTCCTGATAGTTCCTGATTTTTCCTGTTATTACTGTTATTACCAGATAATTATTTGACGTTACCTGCTAACCTTATAATTGTTATTTTTTTTAAAGACTATAAAATTAAATATTAACAATAATATATATAAAATATCACCACTATTCACTTACTTAAATTTAATCTAAACATATATTCATCATACTAACATAAAATCACATACACTTACAAACATAATAATACATTTAAAATGAATATATAAAAACACACAATAACAAAAATTTAAAATTTTAACATAAAATATAAAAATAACTAAAATCTATAAAAAAAAAAATAAAAAAAAAAATCCGAAATCAACATCCGAATCTTCAAGCTCCTTTGACAACAGGCCTGCGGTCGTCGGAACGAGAAATTTTGGTGAGTGAAGTATTTTATTATAAATATATATATAAATATATATGTATATATATAAAAGATTTGTATATAATAATGTTTTAAATTTTAAATTTTACACCCTACACTCCGCATTTTCATACATTCAACACAACTTTCAATTATTAATTTTTTTTCTTGTTTGTTAATTTTGTTTTATGTTCAAACACATTTCATTTAATTTTGACAAAATGTTATTCTTGAGAACAATTACCACATATAATATTTGTTAAATATATTTGTTTATTGCAATTATGCAACTTTGAATCAAATTTTAATCATTTCACGAAACATTTAGAAACCAAAAGTTAGTATTTAGTGGGCTATTCAGAAGATAGTTGAATGAATAGTTATAGGTCATGGGCGGGTATAGAAAAAAGGGACAAATAACACCTAGTTTTCTTTCGATAACATTCCCTTTACATAATTTTGTTTTTTTTTTATCTTTGTTTTTATTGTATTTTGAGTTATTTCGGTATTCATATCTAGGATTAAATGCTACCTTAATTTTGATTTTATAGTAGCGATTTTGTCCATATATTAACAGAAAAGTAAAAGAATCACCCCATTTTCCGAAGAGCTTAGCTGGTATTAAAGGTAGCGACGTTTTCTGATAAATATGGAATCGTTTAGGAATCGTTACATAAAATAAATGGCGCCCAACGTGGGGCACAGCAAATATAAACTTCAGAACTTTTGTTAGTGCAATATTATTATAATTTCATCTTGCTGTTGCTTCAAATATTAAATACACCATAGATTTGAATATCCATTTATATATTATTTTGTTTGATGTATACAAAATTTTCTATGTTATATTGACACTTTGGAATATTTGAATTTTTAAAATTCTTAACCAAATGTTATATTACACAGAATTGTAATTTTTCGAGGGTGTTAAATTTTGATTGAGATTAGGAATTTTTAGTGATTTATATCGAAATTCTTCTCGCAATTACTTTTCACAAAAATTGGATTTATTTTATTATTTTTCTAAATTTAAATTTAGTGGATTATGATAGAGATTTTTGTAACTGAACTTTATAATCGGTTACTTACTCTCATATGAAACTTTGTTTCTGTTTCGTTTTGAGTTTCATTATGATTTTGTTTTTGTTTTATTTGAGATCTGTATCATATGATATGATATTTACTCATGAAACATTTCAAATCAACCATTTCGTTGCTAATTTTATAATTTTGTAAGGGTTTGTTTTAATTTTTTTTATTATTTTAACTTTTGGTGCTAAATGGAGTAAAGAAAAGTAATACAGTTAATTAATTTTTTTTTTTTCATCTACATTTATCATTAATCATGGTCTTGACAAGAAGTCAAGAAAATTTGGCGGATTTAGACCGTCCTGCTAACGTGAGTTTTACCGTTAATTTAGAACAGGAAAATTCTAGTCAGGCAGCACAAATTAATCAAGTAGGTCGTCCGAGAGGTAGATCAAGAAATCAGAATTTAAATATTTCACAAAATGGACAGGATGATAGTGCTCGTATTAGGGATATGGTATCGGAATCCTTAAATGATTTTCGCAATGAGATTACCGGTTTGATTACAAAAGAAATTCGGTCTGTGTTTCAGAGTTTGGATATTTCATCTAATCCTCATATACCTAATAATTCCAGTAGATTTAATACGAGTGTGCAAGCACCAGTTCAGGAAAATAGGTTATCACCAAATTCCAATTCACCTACAGGGACTGAGAAAACATGAGAAATTTATGAAGGATGTTCATGCAATGGAATTTCGCAGGACTTCAAAAGGGCATGTATCGACATTAACTGTACAAGACGAGAAAGAGACAATGATAACTGACAACGATAATGAAATCTGTGCCATACAAAATTTAAAGTGTTGGAATTGCGACAAACTTGGACATACATACTTTGACTGTTTGGACGACACCAGACGAGTGTTTTGTTATGGTTGTGGGGTAAAAGACACGTACAGACCAACATGCCCCAATTGTAGTAGAAAATCGGGAAACTCTCAAACTCAAAACTCTCCGACGAAAATAGAGCGGACATCCGAATCAGTACAAGACACCGAAAAGATGACAACGGGACATATTTTAAATACTAACAGAAATGAATTGGAAACAGGAACAGTTCATCCGTTGATGAGACCATATCATATTCGTTTAAGAGTCGAATATTCGGTCAGTCAAAATCATTAAGTAGATCATCTAGAAGGATTCGAGATTTTTATCAGAAACTTAAATCATATAAAGTTTGCATTATTTCATCTATAGTTAACAATGATTTATATAATAGACCCTACATAAATATAAAAGTTAACGATAATGTGTATTATGCTCTGCTAGATAGTGGTGCTAACAGAAGTGTAGTTGGTGGCAATTTGGCAATTGAGGTTCAAGACAAGAAAAATTTTCGGCGATGTAAAGGCAACGTACGAACAGCAGACGGACAAAGACAAACTGTACTCGGGACTGTGTTACTAGAAATAACTTACCAAGGACAGACAAAATTAGTAGAATTTCTTGTGGTACCTACAATACATCAAAATATAATTTGTGGATATGATTTTTGGACGTTATTTGGACTCCAAATTTTTGTACCAGATATAGGAGAGATTGACAGTACCAATACAGATCCGGATAAAATAAAACTTACGAATGAACAACAACAAAAATTAGACAGAGTTATTGCAGCGTTTCCTAATTCGGAGGTTGAAGGCTTAGGATGCACGTCGCTTTTAGAACATTACATAGACACCGGCAATGCGAAACCCATAAAACAACGATATTATCCTATCTCACCTGCTGTGGAGAAACAGTTAAGTGGAGAAATAGATAGGATGTTGTCATTGGGTGTGATAGAAGAAGCTCCTAGTTCGTCTTGGTCTTCTCCTACAGTTGTAGTGATAAAACCCGGTAAAATACGAATGTGTGTGGACAGCCGCAAACTAAATTCTGTGACAGTAAAAGACGCGTACCCTATACCAAACATTGACGGACTAATTGCTAGACTTCCTCCGGTTTATTTCATATCAAAAATTGATTTGAAAGATGCTTTTTGGTAAATTAAACTGGAGGAAAGTTCTAAAACAAAGACAGCTTTTACGATTCCTAATCGGCCCTTGTACCAATTTACAAGAATGCCGTTTGGCCTATGCAATGCACCGCAAACGTTGTGCCGACTGATGGACAGGGTTATTCCGTTTAATTTGAAATCACGAGTTTTTGTATATTTAGACGACCTTCTGATAGTATCACAGACATTTGACGAACACTTGACACATTTGTTGGAGGTAGCATCACAGCTTCGAAAGGCAGGACTTACTATTAATGTTAAAAAAAGTAGTTTTGCGTTAAGCAAAGTAAAATATTTAGGATACGTAGTAGGCAACGGGACGCTGCAAGTTGACGACGAAAAAGTTAAAGCCATACGAGACTTTCCGGAACCTAAATCAATTAAACACTTACGACATTTTTTAGGAATGACAGGATGGTACCGACGTTTTATACATAACTATTCGGACTTGACTTTTCCTTTGACCGAGTTATTAAGTAAGAAAAAGACATTTACTTGGACTGACGAAACACAAAAAGCATTTGATGAACTTAAGAATAGATTGACAACGGCACCGTTACTAATACACCCAAATTGTACAATGTGATGCTAGTACCTTTGGGGTAGGTGCAGTCTTAGCACAAGAGGATGATGACGAAACAGAGAGACCAATTGCCTTTATGTCGCAGAAATTAAATAAAGCTCAGAGAAATTACACGATAACTGAACTGGAATATCTCGCCGTTGTATTAGCCATTAAAAAATTTCGTCCGTACATAGAAGGGCATGAGTTCAGAGTTGTAACTGACCATGCAAGTTTGAAGTGGTTAATGGGTCAAAAGGACCTTTCTGGACGCTTGGCCAGATGGTCACTAAAACTTCAAGGTTTTAATTTTAAAATTGAGCACCGTAGTGGAAGACAAAATATTGTCCCGGACACATTGTCACGAGCACATGAAGGTGAAGATTTTGTGGAGGCCATTGAATTAGAAACACTCCCAGCGATAGATCTAGATTCCAAAGCATTTGATTCTGAAGAGTATTGCAAACTTCGAGAAGACTTTGAAAATTCTTCGTTACCAGATTTTGAAATCATTGGAAAATATATTTATAAACGGGCAGAATTTTCTTCAGGAAATTCGGACGAATCAAATTCGTGGAAGTTATTTGTTCCAATTGAACTACGGAAGGACGTGATATATTCAGCCCATAATACACCAAATTCATCCCATAGTGGAATTAGTAAGACTCTGGAAAAAATTAGACGATACTTTTATTGGCCAAAACTTTTTACGGACGTTAAGGATTATATTTTAAATTGTGACCTATGTAAAACATCTAAAACGCCTACATCTACTTTAAGACCACCTCTTGGTCAAATGGTAAAGACAGAGCGACCTTTTCAAAGAATATATATCGACTTAATAGGACCTTTACCTCGGACAAAGAACGGCAATACAAACATTTTGATTATTTTGGACCATTTTTCAAAATTTACATTTTTAGAACCATTAAGGAAACCAAATTCGAAATTAATTATTCAATATCTGAGCACCAAAATTTTTTATTGTTACGGAGTGCCAGAAGTTATTGTTTCAGATAATAGAACGCAATTTAAAAGTAAGGATTTTCAGAAATTTTTAAATGGTTATGGTATCCAACACATGTTTACGGCAGTATATAGTCCCCAAGCCAACGCAAGTGAGCGTGTAAGTAGATCAATAAACGAGGCTCTTAGATCATACGTAAGGAATGATCAGAGAAGCTGGGATATATACTTAAGTAGTATATTAACAGACAATAGGTAAATCTCCGTATCAAATCGTTTTTGGACAGAGCATGATAACACATGGAAAAGACTATAAACTTTTGAAAAAACTAAACCTTTTGGCAGAAACGGACCTTCAAATTGAACGACAAGACGAGTTTGCGTTAATTCGAGATTCTATTAGGGCTTCCATAAAGAAAGCCTATGATAAGAATGCGCGTTTATATAATTTACGGACACGACCTAAAGAATACTCGGTTGGACAGAATGTTATAAGACGAAATTTCAAACAAAGTTCCAAAATTGACTACTATAATTCTAAATTAGCATCGGACAGGTAAATTACGAATTGCAAGACTTGGACAGCGACAGTGTTGGCATATATCATGCCAAGGACATTTGGACTTGACAAAATATAACAAAGTTTAGAAATTTCGAAGAATGCTTTTGATTCATGTGGTTTACAACTAATTCGTTGTCCTTTACAGAACCAGTTGTCGGTTTAGGAATCCTCAAGCTGTTTCTGTTTTGTGAGGACATGCTTTTATATAAATTTCCAATAGTATGAAAATACTTGATTCATATTCAAAATAAAAATCAATAAGAAAAAAAAATAAAAAAATAAAAAGTAGGTTTTGTAAAATAAGTTTGGAGAAAAAGAAATTTTTTTGGATGAGATTTTTTAATAGAATTGTGGAAGGTTCACAAAATTTCATTGAATTTTTTTTTTTAATTTAAATATTAAAATACAATTGGAATTTTGAGGGAAATTGAACATCTTATTGAAGAAAATCAATTCATTTATATTTGTGCTGCAGACGATGAATTTCATTTGATATAAAACTGGAAGCATCCGTAAATCTCAAACACAGAAAACTTGCCAGAATATTTGTTAATGCAAGAGTCAATAACAGCAGTAAATTTTACAAAATTTGTATCCAAAATTCATCCAAAATATTTAAGTGTGTCAAGATAAATTTTTCGAAACCAAACCTGAAAAGAACTTTCCTCTCATCAATCTCAAATATAATACATAAACTACAACTTTTGTTTCCTGATAGTTCCTGATTTTTCCTGTTATTACTGTTATTACCAGATAATTATTTGACGTTAAATGCTAACCTTATAATTGTTATTTTTTTTAAAGACTATAAAATTAAATATTAACAATAATATATATAAAATATCACCACTATTCACTTACTTAAATTTAATCTAAACATATTGTTACGTTTTTACCTTTTAAAAACGGTCGTTTATTTCCTTTAAATAAACTTGTACTTTGATTGCAAAAATAAAAGCAGTTTAGTAGTTTAAAAATTGTAACGACTCTTTATTTTATTTAAAAAATGTACAACAATACAGTTTATAAGTCACTTTGTGTTTTAATACACACACACACACTTAAATTACACGCTTTAATAATGTACAAGATTATACAGCCAAGGCAGTTAATATGTCTTTACTTAACGACGCTTCCAACCAGACTGACTCAATGGTGTTCTCACGGCCAATTTATATACACTGTATTGCCTACTAGATGTTTCTTGAAAGCTCTATTTCTTTCTACAATGTTAACGGACAATCTAGGGCTTTTGTAGGTAATGCCATTAGCATAAACACTTAGTGCTGCCAAACTAGCTTTTGATGATAGTGCCAGCAGCATAAACACTTAGTGCTGCCAAACTAGCTTTTGATGATAGTGCCAGCAGCATAAGCACTTAGTGCTGCCACACTTAAAAACAATGGTGAAAGCTTTTTATTCAATGTTGTATGTTTAGAGCTATGTTAATAATTTTTACAGATATGATAAATGCTGTTAACATAAACGGAAATGTCTGGAAGCATTGAGAAAGATTTAAACCAGCCGTTAAAACCGTTATATTTGAATTCAAGTACAATATCGTAACAATATATTCATCATACTAACATAAAATCACATACACTTACAAACATAATAATACATTTAAAATTAATATATAAAAACACACAATAACAAAAATTTAAAATTTTAACATAAAATATAAAAATAACTAAAATCTATAAAAAAAATAAAAAAAAATAAAAAAAAATAAAAAAAAAATCCGAAATCAACATCCGAATCTTCAAGCTCCTTTGACAACAGGCCTGCGGTCGTCGGAACGAGAAATTTTGGTGAGTGAAGTATTTTATTATAAATATATATATAAATATATATATATATATATATATATATATATATATATATATATATATATATATAAGATTTGTATATAATAATGTTTTAAATTTAAAATTTTACACCCTACACTCCGCATTTTCATACATTCAACACAACTTGCAATTATTAATTTTTTTTCTTGTTTGTTAATTTTGTTTTATGTTCAAACACATTTCATTTAATTTTGACAAAATGTTATTCTTGAGAACAATTACCACATATAATATTTGTTAAATATATTTGTTTATTGCAATTATGCAACTTTGAATCAAATTTTAATCATTTCACGAAACATTTAGAAACCAAAAGTTAGTATTTAGTGGGCTATTCAGAAGATAGTTGAATGAATAGTTATAGGTCATGGGCGGGTATAGAAAAAAGGGACAAATAACACCTAGTTTTCTTTCGATAACATTCCCTTTACATAATTTTGTTTTTTTTTATCTTTGTTTTTATTGTATTTTGAGTTATTTCGGTATTCATATCTAGGATTAAATGCTACCTTAATTTTGATTTTATAGTAGCGATTTTGTCCATATATTAACAGAAAAGTAAAAGAATCACCCCATTTTCCGAAGAGCTTAGCTGGTATTAAAGGTAGCGACGTTTTCTGATAAATATGGAATCGTTTAGGAATCGTTACATAAAATAAATGGCGCCCAACGTGGGGCACAGCAAATATAAACTTCAGAACTTTTGTTAGTGCAATATTATTATAATTTCATCTTGCTGTTGCTTCAAATATTAAATACACCATAGATTTGAATATCCATTTATATATTATTTTGTTTGATGTATACAAAATTTTCTATGTTATATTGACACTTTGGAATATTTGAATTTTTAAAATTCTTAACCAAATGTTATATTACACAGAATTGTAATTTTTCGAGGGTGTTAAATTTTGATTGAGATTAGGAATTTTTAGTGATTTATATCGAAATTCTTCTCGCAATTACTTTTCACAAAAATTGGATTTATTTTATTATTTTTCTAAATTTAAATTTAGTGGATTATGATAGAGATTTTTGTAACTGAACTTTATAATCGGTTACTTACTCTCATATGAAACTTTGTTTCTGTTTCGTTTTGAGTTTCATTATGATTTTGTTTTTGTTTTATTTGAGATCTGTATCATATGATATGATATTTACTCATGAAGCATTTCAAATCAACCATTTCGTTGCTAATTTTATAATTTTGTAAGGGTTTGTTTTAATTTTTTTTATTATTTTAACTTTTGGTGCTAAATGGAGTAAAGAAAAGTAATACAGTTAATTAATTTTTTTTTTTCATCTACATTTATCATTAATCATGGTCTTGACAAGAAGTCAAGAAAATTTGGCGGATTTAGACCGTCCTGCTAACGTGAGTTTTACCGTTAATTTAGAACAGGAAAATTCTAGTCAGGCAGCACAAATTAATCAAGTAGGTCGTCCGAGAGGTAGATCAAGAAATCAGAATTTAAATATTTCACAAAATGGACAGGATGATAGTGCTCGTATTAGGGATATGGTATCGGAATCCTTAAATGATTTTCGCAATGAGATTACCGGTTTGATTACAAAAGAAATTCGGTCTGTGTTTCAGAGTTTGGATATTTCATCTAATCCTCATATACCTAATAATTCCAGTAGATTTAATACGAGTGTGCAAGCACCAGTTCAGGAAAATAGGTTATCACCAAATTCCAATTCACCTACAGGGACTAATTCAAATCCGACTCAGGAACCATTCTTTGCCGAAAAAGTTCTGAATATAATTCGAAATTGGCGGTTAAAGTTTAGTGGACATGACAACGACATGACAGTTGACGAATTTATTTATCGCGTCAATATTTTGACTACGAATAATTTAAGAGGAGACTTTCAACTATTGTGCAAGCACGCTCACAGTTTTTTCGAGGGCAAGGCACTAGTATGGTTTTGGCGTTTTCATAGACAATATGATGATGACATAGACTGGATGATTTTATCAAATGCATTGAAAAAACAATACAAGGTAGACTACAATGACCTAGATATTTTAGAAGACATACGACGGAGAAAACAAAAACCAAACGAAAATTTCGACGACTATTTGGACATAATATCTACAATGACTGATAAATTACGGACATCAATTTCAGACCAGGATTTGTGCGAGATTTTGAAGAACGAGATAAGGCATGAGCTTCTTCATTTAGAAATTTCCAGTGTTTCTCAACTACGTAGAGAGGTGAGAAAACATGAGAAATTTATGAAGGATGTTCATGCAATGGAATTTCGCAGGACTTCAAAAGGACATGTATCGACATTAACTGTACAAGACGAGAAAGAGACAATGATAACTGACAACGATAATGAAATCTGTGCCATACAAAATTTTAAGTGTTGGAATTGCGACAAACTTGGACATACATACTTTGACTGTTTGGACGACACCAGACGAGTGTTTTGTTATGGTTGTGGGGTAAAAGACACGTACAGACCAACATGCCCCAATTGTAGTAGAAAATCGGGAAACTCTCAAACTCAAAACTCTCCGACGAAAATAGAGCGGACATCCGAATCAGTACAAGACACCGAAAAGATGACAACGGGACATATTTTAAATACTAACAGAAATGAATTGGAAACAGGAACAGTTCATCCGTTGATGAGACCATATCATATTCGTTTAAGAGTCGAATATTCGGTCAGTCAAAATCATTAAGTAGATCATCTAGAAGGATTCGAGATTTTTATCAGAAACTTAAATCATATAAAGTTTGCATTATTTCATCTATAGTTAACAATGATTTATATAATAGACCCTACATAAATATAAAAGTTAACGATAATGTGTATTATGCTCTGCTAGATAGTGGTGCTAACAGAAGTGTAGTTGGTGGCAATTTGGCAATTGAGGTTCAAGACAAGAAAAATTTTCGGCGATGTAAAGGCAACGTACGAACAGCAGACGGACAAAGACAAACTGTACTCGGGACTGTGTTACTAGAAATAACTTACCAAGGACAGACAAAATTAGTAGAATTTCTTGTGGTACCTACAATACATCAAAATATAATTTGTGGATATGATTTTTGGACGTTATTTGGACTCCAAATTTTTGTACCAGATATAGGAGAGATTGACAGTACCAATACAGATCCGGATAAAATAAAACTTACGAATGAACAACAACAAAAATTAGACAGAGTTATTGCAGCGTTTCCTAATTCGGAGGTTGAAGGCTTAGGATGCACGTCGCTTTTAGAACATTACATAGACACCGGCAATGCGAAACCCATAAAACAACGATATTATCCTATCTCACCTGCTGTGGAGAAACAGTTAAGTGGAGAAATAGATAGGATGTTGTCATTGGGTGTGATAGAAGAAGCTCCTAGTTCGTCTTGGTCTTCTCCTACAGTTGTAGTGATAAAACCCGGTAAAATACGAATGTGTGTGGACAGCCGCAAACTAAATTCTGTGACAGTAAAAGACGCGTACCCTATACCAAACATTGACGGACTAATTGCTAGACTTCCTCCGGTTTATTTCATATCAAAAATTGATTTGAAAGATGCTTTTTGGTAAATTAAACTGGAGGAAAGTTCTAAAACAAAGACAGCTTTTACGATTCCTAATCGGCCCTTGTACCAATTTACAAGAATGCCGTTTGGCCTATGCAATGCACCGCAAACGTTGTGCCGACTGATGGACAGGGTTATTCCGTTTAATTTGAAATCACGAGTTTTTGTATATTTAGACGACCTTCTGATAGTATCACAGACATTTGACGAACACTTGACACATTTGTTGGAGGTAGCATCACAGCTTCGAAAGGCAGGACTTACTATTAATGTTAAAAAAAGTAGTTTTGCGTTAAGCAAAGTAAAATATTTAGGATACGTAGTAGGCAACGGGACGCTGCAAGTTGACGACGAAAAAGTTAAAGCCATACGAGACTTTCCGGAACCTAAATCAATTAAACACTTACGACATTTTTTAGGAATGACAGGATGGTACCGACGTTTTATACATAACTATTCGGACTTGACTTTTCCTTTGACCGAGTTATTAAGTAAGAAAAAGACATTTACTTGGACTGACGAAACACAAAAAGCATTTGATGAACTTAAGAATAGATTGACAACGGCACCGTTACTAATACACCCAAATTGTACAATGTGATGCTAGTACCTTTGGGGTAGGTGCAGTCTTAGCACAAGAGGATGATGACGAAACAGAGAGACCAATTGCCTTTATGTCGCAGAAATTAAATAAAGCTCAGAGAAATTACACGATAACTGAACTGGAATATCTCGCCGTTGTATTAGCCATTAAAAAATTTCGTCCGTACATAGAAGGGCATGAGTTCAGAGTTGTAACTGACCATGCAAGTTTGAAGTGGTTAATGGGTCAAAAGGACCTTTCTGGACGCTTGGCCAGATGGTCACTAAAACTTCAAGGTTTTAATTTTAAAATTGAGCACCGTAGTGGAAGACAAAATATTGTCCCGGACACATTGTCACGAGCACATGAAGGTGAAGATTTTGTGGAGGCCATTGAATTAGAAACACTCCCAGCGATAGATCTAGATTCCAAAGCATTTGATTCTGAAGAGTATTGCAAACTTCGAGAAGACTTTGAAAATTCTTCGTTACCAGATTTTGAAATCATTGGAAAATATATTTATAAACGGGCAGAATTTTCTTCAGGAAATTCGGACGAATCAAATTCGTGGAAGTTATTTGTTCCAATTGAACTACGGAAGGACGTGATATATTCAGCCCATAATACACCAAATTCATCCCATAGTGGAATTAGTAAGACTCTGGAAAAAATTAGACGATACTTTTATTGGCCAAAACTTTTTACGGACGTTAAGGATTATATTTTAAATTGTGACCTATGTAAAACATCTAAAACGCCTACATCTACTTTAAGACCACCTCTTGGTCAAATGGTAAAGACAGAGCGACCTTTTCAAAGAATATATATCGACTTAATAGGACCTTTACCTCGGACAAAGAACGGCAATACAAACATTTTGATTATTTTGGACCATTTTTCAAAATTTACATTTTTAGAACCATTAAGGAAACCAAATTCGAAATTAATTATTCAATATCTGAGCACCAAAATTTTTTATTGTTACGGAGTGCCAGAAGTTATTGTTTCAGATAATAGAACGCAATTTAAAAGTAAGGATTTTCAGAAATTTTTAAATGGTTATGGTATCCAACACATGTTTACGGCAGTATATAGTCCCCAAGCCAACGCAAGTGAGCGTGTAAGTAGATCAATAAACGAGGCTCTTAGATCATACGTAAGGAATGATCAGAGAAGCTGGGATATATACTTAAGTAGTATATTAACAGACAATAGGTAAATCTCCGTATCAAATCGTTTTTGGACAGAGCATGATAACACATGGAAAAGACTATAAACTTTTGAAAAAACTAAACCTTTTGGCAGAAACGGACCTTCAAATTGAACGACAAGACGAGTTTGCGTTAATTCGAGATTCTATTAGGGCTTCCATAAAGAAAGCCTATGATAAGAATGCGCGTTTATATAATTTACGGACACGACCTAAAGAATACTCGGTTGGACAGAATGTTATAAGACGAAATTTCAAACAAAGTTCCAAAATTGACTACTATAATTCTAAATTAGCATCGGACAGGTAAATTACGAATTGCAAGACTTGGACAGCGACAGTGTTGGCATATATCATGCCAAGGACATTTGGACTTGACAAAATATAACAAAGTTTAGAAATTTCGAAGAATGCTTTTGATTCATGTGGTTTACAACTAATTCGTTGTCCTTTACAGAACCAGTTGTCGGTTTAGGAATCCTCAAGCTGTTTCTGTTTTGTGAGGACATGCTTTTATATAAATTTCCAATAGTATGAAAATACTTGATTCATATTCAAAATAAAAATCAATAAGAAAAAAAAAATAAAAAAATAAAAAGTAGGTTTTGTAAAATAAGTTTGGAGAAAAAGAAATTTTTTTGGATGAGATTTTTTAATAGAATTGTGGAAGGTTCACAAAATTTCATTGAATTTTTTTTTTTAATTTAAATATTAAAATACAATTGGAATTTTGAGGGAAATTGAACATCTTATTGAAGAAAATCAATTCATTTATATTTGTGCTGCAGACGATGAATTTCATTTGATATAAAACTGGAAGCATCCGTAAATCTCAAACACAGAAAACTTGCCAGAATATTTGTTAATGCAAGAGTCAATAACAGCAGTAAATTTTACAAAATTTGTATCCAAAATTCATCCAAAATATTTAAGTGTGTCAAGATAAATTTTTCGAAACCAAACCTGAAAAGAACTTTCCTCTCATCAATCTCAAATATAATACATAAACTACAACTTTTGTTTCCTGATAGTTCCTGATTTTTCCTGTTATTACTGTTATTACCAGATAATTATTTGACGTTAAATGCTAACCTTATAATTGTTATTTTTTTTAAAGACTATAAAATTAAATATTAACAATATATAAATATATAAAATATCACCACTATTCACTTACTTAAATTTAATCTAAACATATTGTTACGTTTTTACCTTTTAAAAACGGTCGTTTATTTCCTTTAAATAAACTTGTACTTTGATTGCAAAAATAAAAGCAGTTTAGTAGTTTAAAAATTGTAACGACTCTTTATTTTATTTAAAAAATGTACAACAATACAGTTTATAAGTCACTTTGTGTTTTAATACACACACACACACTTAAATTACACGCTTTAATAATGTACAAGATTATACAGCCAAGGCAGTTAATATGTCTTTACTTAACGACGCTTCCAACCAGACTGACTCAATGGTGTTCTCACGGCCAATTTATATACACTGTATTGCCTACTAGATGTTTCTTGAAAGCTCTATTTCTTTCTACAATGTTAACGGACAATCTAGGGCTTTTGTAGGTAATGCCATTAGCATAAACACTTAGTGCTGCCAAACTAGCTTTTGATGATAGTGCCAGCAGCATAAACACTTAGTGCTGCCAAACTAGCTTTTGATGATAGTGCCAGCAGCATAAGCACTTAGTGCTGCCACACTTAAAAACAATGGTGAAAGCTTTTTATTCAATGTTGTATGTTTAGAGCTATGTTAATAATTTTTACAGATATGATAAATGCTGTTAACATAAACGGAAATGTCTGGAAGCATTGAGAAAGATTTAAACCAGCCGTTAAAACCGTTATATTTGAATTCAAGTACAATATCGTAACACTGCCCCCCGCTTAAGCCTGTTCGTCCCGAATAGGCACGAATTCACTTTTCCCATAGGCAGCTAGTCGTTCTAGATGTACAACCTTCATTTTAGATCTCGGGCTCTTTTCTTTCTGTATTCTGTACACCACGTCGTTTAATTTCTTAATCACTTTGTATGGTCCATCCCAATGGGTTTGTAGTTTGGGAGACAGTCCTTTCTTACGTTGTGGGTTATACAACAGTACAAGCTGGCCTTCGTTAAATCCTTCAGAATTCGCTGCTCTATCGTATCTGGCTTTCATTTTATCGCTGGTCATTTTTATTCGTCTGCGTACGAATTCATGTAGTTCGTTCAGGTCATCTTGCTCTTGGGAAGTGTTTTCCCTATTTGTTGATGAGGGCTTAATACCGAATTCTAAATCACCAGGCAACTTGAGTTCTGTCCCGAAGACAATTTTTGCAGGTGTTCGAGAGGTTGAGTTATGAACAGCTGATCTGTATGCCAATAGAAATTTCGGTATGTGTTCATCCCAGTCCTTCTGATGTGCACTAACCACTTTTCTTAAATATTCCTCCAGAGTGCGATTGAATCTTTCGACCATGCCATCAGATTGAGGATGCAGTGGCGTTGTTCTGGTTTTTCTTATTCCGTATAAATCGCACATTTCCTTGAATACGGCAGATTCAAAATTTCTACCCTGATCAGAATGCAACTCCAGTGGAACACCATAGCGGCACACCCAGTTGTTCACAAATACACTTATAACCGTTTTAGCTTCTTGATCTGGTATGGCATATACCTCTGGCCATTTGCTGAAATAATACATAACCACTAGAACGTAACGATTTCCGGCATCACTGACGGGAAAAGGGCCTGCTACATCCATTGCAATCCGCTCGAATGGAGCGCCTGAGTTATACTGCTGAAGTTGTCCACGACTTCTTCTTGCTGGGCCCTTCGCTGCTATGCACTGTGAACAATTGGCTACCCAATCGGCTACTGCTTGCTGACAACCCACCCAATAAAAACGTTGTTTTAACTTTTCTAAGGTTTTTGTCACACCAAGATGGCCACCACTGGGACCGTCATGGAACTCTTTCATTACTTCGTTTATTTTAGAGGATGGTACTACAATTAGATTTGTCACTGTTTTACCGTCAGCACTTTCCCATATGCGGTATAAGCAGCCATTTAACAACTGTAGACTATTCCAAAGGGCCCAATATGATTTCATTAATGGACTTTCTGCGGATATTTCATTGCGGGCTGGCCTTCTACATTCTTCTTTTGCCGATATTATTTTTGCCAGTATGGGGTCATTTCTTTGCGCTTCAGACCAATCTTCACTGGACTCTATATGCATTAGTCGAACATCGATGATACATTCTTTTTCCTCGATTTTTGTACAATGCTTACATTCCACGTTGCAGGGCCGTCTTGACAGCGCGTCCGCGTTGCCGTGTTTCAAACCCTTCCGGTGCTCGATGCTAAAATCATAGCTCTGAAGCCGCTCTATCCAACGAGCCAGTTGTCCTTCAGGTTGTTTAAATTGCAGCAACCACCTGAGGGCAGAATGATCGGTTCTCAGTCGGAAGTGTTGGCCATACAAATATTTGTGGTAATGCTTCACACACTCTAATACTGCCAAAAGTTCTCGTCGCGTTACGCAGTAGTTTCTTTCAGGCTTCGAAAGCGTTCGGCTGAAGTATCCAATGACCCTTTCAGTGCCACCGACTACTTGTGAAAGTACACCGCCTATTCCGTATCCGCTCGCATCGCTATCTACCACAAATGTTTCTCCCGGTATAGGATATGACAAAATTGGTGCGGTACATAATAGATCCTTGAGCTTCTGGAATGCTAGTTCTTGTGCTTCACACCATTGGAATGATTGTGACTTCTTAGTCAGCTCATGTAAGCTTGCGGCTACATTGGCGAAATTCGGGACAAATCGTCTGTAATATGTGCAAAGGCCAAGAAAACTACGCAATTCGTGGAGATTTCTCGGACGTGGCCAGTTCTTTACAGCAATTATCTTATCCTCATCTGTTGATATTCCGTCTGCTGTTACGCGATGTCCCAAATATTTGACTTCTTTCTGGAACAACGCACACTTCTTAACACTGAGTTTGAGTCCAGCCGCTGATATACGTTTAAGGACTTCTTCAAGGTTATTCAGATGTTCATCAAAAGTCTTACCCATGACAATTATGTCATCGAGGTACACCAAGCATGTCTTCCCGTGAAGTCCTTTCAATACCTGTTCCATTAAACGCTCGAAGGTGGCTGGAGCATTGCAGAGTCCAAATGGCATCACATTAAACTGCCATAACCCATCACTCGCGCTAAAGGCGGTTTTTTCCTTGTCTTTTTCTGAAATCTCTACCTGCCAATAACCACTTTGCAAGTCCAATGTGGAGAACCATTGTGTTCCAGCTAGTGTATCCAGGGTGTCGTCAATTCTTGGTAGCGGGTAGCTGTCTTTCTTGGTGACGTCATTCAGTTTTCTATAATCGACGCAAAATCTAGTGCTGCCATCTTTCTTCTTAACTAAAACAACAGGCGAGCTCCAAGGACTTGAAGATGGTTCGATTATACCGTTCCGCTCCATTTCATTGACCAACTCCTTCACTTCACTTCGTTTTGCTAGAGGAACACTTCTGGGCGCCTGCTTTATTGGCCTCGCTTCGCCAGTATTTATTTGATGCTTTACAATTGCCGTTCTACCATGGCCTTGACTTTTTAAGGCGAAGACGGAGCTATATTTCTTCAGAATCTGTTTGGCCTTATTTCTGTCTGGCGGCGTTAATCCTTCTACCCATTTCCCCACATATTCCGCTAGAAGCTCGTGTTCTTTGGTGGATTTATTGGCAGGTTGCGGGTTTTTCTCGCAACTGATTACTGCCTCTGCTGAAGTGCATTGACCTATTTCAGAATTTGGCTTAACGACTTTTTCATAGCTGGACAGGTTAAGCATTCTTACAGGAACTATTTTGTTGTTGCAGGGTTTAACGAGGGCTTTTGCTGTTACAAGATCACTTGTTATTTCTGCTGGTTCTACTACCCACAAACTGTTGTCCTCACAATCTCCCTCCATGCGAGCCCATACTAAAGTTTCTGACTGTGGTGGTAGCTTCTGATGCTCGACGGTAACTAGCTTTCTTACTTGAGTCCTATTTTCATATCCGACGTCAAGGGGTATCTCCACATTTCGCCAAATCATAACTTTTTGTCCCATATCCAAAGTAATGCCATGGCTAATCATGAAATCAGCACCAATGATGACTTCGTCCACAATGTCGGCAACAATGAATACATGATTGACGGTAACATTGGCAATGGTTAATTTCACATTTACTTTACCATAGACCGTGGCCGGCTCACCAGTAGCTGTGCGCAGGCTTACCCCACATAATGGTTCAATTGTTTTCTTGACTAAATCTGGCCTGACGATAGACTGTGATGCCCCGGTGTCTACAGTAAAAACGTGCTTCTGACCGTTGATGTACCCCGAAGCAGTAAGATTGCTATTTTTCTGTTGCATTACGGATATGGAGATGGTGGGGCCCTCAGATGTGGGAGCTAGCTCTTGCCCCATAGTGCCAGCTCGTTTTAGTTTAAAGGTGATTCTTGTGATGATTGATGAGGCGACTGCTGGTTACTTCTTTGAGATGACGCAGATCTGGTTCGTTTTCTTGATGCTTTGCAGTTTCGCTGAATATGACCAGATTTACCGCAGTTATAACATTTTACTCTGACTTTATTTTGCTTTTCATTAAACGCCTCCAAAACCTTTTTTAATTCGTCGACTATATTTCTCTCGTTATCAGAAACAACTTCAATATTTCGCACCTTGCATATTTGTGGCTTTGAAATTATTTTCGCCGTTTCTTGTGCCAGTGCGAATGAGACGGTTTCAGTAAATGATGGTTTAGGTGTGGCACAAACTGCGTGTTTTATTTCAGGATCGCGAATACCATTAATGAATGCCTCTATCTTGAAATGGTCCAAAAACGGGCTGTTTTCCCCTGGATAAGTAAGCTGCAGCAAACGTTCGATTTCCAACGCAAAGTCTTGTAGTGTCTCGTTGGGCTTCTGCACTCTACCACGCAATTCCATTCGGTATAATTCCTTTTTATGTTCACCACCGTACTTACGTTGTAGCGCCTCCATTATGTCATTGTAACTGTTTCTGTTACACGCTGGTACGCTTTCTAGAACCACTGCTGCATTTCCTTTTAAGGCCAATATCAACTCTATAGCCTTTTCTTCATCATTCCACATGTTTCTAATGGCAATTGTATCAAACTGGAACTTGAACACATTAAATGGTGTGGTGCCATCAAAACTAGGGGCCTTTATTCTATTAGAGGATTCTGGAATAATTCGCACCTGTCCATCTTGGCATTGAAGATTATTCATCTTTATTTCTAGATCATGTAGTTTTTTATCAACACCTTTGGCAATTTCATTCTCTAAATCTGACAGCTTTTTATCAACTTTATCAACGACTTTGGCTTGTATCTCTAGGCAGCTCTCTAAGTCGGACACCTTTGTCTCAATGCCATCCACTCTGTTGTTTATAACTTCCGAAATTTGTTGAAGTTTCTCGTCTGTCGCTCTAGAAGTTTCTTTAACTTCAGCAAGAAGTTTCTCGTTATTTACTTTAGAAGTTTCTTGAAATTTCATTTCCATTATTTTAGAAGTTTCTTGAAATTTCATTTCCATTATTTTATTTTCTTCGTTGACTTCAGCAAGAAGTTTCTCGTTATTTACTTTAGAAGTTTCTTGAACTTCAGCAAGAAGTTTCTCGTTATTTACTTTAGAAGTTTCTTGAACTTCAGCAAGAAGTTTCTCGTTATTTACTTTAGAAGTTTCTTGAACTTCAGCAAGAAGTTCTTTAGAAGTTTCTTGAAATTTAATTTCCATTATTTTATTTTCTTCTTTAACTTCTTTAAATTGCTCCATCAAAGCAGCAAACATTGTGGATAAATCCATGCTTGTTGTTGCACGGGTAGAAACTTCCATTTCTTCTTTATACTCGAATTCGTAAGTTCCGATGTCAATATTACGCCGCTTGAATTCATCTATCAGCCTCTTTTGTAATTCTGCTTTATTACCAGCTGTAGGTAACTCCAACTTATTCAATTCTTTCTTGAGTTGCTCCACTTTTAACTCTTCAAACTTCATGACTGCTTATTATTTTGCAATCCCACTTCTGACACCAATTGTTACGTTTTTACCTTTTAAAAACGGTCGTTTATTTCCTTTAAATAAACTTGTACTTTGATTGCAAAAATAAAAGCAGTTTAGTAGTTTAAAAATTGTAACGACTCTTTATTTTATTTAAAAAATGTACAACAATACAGTTTATAAGTCACTTTGTGTTTTAATACACACACACACACTTAAATTACACGCTTTAATAATGTACAAGATTATACAGCCAAGGCAGTTAATATGTCTTTACTTAACGACGCTTCCAACCAGACTGACTCAATGGTGTTCTCACGGCCAATTTATATACACTGTATTGCCTACTAGATGTTTCTTGAAAGCTCTATTTCTTTCTACAATGTTAACGGACAATCTAGGGCTTTTGTAGGTAATGCCATTAGCATAAACACTTAGTGCTGCCAAACTAGCTTTTGATGATAGTGCCAGCAGCATAAACACTTAGTGCTGCCAAACTAGCTTTTGATGATAGTGCCAGCAGCATAAGCACTTAGTGCTGCCACACTTAAAAACAATGGTGAAAGCTTTTTATTCAATGTTGTATGTTTAGAGCTATGTTAATAATTTTTACAGATATGATAAATGCTGTTAACATAAACGGAAATGTCTGGAAGCATTGAGAAAGATTTAAACCAGCCGTTAAAACCGTTATATTTGAATTCAAGTACAATATCGTAACAATATATTCATCATACTAACATAAAATCACATACACTTACAAACATAATAATACATTTAAAATTAATATATAAAAACACACAATAACAAAAATTTAAAATTTTAACATAAAATATAAAAATAACTAAAATCTATAAAAAAAAATAAAAAAAAATAAAAAAAAATAAAAAAAAAATCCGAAATCAACATCCGAATCTTCAAGCTCCTTTGACAACAGGCCTGCGGTCGTCGGAACGAGAAATTTTGGTGAGTGAAGTATTTTATTATAAATATATATATAAATATATATATATATATATATATATATATATATATATATAAGATTTGTATATAATAATGTTTTAAATTTTAAATTTTACACCCTACACTCCGCATTTTCATACATTCAACACAACTTGCAATTATTAATTTTTTTTCTTGTTTGTTAATTTTGTTTTATGTTCAAACACATTTCATTTAATTTTGACAAAATGTTATTCTTGAGAACAATTACCACATATAATATTTGTTAAATAAATTGTTAAATAAATTGTTTATTGCAATTATGCAACTTTGAATCAAATTTTAATCATTTCACGAAACATTTAGAAACCAAAAGTTAGTATTTAGTGGGCTATTCAGAAGATAGTTGAATGAATAGTTATAGGTCATGGGCGGGTATAGAAAAAAGGGACAAATAACACCTAGTTTTCTTTCGATAACATTCCCTTTACATAATTTTGTTTTTTTTTTATCTTTGTTTTTATTGTATTTTGAGTTATTTCGGTATTCATATCTAGGATTAAATGCTACCTTAATTTTGATTTTATAGTAGCGATTTTGTCCATATATTAACAGAAGAGCTTAGCTGGTATTAAAGGTAGCGACGTTTTCTGATAAATATGGAATCGTTTAGGAATCGTTACATTACATACACGTTATTATAAAAACAAATTCCTCTTCAAATTCTTCTTCTAAATTCCTCTTCAAAATACCTTTAAAAAATCCTCTTTATTGGAATCCCATAGGGAGGAAAAATCTGACCCACAAACTATACAAATATACTACATGTGCTAAATTATCTTTTATGGTTTAAAAGATATTTGACTTCATAAGTTAAATATTTCATTTTATAACGTGGTTTTGTCGTCGGCTGAGGTAACTTAGTGGCTACGGATCCACAAACCTTAAGTAATAAGACGTTTGTTTTACCCTTTCTGGGGGGGGTTAAAATAATAATAGTTTCTTTATTGAATACGTTAAGAATATTTCAAGTACAAAATATAAAGATATTACGAGAGAATAATTTCTATAACTACAATTCGGATACCACCGGCTTAATAAATGTTTCTGCATTTCCTTCTTCATCAAGGCTTATTTCGGCTCTTCGGCGTATGTTGATATCGGTACGGTTGATCGGCTTAGATTATGTTTGTTTCGGTCATTCAGCTTATAGAAACTCGGCTCGGTTAATTGGCTTGTAATACGCTCGGCTCAGGTATTCGACTTTGAACTTTCGGCTTCGACACTCTTAACTTCGACTTTGAACTCTCGGCTTCGACACACTCAGCTGTCAAACTGGTTCGGGTTAACGGCGGGATCGGTTTCTGGTACAGGTGGCAGCTTCGGGGATCGAAGATTTTGGGTTCAGCAGTAGAATTAAGATCGGCGTCGTATGTTCGGCTTCGACACTTCGGCTTATATTAGGATCGGTTTGGTTATTCGGTTTATGTTAGGATCGATTCGGTTCTTAGGCTTATATTAGGATCGGTTCGGTAGTAGAATTGGCTTTGAGCTCTCGGCTTCGACACTCTCGGCTGTCAAACTGATTCGGGTTTACGGCAGGATCGGTTTCTGGTTCAGGTGGCTGCGACAGGTCAGAAGATTCTTGGCTCGATAGTAGAATTAACATCGTATGTTCGGCTTCGTCACTCTTAGCTTCGACTTTGAACTTTCGGCTTCGACACACTCAGCTGTAAAACTGGTTCGGGTTTACGGCGGGATCGGTTTCTGGTACAGGTGGTAGCTTCAGGGATCGAAGATTCTGGGTTCAGTAGTAGAAATAAGATCGGTGTCGTATGTACGGCTTCTACACTTCGGCTTATATTAGGATCGGTTCGGTAGTAGAATTGGCTTTGAGCTTTCGGCTTCGACACTCTCGACTTTCAAACTGATTCGGGTTTACGGCAGGATCGGTTTCTGGTTCAGGTGGCAGCGTCGGGTCCGAAGATTCTTAGCTCGGTAGTAGAATTAAGATCAACATCGTAAGTTCGGCTTCGACACTCTTAGCTTCGACTTTGAACTTTTGGCTTTGATACACTCAGCTGTCAAACTGGTTCGGGTTTACGACGGGATCGGTTTCTGGTACAGCTTCGGGGATCGAAGATTTTGGGTTCAGGAGTAGAATTAAGGTCGGCGTCGTACGTTCGGCTTCGACACTCTCAGCTGTCAATGGGGTTCGGGTATTCGGCAGGATCGGTTTCTGGTACAGGTGGCAGCTTCGGGAATCGAAGATCGTATCTTTTTCTACAATACGTACAATGGTTTCTTAAGGCTAATGGCTAGTTACTTCTCTATTACTATTACCATGCAATTCTACGGGTTAATATTCTACTCGTGAGCACGAACAACCGAAGTCACCTGTGAGAACGAACAACCGAAGTCACTCGTGAGAACGAACAACCGAAGTCACTCGTGAGAACGAACAACCGAAGTCACTCGTGTAAAATTTATTTAAGAGACCCAACTGAAGTTGAGCGCGCAAAACACGACTGAATTTTACTTTTGCAAAATCTAGTCGGCTCTCCGATTATATAAAATATCCTTTGAGACTTATATGGCGGATTCTTGTCTTGTTTGAATCGCCCCGACTGTAATCAAACTTTGTTTACTTATGCTTAGTCATGTATCAACTAAATGAGAATTATATTGCTTGTTGACCATTAAGCAATATCAACTGCACAACTAAAGCAGTTGTTACACATTTGTGTAGGTGTGTATTTAGTATTTACAGTAGGGGCGCTCAATGTAATTACCTATTACTAATAATTAGTAATTACCTATTACTAATAACATATTCAATATATTAGCATGAAAAAGAAAAATAATTAAAAATACATAAATAATAGTAAATAAAAGGAACTTCATAAATTAATATATTAAGAAATATGTACGTGAAAATAGTAGTATTAAGTGTGCTATTTCCACGTTACATCCCTCTCCTACTTCGGAGAGCGATGCTCTAATCGGTGAACCGATCGTCTTTCTCAGCACTTAAACTAAAGCATATTTCAAAATAAAATACTATTGTATAACTTATATGTATGCTGTCCTCAAAACTTTTTTCTTTCTATTATTAGTTTTTTTCCAAATATGTATATATTTTATTATTATTTTACTATATATATTTTCATTTCTACGACCTTCTCATACCCTTGGCATTGGAGTTGAGCGTGTGGCCCATCGAGGATTCGTAGCTTAATTAAAGGGAACGCCGCCCGATGTATGAGGTACTGCATATGCCGGGGCTTCTCAGAGTGTCGGTAAATAAGTAGATCCAGCCGAATGAATCCTTTTGTAAGCCTTGACTCGTAGATGGGTTATCGTGTTTGTTACTCTCGTTGGCGGCGGATTCATTTTTCCCGCAATGCGATTTAGAATCGGGTCCCTGCTCGAGCGCCATTTATAACGTGGTTTTGTCGTCGGCTGAGGTAACTTAGTGGCCTCCAGGGTATACTTACGGATCCACAAACCTTAAGTAATAAGACGTTTGTTTTACCCTTTCTGGGGGGGGTTAAAATAATAATAGTTTCTTTATTGAATACGTCAAGAATATTTCAAGTACAAAATATAAAGATATTACGAATAATTTCTATAACTACAATTCGGATACCACCGGCTTAATAAATGTTTCTGCATTTCCTTCTTCAGCAAGGCTTATTTCGGCTCTTCGACGTATGTTGATATCGGTAAGGTTGATCGGCTTAGATTATGTTTGTTTCGGTCATTCAGCTTATAGAAACTCGGCTCGGTTAATTGGCTTGTAATAGGCTCGGCTCAGGTATTCGACTTTGAACTCTCGGCTTCGACACACTCAGCTGTCAGCTGTTCGGGTTAACGGCGGGATCGGTTTCTGGTACAGGTGGCAGTTTCGGGGATCGAAGATTCTGGGTTCAGCAGTAGAATTAAGATCGGCGTCGTATGTTCGGCTTCGACACTCTCAGCTGTCAATGGGGTTCGGGTATTCGGCAGGATCGGTTTCTGGTACAGGTGGCAGCTTCGGGAATCGAAGATCATATCTTTTTCTACAATACGTACAATAGTTTCTTAAGGCTAATGGCTAGCTACTTCTCTATCTATTACCATGCAATTTTACGGGTTAATATTCTACTCGTGAGAATTCACTCGTGAGAACGAACAACCGAAGTCACTCGTGAGAACGAACAACCGAAGTCACTCGTGAGAACGAGCAACCGAAGTCACTCGTGAGAACGAACAACCGAAGTCACTCATGAGAACGAACAACCGAAGTCACTCGTGAGAACGAACAACCGAAGTCACTCGTGAGAACGAACAACCGAAGTCACTCGTGAGAATGAACAACCGAAGTCACTCGTGAGAACGAACAACCGAAGTCACTCGTGAAAACGAACAACCGAAGTCACTCGTGAGAACGAACAACCGAAGTCACTCGTGAGAACGAACAACCGAGGTCACTCGTGAGAACGAACAACCGAGGTCACTCGTGAGAACGAACAACCGAAGTCACTCGTGAGAACGAACAACCGAAGTCACTCGTGAGAACGAACAACCGAAGTCACTCGTGAGAACGAACAACCGAAGTCACTCGTGAGAGCGAACAACCGAAGTCACTCGTGAGAGCGAACAACCGAAGTCACTCGTGAGAACGAGCAACCGAAGTCACTCGTGTGAACGAACAACCGAAGTCACTCGTGAGAACGAACAACCGAAGTCACTCGTGAGAACGAACAACCGAAGTCACTCGTGAGAACGAAAAACCGAAGTCACTCGTGAGAACGAACAACCGAAGTCACTCGTGAGAACGAACAACCGAAGTCACTCGTGAAAACGAACAACCGAAGTCACTCGTGAGAACGAACAACCGAAGTCACTCGTGAGAACGAACAACCGAAGTCACTTGTGTAAAATTTATTTAAGGGACCCAACCGAAGTTGAGCGTGCAAAATACGACTAAATTTTACTTTCGCAAAATCTAGTCGGCTCTCCGATTATATAAAATAACCTTTGAGACTTATATGGCGGATTCTTGTCTTGTTTGAATCGCCCCGACTGTAATCAAACTTTGTTTACTTATACTTAGTCATGTATCAACTAAATGAGAATTATATTACTTGTTGACCATTAAGCAATATCAACTGCACAACTAAAGCAGTTGTTACACATTTGTGTGGGTGTGTATGTAGTATTTACAGTAGGGGCGCTCAATGTAATTACCTATTACTAATATCGTATTGAGTGTGCTATTTCCACGTTACATCCCCCTCCTACTTCGGGTCCCTGCTCGGGCGCCATTTATAACGTGGTTTTGTCGTCGGCTGAGGTAACTTAGTGGCCTCCAGGGTCTACTTACGGATCCACAAACCTTAAGTAATAAGACGTTTGTTTTAAGCTCTCTGGGGGGGTTAAAATAATAATAGTTTCTTTATTGAATACGTCAAGAATATTTCAAGTACAAAATATAAAGATATTACGAGAGAATAATTTCTATAACTACAATTCGGATACCACCGGCTTAATAAATGTTTCTGCATTTCCTTCTTCAGCAAGGCTTATTTCGGCTCTTCGACGTATGTTGATATCGGTAAGGTTGATCGGCTTAGATTATGTTTGTTTCGGTCATTCAGCTTATAGAAACTAGGCTCGGTTAATTGGCTTGTAATAGGCTCGGCTCAGGTATTCGACTTTGAACTTTCGGCTTCGACACTCTTAACTTCGACTTTGAACTCTCGGCTTCGACACACTCAGCTGTCAAACTGGTTCGGGTTAACGGCGGGATCGCTTTCTGGTACAGGTGGCAGTTTCTGGGATCGAAGATTCTGGGTTCAGCAGTAGAATTAAGATCGGCGTCGTATGTTCGGCTTCGACACTCTCAGCTGTCAATGGGGTTCGGGTATTCGGCAGGATCGGTTTCTGGTACAGGTGGCAGCTTCGGGAATCGAAGATCATATCTTTTTCTACAATACGTACAATGGTTTCTTAAGGCTAATGGCTAGCTACTTCTCTATTACTATTACCATGCAATTTTACGGGTTAATATTCTACTCGTGAGAAGTCACTCGTGAGAACGAACAACCGAAGTCACTCGTGAGAACGAACAACCGAAGCCACTCGTGAGAACGAACAACCGAAGTCACTCGTGAGAACGAACAACCGAAGTCACTCGAGAGAACGAACAACCAAAGTCACTCGTGAGAACGCAGCAACCGAAGTCACTTGTGTAAAATTTATTTAAGGGACCCAATCGAAGTTGAGCGTGCAAAATACAACTAAATTTTACTTTCGCAAAATCTAGTCGGCTCTCCGATTATATAAAATAACCTTTGAGACTTATATGGCGGATTCTTGTCTTGTTTGAATCGCCCCGACTATAATCAAACTTTGTTTACTTATACTTAGTCATGTATCAACTAAATGAGAATTATATTACTTGTTGACCATTAAACAATATCAACTGCACAACTAAAGCAGTTGTTACACATTTGTGTGGGTGTGTATGTAGTATTTACAGTAGGGGCGCTCAATGTAATTACCTATTACTAATAATTAGTAATTACCTATTACTAATAACGTATTCAATATATTAGCATGAAAAAGAAAAATAATTAAAAATACATAAATAATAGTAAATAAAAGGAACAAATGGTAGTAACTTCATAAATTAATATATTAAGAAATATATACGTGAAAATAGTAATATTGAGTGTGCTATTTCCACGTTACAATTTTTATTCTTAACTTAAATTAAATTTCTAAAATTTGTTTAAAAATACGGTAAAATTTTTTATACATTTCTAAATTATGCGTAAAAAATCTTAGTTATCTCAATTCGATAACAAGAACAAAATTTCAAAGTCAAAATCTTAAAACAGGTCTCAAAAATTTTAATTTTTTGCCAAAAAGTAACTTCAAATATTTATTCTCAAAAATGGGATTTTTTACATTTTTGGCTATAGAATCCACATTTTTCCGAAGTCCCGTAGATTTTGATTTAAAACTTTTAACTATATATTGAAGATTCTTAAAATAATTTCGGCTTGTCGATTCGTGCTTTGGGATTTGAGAAAATATGGTCTAAAAACTGGACCAAGAACATGCAAAATTATGATGCTTAAAAATTCAAACGCAAATAACTCGAAAACTATAAGAGATAAATAGGACATGTACGCATGTTTTTTATATTTCTTATCTGGGCCTACAACAATATACAAAAATATTTGAAATCGGGCGAGAAACAAAAATTTTGCAAGCGATTAAAAATTTTTTATGTCAGAGGTACCTAACTTTTAGACCCCTTAGCTCCGCCCCTGGGGGGATTGTTGTGCCCCCCCTTCCAAACATAACATTGTACATTCCTCTGCTACGCCTATACCAAATTTCATGAAAATTCAACCGGCCGATCAGAAGTTACAGATTTATTTCCAAAAAATTTCGATTCTGCCCCACTGTGTAATGTGTGAAAATTAAAAGCATTTAAATCAGGAACTTTTAATATATTTATGGGTAATTATTGTTTTATGTAATGTAAAGCTTCTCTTAAATCTTATGTAAGATTTTTGTTAATTATACCCTTTTACGCCCAAAAGATTTTATTGTGGCACCCCACTGTAAGATAGGATTCACAATAGGATGAACAACTTTAAATTTTAGTTTTACCCTAGATCCGCTTGAGTGAGCTCAGTCAGGTGTAGAAATAGTTTTTTTTTATAACAGTATAAATTTGACACCGGAAATAGTATAGGCACTTGTTGTGAATCAATCGCAAATATATAGTGGAAGTTTGTTTTTAACGCGTGAGATAAATCTTTATTTTTTTTTTTTTTTTTGAGCTTTGTTTCTAAAAAAACAAAAAAAATCATTTAAAATTTTTGTATTAGGTGTAAAATATCATTGCTTGTTTATTTTCATATTATATATGTTCTTGTTATTAATGTTAGTGTTATATAATTAAATTAAGTATATAATTTAGAGACAAATTTACAAATTTCGATCTATCAATAAAAGGAAAGAGATTAAAATTTTAATTTGTTATAGTTCTAAGTATATTTAGAACAGTCTCATTAAAAGAAAAATAAATTAAAAAATTAAATTCACAAGAATAATAAATACCATTTATATTAGGTTTAAGTCATATTTATTCATTTATTTAATAGCCAATGAAATTACAATTTCTTACAGGCTAGCATATATATTATTCTTAAAGCTATTAACAGTAAAATGTTTTCCATAATCATTCAATAACAAAGTCTTATTATTTAAGTCAAAAATACTCTTCTTAATGCGGATTGGATTTACTGAGAGATCAATATATGGATAAAAACTGTTGAATTGATTGCATATACGTCTCATGGGATCAAAGTTGGCATAATTGATTCGAAAATATTTGATTTTTAAAGGAGTATAATTTCTAGTTCGAATTCGATCTTACGAAATATATGAAATATGAAATATATTTTCTACTATTTCAAAAGTAGGGAGATCAATAAGCTGTAATCGACTTTCATATGATGGTAAATTAATATTAGGATTCCATAGCAGATTACGAAGACAAAATAAGAGAAATTGTTTCTGGACCGATTCAATTTTCTTTATATGAACGTCGTATTGAGGATCCCAGACCACGGATGCATATTCCAGGATTGGTCTTATGAGAGATATGAATAATTGCTTGGAAACGTAAAGATCATTAAAATCTCTTTCCCAACGCTTGAGGAAACCTAGAACTCCTTTTGCCTTATTAACAATTTGAGAAACGTGGGAATTAAAGGATAGTTTACAATCAAGCAACACACCCAGATCAAGAAATTCTTCGACTAGATCAAGTTGATATTCATTTATTGTGTATCTGCAGAGTACTGGACTTCTTCTGTAGAACATCATGTGTTTACACTTTCTTAAATTCAGATCTATTAGATTCATCATATATTAATCATAAAGATTGCCAAGATCTGATTGGAGTAAAGAACATTGATAAGAATAGTTAAAGCTATGGAACAGCTTTACATCATTAGCATACATTAATATTCTAGAATTCTTAATGCAAGTTGGTAAATCATTTATAAATATTAGGAATAATAAGGGGCCTAGATGACTACCTTGCAGAACACCGGATAAAACACGAATGGTTATCGATATACGTTCTCTAAATAATACACATTGGCATCTATTTTTGAGATATGTAGAAATCCATTTTTAGGAAAACAAGAGAAAATCCGAGTTTATCCAATTTGAACAATAGGAGATCGCGTTTTACTTTATCGAAAGCTGTACTGAAATCTGCGTATATTGTGTCTGTCTGTAAACCGAAATCAAATGCAGTTATAACTGAAGTTGTGAACTCCAAAAGGTTAGTAGTGGAACATCCTTTTCCAAATCCATGCTGAAATGGCGAAAGATAACAAACAATTTGATGCGAAAGGATTTCAGGAACTATTTTTTCGAAAAGTTTTGGAATAACACTTAATTTAGCAATACTCTATAATTGAAAATGTTGGTTCTGCTTCCGGATTTAAACAAAGGTATAATATAAGATTTCCTCCAAACTTCAGGAAAATAATCACTAAATATTGATATGTTGAACAAGTAGGTTATTGGAGATATAAGAGAATGTAAACGTTTTATAAGAACACAGCTTGGAACACCGTCAGGTCCACATTTATCAGAATATTTTAGATTCTGTACAGCTCTCAGTACCATGTTGGACAATTTATTAAGGTTGCAGCAGGAATTGGATATGGATAATTGGAAAGTTGATGTAATTCTTTATCAGAATAGGCGGATGAGAAGAAAGCAGCAAACATATCGCAAATATCTGCATCGTTTGAGGTTTCTTTATCTCCAAATTTCATCATGGATGGGTATCCAGAGGCTCAACGCTTATAATTTACAAACTGATAGAAATATTTTGGATTATTTTTAAAGTTTCTTTTCACCTTAAAAAGATAATTATTGTAACATTGGATATTTTCTGAATTGTAAATTGATCTTGATATGGAGTAACTCATATAATTAATGGATAAACTAGACTTTTTATATTTTCTATAATGTTTGTTTTTCAAGCCATTGAGCTGTTTTGTATTCCAAGGCGGTCCATGTGCAATTTTTTTTCGTCATTGTTATTGATTTCTTAAAAAACTTAAATAAGCCATCATAGAATTTACTCAAAATGATGTCAATATAACGAGAGCATACTTTATTGTAAGGAATATATTCAAACCAATTTTCGGAACAAATCAGGTGATTTAATTGCTAATAATCAGCTTTGCTGAAATCAAAAACCATCTCATCATTTACATTGGATTGTAATGACAGCTTTGTTTCGACGCTTATTTCAAGAGTGGGGTGATAAGCATCTTCAGGTGTTAATAATGGATTAATGCGAAGAATATTAAATTCTTCAGGTTGATCAACAAATACAAGATCAAGTAATTTGCCAAGTTTGTTTACTATATTATTTAATTGGAAGAGACCTAAATCAGCAATAACATCCAGCAATTCAATAGATCTTTCCGATCTTATTGATGGGCTTAAAAAACATGAATCAGGAGTTTCACACCATTTAATGTTTGGAATATTAAAGTCACCAAGAACAATTATGGAATCACCAGGTTTGGATTGATTAACTACAAATTTTATTGCGTTTGCATGTTGTTCATAAATTTGAATGACGCAGGAGGAATATAAGAGCAAGTTGTAAAAAATGTTCTAAATTTGGCTTTAACACATACGGCGATAAATTTAATATTTTGATCATTGTTAAGAATTATTTCTTCCGAAGGAAAATGAGTTGAGACAGAAATCAAAACTCCCCCCCCCCCACCTTCTATCACGTCTATAAATTTGAAATTTACTGCACATTATTTCAGAATTATGAATTTCTTTATCAGATTTATTTCGGAGCCACGTTTCAGTGAGTACAATGATATTATGCTCAATATCAAAACTCTCTAAATAAAGGGATTTTAACTATGCGTTCATACCTCTAACATTCTGGTACGCGATGGAGGTAGCTGAGGAATTGTAATTATTTTTTGGCCAAATATTAATATTTAACGGATTATTTAATTCAATTAGTTTTTTCGATTTGGATCAGAAGCCCTTGGAAGAATTACGTTATTATTATCACGATAAATAAATTGTCGAACAATTGTATTTTTTTGCCAAAAGTGTGGATTAACAAGACGATCAAAAATACTTTCTGGGACAAATCTTAAATGAAGCTCTATTGCGCGCATTTATCTTTTAAATTTGGACATTATAATAATCTTCGATGCCAAGGTTCGTTTTAATATAGAATTCAACATCATTTATTGTTGTATCTACTGAAAAAACGGCTAGCAAATATGGTTTTCCTTGGAGCTATCATTAAGGGCTTTGGAGTTACTGTTGTAAACGGGTTTACAAATGGGTTGTTGACGACATCTAAATTAGTTGGTATGTTTGACGATGAGGAAGTTAATAAAACAAGTTCTGGAGGCTTGATTGTAGCAGGATTTGGAATCATGGGCAAGTTTGTAGAATTAAATACCGTAGGAGTAACTAAAGTCTACTCTTACAGAATTGCATTATAATTGGAAGCATTTGAAGCATGATGAGGTGAAATAAAATTATTTGAATTAGGAGTTACAACAGGAGCAGGACTACTACTTGGATTTGCAGTCGGTAACGGGATAGAATCATTAGCAGTAATAACGCCTGTATTTTTAGTAATACAAGGGGGTGTTGATGATTAGCAGTTCTTTTACGTTTTGGTCTCGCGGAAGCAGCAAAACTATCTAAATTTGTGAATTTAAAAAAAAGTTCACCATATTTAGTTAGTTTTCCTTGTAGAGAAGAAAAGTCTTTTTTAATTCCATCGAACTCAGCTTTACAGCTTTTGAAAAAATTTTAAAACTCAATGCCAATTATTCTGTAATTTGGACAAGTCCACTGCAATTTTTTTGGCATTGTCGGATAATGCATTAGCATCACGAGCTTTGAGGCCACTACATTTTAAGTGATAATTAATTTCCCAAACACAACCAACAGGAAACTATACGTTCTTCTCCGGAAATACTGCAGTTTTTATTCATACAGTCCATCTCAAACTTTATTAAGGATCCACACCAATACAAATAATATATAGGATTAAAACCGGTAGTATTAATAGAATGGCAACGCAGCGGATAATTAGCAAGGACACTAATTATAATATTGATCTTAATAATGGAAAACGGAGTGGTAATATTAAGGAAAATATAAAACAGAGATGTTTTATCTTACAGTTGTTTTATTTTGCAAATAGAGTTATACCAAATGTATGTCAATGAACATACAAAAACAAATTCATGCAAATAAGTCTTAAAGTATGTATTTTATTATAAAACAACAAAAAACGCAGAAAATCCTGAACGTTAATATATATATATATATATATATATATATATATATATATATATATTAATTATTCTGGTCAAAGTATATAAAGTAGTCCAACTCTAAATTTTTATTATTCTCTTACACATGTAAACAAGGAAGAATAATACAAAATTTTTACATGTAAATTTTAGAATTATTAAGCATTTTTACGCGTTATTACACATACTCATATTTTTTTAAATACTGTTTAAAACTTGTATATTTAATCGGGGGTCCATTTTCCAAGAACGAAAACAAAAATGTTATATTTGTTTTTGACATTTTATTTTATTCGTTTTAGAAATTATTTTGTAGAACAGAGTTAACATTTTTGGTATTGAAAATTCAAACAAATTCAAATTTAAGCAACTCTGTGTATGTTGAAAAAATTAAAAGCACCAATACTTAAAATTTTTGTTACTAAACATATATAGAGTCAGGTGTACTTGTAAAAAGCATACCTTTTACAAGTATACCTGAGCTAGGTAACTGTGTCAGTCGGACTACTTGTATATACTTTGGTTCTGGTAATCTTGATTTGTGTACTCATTGGGCTCCCTAACTCACTAAATATTTCCTATATTTTTATCCGATTGCATTTAAGTATTAGTTAAAAGCTCTTGAATTAAAAAAAAGGAAAATAATTTTTTATAAGTTCTTTTAACATATTTTTTTATATTTTGTCATTTCTCCTGTATAATGATATTTTTGTGAAAATTTTTTCTTAATAGCCGGGCTGAGGAATGTTTAACTCTGTGGTATGTTCAAAAGCGGCTTCGCTTACATAATTTTTTCCTTTTTACCCAATTTTTTAAAAGCAATAATTTTTTACTGTTTCTAAGGAAAAGGTGTTTTCCAATGGCCTATAACTTCAAAACTATTCAGTTGCACTTGGAAATTTTTACATCATTTTCAGCCTTAAAAAATACTATCAATGATGAAAAAAAAAATGGAGCTAAATCAGAACATTGGCATAAATAAAGATTACCAGCACACTTGATTTTTAAATAATTTTGATAATGATTCAGTAGCATCTTTATTCGTGATTAAATCAATGTAAAAAATTTTGCCCGCTCTCTCTTAGTTTACGAGTTATGGGTACTTGAAGTTATACAAATGCAGTTTTCTCTTTCCTCCTATAATGAATATGAACAATATGGGTATCATACGAGAGGTCTTGAAGAGGCCAAATCATTAACCCATGGTGAGACAATATGATATTTTATTTTGACTTTTTTACAAAAGTACCGTTATCTCAAAAATATATCGATATAAGGGTACTCTCCTATATATCAAATTATTTAGAGACCATTTCAAGCTTTCATATGATCCCCAAGTCACACCCCTAGCCCATTAAATAAAAAATATAGCACTTTAAAAATTAATATTTATAAAAATTAATCGATTTTTACTAGTAATATATTTGGTAATATCATAATTTAAAAATGTATAATAAGTCTTATTTCTTTATCATTTTTACAATTTTGTGAAAAATTAAATAAAAATTATAAATTATTTAAAAAGAATACCGGTACTTCAAACACTTTTTGATTTCTAAAAAAAAAAAAAGTTTATTCAGCGAAACCGGTGTTCAACATACATAGAGGAGAAAGGCCTTTAGCCCGGCCGAAGGCCGTCTACACTGAAAACCCCTTACTAACATTAAAAAAATATATTTTAATTTCAACTGTGCTGGTAACCTTGATTTGTTTCAAACATTTTTTAAAATATTGTTTTAATTTTTTTTATCTATAATGCAATTAAAAATGTAAATTAAACAATATTTACTAAGTATTTTTTTTTATTTATTTATTTATTTTTGAGATTTAAAGGCCTTTCCAATTATATCCGTATTATATATATGACTATAGGTTTTTTCGAGACCTTTGTAATGATATCCATATTACATATATAGTCATAAATTATGATATCGAAAATTCAAAATCGATTAATTTCTCTGAATATTAATTTTTAAAGTGCTATATTTTTGTTATTTATTGGGCTAGGAGTGTAATATGGGGATTATGTGAAAGCTTGAAGTGTTCTCTAAATGATTTGGTGCATAGGAGAGTACCTTTATATCGATATATTTTTTAGATAACGGTACTTTTGTAAAAACAAGTCAAAATAAAAAGTAATAAAATATCATATTGACATCATATATCAATCGAAAGGCCTTCTCAAGACCTTTTCAATGATTACCACGTTCATATTCATACTCAAAATCGATTAATTTTTTATTGTTTATTTTCATTAAAGGAGGAAGAAGATTGCATCCTTAAGCCATAACTTAAAGTACCTATAACTCGAAAACTATGTATGCAACTTTTTTTAATCAAAAATAGTTAAAAAATCAAGTGCCGGTAATCTTGATTTGTTCCAGAACATTAAATTTAAGTCTTGATTTGTGTAATATGAACCATTGACTCCAACAACACAAATTTACGAACAGGTCCAATATTTTTTGGGTAAACGAACACAGCTGTACTACAGTTGCTGTAGTATATTAATAATTAAATTCAATCACACCCTCTTTTTAAATGTGTTAGTGTTAATATTCTCTGGCCTTAGTCACCAATTTGTGTTTAACTTGTAACTTTTTTTTATATAATTAATGAATCACTCTAAATAAAAAGATTAAAAGACTTCTTATGTATTTATTTAATCAAAATTTCATACATTGAAATGTAAATAATACTTTTAGATTTTAAGATTTTTCATGGAATTAATGACACTGGTGTCAATATCCCAAATGACCAACTGGCCATCAACACCTGAGGTGCTAATGCGAGTACAATCTAGCTTTTCGCCCGTATATAAACGAATACAAGTAATTGCATTTTGATGAATAGTATCCACAAATGTATCGGAATTTTCTGTACGCAGATTTCTATCGAGAGATTGAAAAATCCGCATTGCTGATATACCACTAGACTCCTTTTTCTGAGACTTGTCTAATTTATGAATAAGTTTCAGCTTGTCGTCTTGTAATCCATAAACAAAAGGTACGCAACTATGCCCAGCAACCACGATAGAGACTGGTGATATCCATTCACAAGCCAAAAACGGTAGATACTCGGTTTTGCAACGGATGATAGTGTTTGAATTTGTGGCATCAGCCACACTTATACAGCTATCATGACCAACCCAACAAATTTTATTACCATCACTTGAAAAACTGACATTATTAATCCATCCCCCACCACAAGTGGCTGAATTTTTAAATTCTGCCATTAAATTGCCTAGCGGCATACGATTTCCCCAAGGTGTTGGTGTTGGTTGATCCTCAATGTCCTTAATGTATGCAGAAAAAACGCGTACCTTAATAATAGGAAAAATATAATAGATAAGCATATAACCGAAACAAATTATTTTATACTTTATAATCGGTGGAACCAGCCACTAAGAGAACATTATTTGGATGCCAATCCAAAGAAGTTATTGTTGATCTAATAGGCTTTTTTATATGTTTCGAGACCCACCAATCATTTTCCGATTCAAAATAGCACACAGATATTAGACGTGCTCCAGATCCAACCGCAAACTTATTTTCAGCCGGAGACCATTTTACGCATGTTGCTGCTCTATTAATGCGTAACAACACTAACGTTGGTTTCCATTTTCCGTCTTCGCCCTGTTGCCATACATAGGCATTACGATCTGCAGCACAACTTACAATACGATTGGTATTCTTGGCCCAATCTATTCCCATTACTCTCAAGTCATGCTGATTTAAAATATCCATTAATTTCCATTCATTGCCTTCTCTCTTATAAATATGGATTTCATTGTTGTTTGGCGACAATGCAATATCTAAATTTTATGTTTGTTAAACAATTTAATTTTTCTCTACACGGAGTACTTACGTGTCTTGTCTTTATTCCAGGCATGGCAAGTTATTGGTGCAACTGAACCACCGAATGTAAATCTTTCGGACATTTTAAAAGTATCTCAAACCACAAAAAATATTACTCACTAATCGCGGACTCTGGGCAGTCTACACGATTATTTTTATAAATTATTAAAAATAAAAATTGATTCTTCCACAATTTGACAAAAACCACACAAATTACTTGTAGAGAACAAAGTCGATAGGATAAAAGTCCATTACCTAGCGCCGATGACACCAACCAGCGGTACTTCAAGAAAAACTTCGTACTTTCAATATGCCGTTACAGCTCATCTACACGTAACTCTACGTCTACACACAGAGAACACATATATGAGAAATTAGAATTTCAAATTGCTTTTTTTACAGAAAATTTTAACTTTTTCCCTGTTTTTATTTTTTGTTTGTCTTTTTAAAATACTATTAATTCATTTTGCACCATTATTTTGTTAAAGAACAAAATATTAAAAAAGAGCAATAAATATGACAACTTATGTTAAACATTATTGTTCAACTTTGTGTTTTACAGTCAGTCTAGACGTAACATAATATGTAAGATTTTTATGTCAGAGAGTGTCAAATTCGCTCTCTGAGAAAATTGTTTCACGTGTAGATTCAAATATTAGTATTATAAGATGTATTATGAGACTGTTGTGATGAGATTTCTCTACACAACCATCTTATAAGATGAACTGTCAAAAAAATACACATACACGAAAGTTTGTTTGTGTGTGTGCACGTGTAATTTGGAAATTACTGAAAAACAATGTTTTTTTGTAAAATTTCCTTTTAGTGTTTGTTTTATATGTTAAAAAACATTTTTATAAAAATTGTGTTTAAAAAGTGTGAATTGCTTAAATGAAAAGGACATGTTTACTCTGTGACTGATTGAAAATAATGATATCTTATAGGATTTATTAGAATACGTGTACCCCTTATTTAAGATTTAACATAATATAAACAAAATGGTTACTCTCCTCTGCTGGCGTTATCTCACATATTATATTACCTAGTGTCTACATTAGGCAAATTTATATCAAAACAAACGTCAAAATCAGTGCGAATATATATAAAGTAACCTTAGTTGAACAGTTGATTATTATTTTGGTTGTTACAGTTGTCAAACTGCATATATAAAAAACAATAATGAATACGCCACATTGTTGTTTTTGTGCAACTGTTACCTCCTTCCCCAAATTCGCGTTGTTTGATGTTTGTCTTGATAAAAAAAATCTCTAATGTAGACACTATGTTAGCGTTAATCTCAGTTGTAGACCTGGGGTAAAGCAGGTTGAAACAGTTGATTTCGATACGATGATTTTATTGGTCCCTGAAAGAGTTTCAAAGTAAGAGTAAATATTGTATATTGGAGCGATTTGTGAACAATAGATTTGGTTTCAATATAATGAAACGTGTTCTTAATTTTCGTTCATACTGTGTATCAGTGGTTAAAACTTCAGAAAGAGACAAGGAAAAGCTGAATTTTGCTTCATTACGTCATGTTTCTAACGTTCTAGATCAGCCTGTAAAGGAAGAATTTATTTTGTCGAATCAAGAAGTGACATATCAATAAAAAAACGGTATTGTTATTGGAACGACTTGCTTTGGTAAATCTAGATGGTGAGGAAGCTTTGAAAACTTTAAGAAATAGTATACAGTTTGCGAAAAAAATTGAAAGTATCAATATTACTGGCAAGAAGCCGTTATACACTGTATTAGAGGATCAACCAATTCATCTACGCAGTGATATTGTAAGCGAAGGAAATTATCGAGAAGAGATTTTAAAAAACGCAAAAATTATTGAAGATTACTATTTTATTTCACCGCCTGGCAATATACCTTTAAAACAAGAGCAGGAAACCCAATTATAAATGTAAAGAAAATTCATACTTCTTTGCATTTTTTCGCTTAACATGAAGTGCTTTAGGCGTATATTGAAATTTTTAAATGATGTGAATTATTTATCATTATATTCTGTATGGAGTGAAAATAAAGATGTGAATTATAAATTTTCTTTATTACAAAATGGATTAAAATTGAGGGAAGAGTTAGTTAAACAGTGGACTAATACTTCTACAAGTTGGGCTATACAATACGGTGATATCATTAAAACCGAAAGTTTGTTGAAAGATTACAGCAGAACGTCTTTTCTACACAGTGATGCATTTCAACAGATATATAAACACGAACTAAGTAATCTTTCAAATCCTATTTTATTAAAAACAATTTTAAGTAACGTATGTAGTTTTATTTATGATGATGACATTTTCCATTGTTCTGGTGATAATACCCTCTTGGTGTCTGAATACTTTGTACCACCCGAAAATGGGTTGTCTAAATATTACAACTTACAGCGAGAACGTAAAATTTGGTGGATGCGATTTTCTGCGAATGCCAGTCGTTATGGCATTGAACCATTTGATTTTTCTGTTAATGAGACAGCAGAAGATAAACTATTTGAAAAATGCAAATCAATAACTATTAAGGCTAATTTTCCTTTTGGGTTAGTCAATATGGAGCACATCACTCTATTTCCTTTACACGAATTGAGTACTTTAAATCCGCCTGAAAATACTTACAAAATTTCTTTAATACGATCTGTCATTAACTTGGATTTTACAACATGTGGTAAAAAATTTATTCGATAAGTGTCAAAATCTTGCTATTACAATTCGATCAATTAGCTCTGATTTTAGATGCTTGTGAAAGAAGTGCAGTGAACGGAAATAACTCGTTGATGTTAAATCGAAAACTGGCTCCATATCAAGTTCTACTTGCAAGTCTGCATACGGGAAGTAAATAATGAAAGACATTAACTTCTATTAAAAGTGGGACTAATGAATTATTATCTATTACAGATAAAATTGTGGATGAACTAACCTTGCATCTGGAACATGTAATAAGTAAAAGTGGTCTTCGATTGTATGATAAATCTATACACATAAATAGTCAATCAGAACTCGAAAAAAAGCTAGTGCATTTTGACAGCCTCGGTGTTCCATATACTTTAGTCGTTGATCATGAATCAATTAAAAATGGCCTAATAAGAATACGCAGTCGCGATACGACTCTCTTTGAAACTATACATATTAGCGACATGCCAAATTATATATTATCTATTTTTAAACTTTAATTGATGTAAATTCAATAAATCATAATATAAATTGTGAGATATTTTTATAAAATCAATTGTACATTATGTTTGTTCTTAAAAAAAAAAAAATATCTTAAGTAACGAATAAGTTGAAAATATAAACCAAAAATATAGGAAATCGCACCCAGCAAAAACGGCAAAGCGAAAAATGATTCGCTAAACGTATTGTCTGGATGACAAACAATATTGCGGCAATAATCGAATGAAAACGTGTCCCGACCGCAATACGATAGCGATTCTTCTATATGACAATCTAGCAATATCGCCAGATAATCATATAGAAGAAAATTCGAAAATATTGCTAAAATGATATTAGGAAGATAAAAAGAAGATTTTGCCTAGAACCCACCCAGAAGAAAAGGAAAATTACACATTTGTAACCGTAACCACTGAAAAAAAATTGTTTTTTTTTTTTTACTGAGATGATATTCGATATAATATACTACATCTACAGAAAATATTTTATATTTATATAAAAGTACTGCTGTTTTTGAAATTTCTAAAAAATCGTTTTTTTTTAGAATTTTTGTATTTCGGCTTAAGTTCATTGAATAATTGTAGAAGAATACATCGTAAAAAGTTTTATTGGACACTCGGCAGAATGGAATACATTTTCTGGTCCGCCACGACCGTCATCAGCACTCTTCAGCGTCCCACAGTGTTGTTCTCTGTAAACATCATCTATTTAACTTACAACTTTTCGGGAAATGGAATCCGTAACTTTTATTTTCCCTATATTTTTTAAGTATAACGAATGGTTTACGATAAAGCTTTTTAGAATTATCTTTTTTGTATTCTTTTTCAATTATTATTGTTTCTATGCTTAAAGCCAGTTATTAGGTAGTAAATAATCAAGCAATGTATAATTGTTATTGTTTAGCCACTTATTAAGTAGCAATGAACAATGTTGTTATTTGATTTGTTCCTTCTGTTTGTTTTCTATTTTTAGAAATACTTAACAGTGGAGTCAAGTAACATTTTTTGTACCGTGCCTTGTATTGAGTTAATTAGTTTATAGTTTTTTTCAGAAGTAAATATTTTTATCAAAAGACTATATTTCTCTAAAAAAGCTCAACAAATGTAATATTGAAGTTAAAATTTATTAAATATAATTACTTTAAGAAACAAGATTTAATTAAGGTAAGAAAATAATCATCAAGAACGAGACTAAGTTTTATATAATATGTACAGAAAATCGTCTCAGTTTCTTCGAAATCGATTTTGCAGGTAGACTGTCACCGAAAATAGAAAACAATGTAGCATCAAAATTTTCAAATTCGGGTTTTTGATTGATATTTACTTTTCCGAAATACATATAATCACAAATTTTCAGACATATCTGCAAAAATAAACATTGATGTCAAAAGAACGTAACGTTACATTTCGCTCATTTGCTGTAACAGCGTCATAACTCGCAAATTTCATAAATACGTAGTAAATAAATTGTTTTTTTTTTTTTTTTTTTTTTTTTATTTCACGACGGATCGCGATAAAAGTATTTTTATCAAATATTTGATTTTTTTACTAAAGATATGGACGCTACTCAAAATTTTAGAAAAATGTTATGGAAAAGTACCATTTTCTTGTTAGTTATTTTTTAGTAAAATAAATTTCTCTTTTACAGAAAATAATGACATAATTAAAAAATAACCGACATTCGGTTAATATAAAAAAATCGACAGTACTTGAAAAACCATCTTTTAATAAAAAGATGGATTATTTGTAAATTTTACAAATGTACAAAAACCATAAAGGAAATTCGACAAATGTGGACTATAATTTCTTTAATTTTAAATTGTCATCACAATATAGAATGAAAATCAAAAATTTTGTATTCTAAAACTTGCAAATAAGTTGCTTAAATATATTTCTATTTGCAAATTTTGTACTTTAAAAAATACAAATTTTACATGCAATTAATGTAAGAAACCTCAAAACAATTCACACAATTTGTGATGCGGGTAATGTGGACTAGTATGTGCGGGTAATACAGATTCCCCTTCCACATTATACAAAGCAAAAATTTAAATTCTATCAAGGAAAATGAAGTACTTTTTAGTTCAATTTAAGTTTAAATGTGTATTTTTTATTATCAAATGTATATTGAAATTTTCTCCTAAAAAAACTTGAATTTAAAAATGGTATGAGTGCTCCACATAGCGCGATTTTAAGTTATGGCCAATAAACAACTTTTCAGTTTTTATATTAAATAAATTTAAATATCGAACAATTGTAAATGATGTTTAGAATTGGCACCCATTATATAAAAATTTGTTACGTAATTGTTCAAAAAATTGTGTCCACTTTGAAAAAAAAAAAGAAGAAAGCAATCCGAAAATACCTATTATCGAATAACACTATACTGAAAAATATATTCAAAAACGTTTTGAACTAAAAAGGAAATTTAAATTCAAGTCAAATTTATTTTACTTTAAATTCTTTATACATATATGATATATATATAATATATTTCTAAATCTGATACCAGAGAGTATATACATAGAGGAGAAACAATAGGTTGACAATTGAAAATAATATATATTTTTTTGAAATAATTTAATTTTTATTTTTTTTTTTTCCAGCAAGAACAAAATACATTTGATTACATATATTTTCTTGTTGCATGAGTTTGGTTTTTGACAATAAGTTTCGTCTCTTATTAACCTGTGTCTGAGACTCTGTTAGATTTTTTCATTATAAACTTTTTTTGGAAAAACAAGAATCAGGCTTTTCAAGCGTATACATTTGTTTATGTTTTGGTCAAATATTGAAAGCAAATTTTTAAATAACATTAAACGCTTTTTTGGAAATAATTCTGCAACTTGTTATCCGTTAAAGATATCTGAATAAAATTTGACATGGCCAGAGCTGAGGTGTCTTCGAGTTGAGTTGGAGGAGCAATCATATAAATTTATAGATCCGATAAAGTTATATTAGTCTGAATTTGAAACTTAAAAAAATCCACATTTATATTTTTTTCTAAAAAGGTGGTAATATTTTTTCACTTATAAAATTTGTTTTTTGTTCTGTCCTATATAATTTTTTTAATGCTTTCAATAGAAATTTTAACGAAAATGCGTGTAAAGAAAACCCGAAGGCGCTTGGGGCAACGGTCTATTCATAAGCCCTATTTAAAATTTATAAATTTTTCATAATATTTTTTTTAATTTGCTTGTAAAATTCTCAAATCGCAAAGCTGCGATCAAAAAAAGTATTGTTAATTAAAAACCTCCACAGTGAATGTTTCAATGAAAGAAGTCAATTTTTAAAAGATGTTTTTCCTGGATGTTTTGGGTATCTTGGTACAAAAAAGTTGGAGTTTTTTGTAGTTCTTTAATTTAATGTCAAAATTTCAATAGGATATTTTTGTTTCAACAAGGCCATCTATGCCATGTTTCTTAATAAAGCAGGTCGTGTAATGTATGATACCATCATATACAGTACCTCTGAACCGACAAGTCTTATAGAATAAAAACGTATCTAATGAATTGCAACGTCATTTAAGACTTTATATAGTAAGACATAAAATCGATATATATTCTCTGGATCTGGAATTTAAAGTGTGGCATGCTTTTCTTCCTAACGAGCAAACACAATCTATTTTGGATATTTTAAATAGAGGTTAAAACAATTGGGTGTACGTTTGTTGGTTAGTAGTGATAAAAAGCACTCATATTTAGTAGTGTTTAAGCAAGAAGTTGGTAATGCTTCCAATAATAACAACTTTCGATCACATATATATATATAGTTTAGGAGTAGCAGAGGGCGGCATATCTATTATATGCCACCACGGAATGTAGAAACAAATTGTGATATTTTAAACGGTCTTAGTTTCCATAAAAGATATTGTTACGTTTTTACCTTTTAAAAACGGTCGTTTATTTCCTTTAAATAAACTTTATACTTTGATTGCAAAAAAATAACAGCAGTTTAGTAGTTTAAAAATTGTAACGACTCTTTATTTTATTTAAAAATGTACAACAATACAGTTTATAAGTCACTTTGTGTTTTAATACACACACACACTTAAATTACACGCTTTATACAGCACACTTTAACAATGTACAAGATTATACAGCCAAGGCAGTTAATATGTCTTTACTTAACGACGCTTGCAACCAGACTGACTCAATGGTGTTCTCACGGCCAATTTATATACACTGTATTACCTACTAGATGTTTCTTGAAAGCTCTATTTCTCTCTACAATGTTCTTAACGGACAAACTAGAGCTTTTGATGTTAATGTTAGCAACTTAAACATTTAGTGTTGCCATACTTAAAAAACAATGGTGAAAGCTTTTTATTTAATGTTGTATGTTTAGAACTATGTTAATAATTTGATATGTTAACTGCTGTTAACATAAACGGAAATGCCTAGAAGAATTTAGAAAGATTTAAACCAGCCGTTAAAACCGTTATATTTGAATTCAAGTACAATTTCGTAACACTGCCCCCCGCTTAAGCCTGTTCGTCCCGAATAGGCACGAATTCACTTTTCCCATAGGCAGCTAGTCGTTCTAGATGTACAACCTTCATTTTAGATCTTGGGCTCTTTTCTTTCTGTATTCTGTACACCACGTCGTTTAATTTCTTAATCACTTTGTATCGTCCATCCCAATGGGTTTGTAGTTTGGGAGACAGTCTTTTCTTACGTTGTGGGTTATACAACAGTACAAGCTGGCCTTCGTTAAATCCTTCAGAATTCGCTGCTCGATCGTATCTGGCTTTCATTTTATCGCTGGTCATTTTTATTCGTCCGCGTACGAATTCATGTAGCTCGTTCAGGTCATCTTGCTCTTGGGAAGTGTTTTCCCTATTTGTTGATGAGGGCTTAATACCGAATTCAAAATCACCAGGCAACTTGAGTTCTGTCCCGAAGACAATTTTTGCAGGTGTTCGAGAGGTTGAGTCATGAACAGCTGATCTGTATGCCAATAGAAATTTCGGTATGTGTTCATCCCAGTCCTTCTGATGTGCACTGACCACTTTTCTTAAATATTCCTCCAGAGTGCGATTGAATCTTTCGACCATGCCATCAGATTGAGGATGCAGTGGCGTTGTTCTGGTTTTTCTTATTCCGTATAAATCGCACATTTCCTTGAATACGGCAGATTCAAAATTTCTACCCTGATCAGAATGCAATTCCAGTGGAACACCATAGCGGCACACCCAGTTGTTCACAAATACACTTATAACAGTTTTAGCTTCTTGATCAGGTATGGCATATACCTCTGGCCACTTGCAGAAATAATCCATAACCACTAGAACGTAACGATTTCCGGCATCACTGACGGGGAAAGGGCCTGCGACATCCATTGCAATCCGCTCGAATGGCGCGCCTGAGTTATGCTGCTGAAGTTGTCCACGACTTCTTCTTACTGGGCCCTTCGCTGCTATGCATTGTGAACAATTGGCTACCCAATCGTCTACTGCTTGCTGACAACCCACCCAATAAAAACGTTGTTTTAACTTTTCTAAGGTTTTTGTTACACCAAGATGACCACCACTGGGACCGTCATGGAACTCTTTCATTACTTCGTTTATTTTAGAGAATGGTACTACAATTAAATTTGTCACTGTTTTACCGTCAGCACTTTCCCATATGCGGTATAAGCAGCCATTTAACAACTGTAGACTCTTCCATAGGGCCCAATATGATTTCATTAGTGGACTTTCAGCGGATATTTCATTGCGGGCTGGCCTTCTACCTTCTTCTTTTGCCGATATTATTTTTGCCAGTATGGGGTCATTTCTTTGCGCTACAGACCAATCTTCACTGGACTCTATATGCATTAGTCGAACATCGATGATACATTCCTTATCCTCGGTTTTTGTACAATGCTTACATTCCACGTTGCAGGGCCGTCTCGACAGTGCGTCCGCATTGCCGTATCTCAAACCCTTCCGGTGCCCAATGCTAAAATCATTGCTCTGAAGCCGCTCTATCCAACGAGCCAGTTGTCCTTCAGGTTGTTTAAATTGCAGCAACCACCTGAGGGCAGAATGATCGGTTCTTAGTTGGAAGTGTTGGCCATACAGATATTTGTGGTAATGCTTCACACACTCTAATACTGCTAAAAGTTCTCGTCGCGTTACGCAGTAGTTTCTTTCAGGCTTCGAAAGGGTTCGGCTGAAGTATCCAATGACCCTTTCAGTGCCACCGACTACTTGTGAAAGTACACCGCCTATTCCGTATCCGCTCGCATCGCTATCTACCACAAATGTTTCTCCAGGTATAGGATATGACAAAATTGGTGCCGTACATAACAGGTCCTTGAGCTTCTGGAATGCTAATTCTTGTGCTTCACACCATTGGAATGATTGTGACTTCTTGGTCAGCTCATGTAAGCTTGCGGCTACATTGGCGAAATTCGGGACAAATCGTCTGTAGTATGTGCAAAGGCCAAGAAAACTACGCAATTCGTGGAGATTTCTCGGACGTGGCCAGTTCTTAACAGCAATTATCTTATCCTCATCTGTTGATATTCCGTCTGCTGTTACGCGATGTCCCAAATATTTAACTTCTTTCTGGAACAACACACACTTCTTTACACTGAGTTTGAGTCCAGCCGCCGATATTCGTTTAAGGACTTCTTCAAGGTTATTCAGATGTTCATCAAAAGTCTTACCCATGACAATTATGTCATCGAGGTACACCAAGCATGTCTTCCCGTGAAGTCCTTTCAATACCTGTTCCATTAAACGCTCGAATGTGGCTGGAGCATTGCAGAGTCCAAACGGCATCACATTAAACTGCCATAACCCATCACTCGCGCTAAAGGCGGTTTTTTCCTTGTCTTTTTCTGAAATCTCTACCTGCCAATAACCACTTTGCAAGTCCAATGTGGAGAACCATTGTGTTCCAGCTAGTGTATCCAGGATGTCGTCAATTCTTGGTAGCGGGTAGCTGTCTTTCTTGGTGACGTCATTCAGCTTACTATAATCGACGCAAAATCTGGTGCTGCCGTCTTTCTTCTTAACTAAAACAACAGGCGAGCTCCAAGGACTTGAAGATGGTTCGATTATACCGTTCCGCTCCATTTCATTGACCAACTCCTTCACTTCACTTCGTTTTGCTAGAGGAACACTTCTGGGCGCCTGCTTTATTGGCCTCGCTTCGCCAGTATTTATTTGATTCTTTACAATCGCCGTTCTACCATGGCTTTGACTTTTTAAGGCGAAGACGGAGCTATATTTCTTCAGAATCTGTTTGGCCTTATTTCTGTCTGGCGGCGCTAATCCTTCTACCCATTTCCCCACATATTCCGCTAGTAGCTCGTGTTCTTTGGTAGATTTATTGGCAGGTTGCGGGTTTTTCTCGCAATTGATTACTGCCTCTGCTGAAGTGCATTGACCTATTTCGGAATTTGGCTTAACGACTTTTTCATAGCTGGACAGGTTAAGCATTCTTACAGGAACTATTTTGTTGTTGCAGGGTTTAACGAGGGCTTTTGCTGTTACAAGATCACTTGTTATTTCTGCTGGTTCTACCACCCACAAACTGTTGTCCTCACAATCTCCCTCCATACGAGCCCATACTAAAGTTTCTGACTGTGGTGGTAGCTTCTGATGCTCGACGGTAACTAGCTTCCTTACTTGAGTCCTATTTTCATATCCGACGTCAAGGGGTATCTCCACATTTCGCCAAATCATAACTTTTTGTCCCATATCCAAAGTAATGCCGTGACTAATCATGAAATCAGCACCAATGATGACTTCGTCCACAATGTCGGCAACAATGAATACATGATTGACGGTAACGTTGGCAATGGTTAATTTCACATTTACTTTACCATATTCTGGCTTTATTTTGCTTCTCATTAAATGCCTCCAAAACCTTTTTTAATTCGTCGACTATATTTCTCTCGTTATCAGAAACAACTTCAATATTTCGCACCTTGCATATTTGTGGCTTTGAAATTATTTTCGCCGTTTCTTGTGCCAGCGCGAATGAGACGGTTTCAGTAAATGATGGTTTAGGAGTGGCACAAACCGCGTGTTTTATTTCAGGATCGCGAATGCCATTGACAAATGCCTCTATCTTGAAATGGTCCAAAAACGGGCTGTTTTCCCCTGGATAAGTAAGCTGTAAGTTCGATTTCCAACGCAAAGTCTTGTAGTATCTCATTGGGCTTCTGCACTCTACCACGCAATTCCATTCGGTATAGTTCCTTTTTATGTTCACCAGCGTACTTACGTTGTAGCGCCTCCATTATATCATCATAACTGTTTCTGTTACATGCTGGCACGCTTTCAAGAACTACTGCTGCATTTCCTTTTAGAGCCAATATCAACTCTATAGCTTTTTCTTCGTCGTTCCACATGTTTCTGATAGCAATTGTATCAAACTGGAACTTGAACACATTAAATGGTGTGCTGCCATCAAAACTAGGGGCCTTTATTCTACTAGAGGATTCTGGAATAATTCGCACCTGTCCATCTTGGCATTGAAGATTATTCATCTTTATTTCTAGATCATGTAGTTTTTTATCAACACCTTTGGCAATTTCATTCTCTAAATCTGACAGCTTTTTATCAACTTTATCAACGACTTTGGCTTGTATCTCTAGGCAGCTCTCTAAGTCGGTTACCTTTTTATCAACGACGTTGGCTTGTATATCTAGACAGCTCTCTAAGTCGGACACCTTTTTATCAATTCCATCCACTCTGCTGTTTATAACTTCCGAAATTTGCTGAAGTTTTTCGTCTGTCGCTCTAGAAGTTTCTTGAAATTTCATTTCCATTATTTTATTTTCTTCTTTAACTTCAGCAAGAAGTTTCTCGTTATTTGCTTTAGACGTTTCTTGAACTTCAGCAAGAAGTTCTTTAGAAGTTTCTTGAAATTTCATTTCCATTATTTTATTTTCTTCTTTAACTTCTTTAAATTGCTCCATCAAAGCAGCAAACATTGTGGATAAATCCATGCTTGTTGTTGCACGGGTAGAAACTTCCATTTCTTCTTTATATTCGAATTCGTAAGTCCCGATGTCAATATTACGTCGCTTGAATTCATCTATCAGCCTCTTTTGTAATTCTGCTTTATTACCAGCTGTAGGTAACTCCAACTTATTCAATTCTTTCTTGAGTTGCTCCACTTTTAACTCTTCAAACTTCATGACTGCTTATTATTTTGCAATCCCACTTCTGACACCAATTGTTACGTTTTTACCTTTTAAAAACGGTCGTTTATTTCCTTTAAATAAACTTGTACTTTGATTACAAAAATAACAGCAGTTCAGTAGTTTAAAAATTGTAACGACTCTTTATTTTATTTAAAATGTACAACAATACAGTTTATAAGTCACTTTGTGTTTTAATACACACACACACACTTAAATTACACGCTTTATACAGCACACTTTAATAATGTACAAGATTATACAGCCAAGGCAGTTAATATGTCTTTACTTAACGACGCTTCCAACTGACTCAATGGTGTTCTCACGGCCAGTTTATATACACTGTATTGCCTACTAGATGTTTCTTGAAAGCTCTATTACTTTCTACAATGTTAACGGACAATCTAGAGCTTTTGTAGGTAATGCCATGAGCATAAACACTTAGTGCTGCCAAACTAGAGCTTTTGATGATAATGCCAGCAGCATAAACACTTAGTGCTGCCACACTTAACAACAATGGTGACAGCTTTTTATTCAATGTTGTATGTTTAGAACTATGCTAATAATTTTTACAGCTATGTTAACTGCTGTTAACATAAACGGAAATGCCTAGAAGAATTTAGAAAGATTTAAACCAGCCGTTAAAACCGTTATATTTGAATTCAAGTACAATTTCGTAACAATATGAAATAATAAGAAATTTGCTAAACAATCACTAAGACTCTTTTTTACTTAAAGAGTTATAATTGATGGTTGTTTTTAAAATTTCTTATAACGTTTAAGTATGTACAAGTTTTTTTTTTTGACAACTTTTCCTTAACACTGTGATATTAGTAGTTTCCTTATTTAATTATTTAGATTTTAATTGTTGTAATACTTTTAAGTAAATTCTCATAACAATGTAATTATTTTATTAAAGGTTTCAATAAAATCAATAATAATAAAAAAAAAAAAATAATATACAAAAATATGTTATTTTCATAACCTCTTTTTTTGAAACATGTTGACGATCAAACTAAATGAGATAGAGTGCGTCATCTACACTGGATCTTTTTGTTGCTAATTCCTTAGTGCTTACCGGGTTTATGTTGAGCGAGCTTACAAATTCTTCGCCTATTATCTTTGTGTCCAGTTGTGGCAGGCCAAATAAAATCAATTTAAAAGTTTTTGCATATCTCAATTCATGCGTATAATACTGGAATTTTTTGTCTTTGAGAACACTCAAAGCTTCATTGTACAGCGATAACGAGTTTGATACAATTTTTGTGAGTATACTTATCCCCAATTAATCCGAAAAACTGTGGGTAGAGTCCACAATTATTGGTTGAATCTTTTCTTTGATAGCAACTGCTTCTTCTTGTTCATCTTCAAACAGAAGTTGAAACCTGTTGGAACTAGTGCTGGGACCGTCTATAGTTTTTGGCACCTTGAATTTAGGACTAATGTCCCAATGCTTTCTTCTTTTTTGAGCAAACATTGCCAAATAAAAGAAAGTTAAAGCAAATTTAAGTAGTTTTTTTTACACTTTTTAATTAAAAAATTCAATTAATTTTTCAAGCAAAAATTAACACGATGTTTTTATCTTGAGGCAGAGATGCCAGATGTATATCAATGAATATACAATAACAAATTCTTGCAAAAATAATATATATTTTATTATTGTTGTTTTTCTTTTAATTAGGACTTAATTGTAAATTCAATTCAATGAACTTCAATATTCAATAATTAAAATATATATGTGGAATACTTATCTCAAATAAAATAACCAGAAAAGGCAATTATTGATGGTGTTTCAAATTAAAAGTTATAAAATTGCAACACATGAATTTTCACAGGCGAACTTTTCAAGGTTACCAGACGCATTGTTACATTAAGATTTGTCCTATTCTGAAGAAAAATCGGTATTCATCATTACTGTCAAATTATAGACCAATTTGTTTCCTTTCTGTTCTAAAAGTACTCGAACACCATATTAAACGCCACATTGATGATCATTGTGAGAGGCAAGATTTCTTACCTGAAAGATCGTATGCATTCCGAAATAACAGATCAACAACGCATTTTGTCAATAATCTATTCAATACAATATATATTAAGAAAAAAAGATGGAAAACATGTAGTTGTTGTATGTGTAGACAAAGAATTCTAAGAGAAGTCTTATTGGAACTCAAACTAAATGAACACACAATAAAATGGATTTACTCTTTTTAAATGACAGAAAACACATTAAATGGCAATGAGAACACATCAATGGGTCTACATTTTCTCCTCTTCTAATCAACATATTCACATCAAGTTTTCATGATATTCAGGTATTTAATAGAAATCCAAAGACTCTAAATTTGGTGAGTTCATCAATATACAATTCCGCAAACGGAAACAATCAAATGCCTAAGAAGATTAATAACGCATAATAATACCACATGAGAACATGCAGAGTATGTATTTAGCCAGTCAGGAAAACATGCGACTTTCTAAGAATTTTGAACAATAGAGTCACGGGACTAGATCCAAAAGGATCGTTGCATATTTATAAAGCATATGTTACAGCTAAGGTTAAGTATGCTACGTCATCGTTCGCTATTATTTCAAATAAAGCCATTAACAAAATTCAAACCTATATTAATGAAGTATCTATCAGCTTCTAATATAATCGTTTACCGCATGGCTAAGGAACTACCCCCCAAGTATCGTTTTATAATTGCCACCGCAAAGGAAATCGCAAAGGCTTTTACACATAAGTGGCAAGAAGAATATGACTTAAGAAGACAAGACAAGGAATTATTTACGGTTCAATTTTCTCTTTGGTAACATCAAACCCATAATTCGAAAAAGTCCATATGGAATCAAGCAAAATCAAACCTGTACATACATACATATATATATATATATATATATATATATATATATATATATATATATATATATATATATATATATATATATATATACATTTAAAATTTATTTTAACACATTGATTTGAAAAAAAAAAAATTAAATAAAAATACACGTACTTGTTTACATATAAGTTAAAATCTAAATAAATGCATCCGTTACATTAGATATAAATTGCACTACATTTCTGCCGTATGTTTATTATATGAGTTCATTGAGGTCTTCTTGGCACTCTGAAAAAATATTTACTTTTATAAGTATATATAAAAATGAAAATAATAAGAATAATAATAATTACAATAATAATAATAATTACAATAATAATAATAATAATAATAATTTGTAATTGTTAATAATAATAATTTGTAATTGTTATAAAAATTAAAGATGGTAGAAAAATAACAAGTTACTTTTTAGAGTAGATCTACTGACTAGACCTACACTAGATCATCTTAAAAGTATTTTTTATACTTTGTAGCACAGTGTTATTAAAAGTATTTGTATAGGTTTTAGCGTTTTTTTCCTCCCTATGAGATTCCCATAACGTAGTGTTTACTTTAGAGACTTTTTTTCATCAAGACAAACGTCAAACTTAACGCGAATTTGTGGAAGGTGGGAACAGTTGCACAAAAACAACAATATGACGTATTCATTATTGTTTTTAATATATGCAGTTTGACAATTTTAACAACCAAAATAATAATCAACTGTTTAGCTAAGGTTACCTTGTATATATTCGCACTGATTTTGACGTTTGTTTTAATAAAAAATTTGCCTAATGTAGACACTAGGTTAAGAGTAATTTTTAAGGGGAATTCATTTTTATGAAACTGAAACGTTGTTTTTGTTTTTCATGAAGAGGAATTTTGAATAGGAATTTATGAAATTGAAAATCAGTGAATGTTTTATTTATTTATTATTATTTTTTTATTTGTTTATTTATTTATTATTATTATTTTTTTAAAATTATGTTAAAATAAAAATTCTGGCAACGCTATGCCTGAATAGTTGTGCAAATCTGAGCTGTCATTAGTATAGGGAAAAAATACATAATTTTGCCGCAAAAACTTAATTTAAATTTAACTTTTTTTAATATTTCGGTGATTTATTGAGATATAATCAATATTTGCTCGACTTTTACAATTTTTTTCTGAACTTGAAGAGCTGGAGTTGTTTAAAAACTTCTTGTACTGTTGCTGTTGTTTTAGTTGGTGGTTTGTTGCTGTTTTTTTTTTAATAAATTGCAGCCATTTTGTGTGATCTGCAAAATTTTTATTATGTCTGCTGCAAAGAATATTAAATGTGGAAAATGTTCAGAGGCCATCTGTAAATCTCAGGGGAGTTTTCAATGCGTGTCCTGTAAGTTGTGGCTTCATCTCAAGTGTGCTGAAGTTACGGAAAAACATGTCGCCTTGCTTAAGGAATTACCCGCTTCCCTTTTTTAAAATGTTTGCTTGTTCTTCTACTAATGATGTTGATGATAATTCGTTTCGTAAAGAGAAGCTTTTCATGAAGACCAGTTTTGACAATTTTGTAATAAAGACTCGGATTTTATCTGCCTTTAAGAGTGAAGTGTCAACAATTATTAAGGATATTAAAGCTGACATTGTTGATTATAGGAAATTAATAAACCACATTGATTCTTCTACAAACTTGAAAATTTCTGCTCTGGAGAATGATAACATTTTGCATCGTAGACTCAATCGTTTCAATTTTGTTATTAGTGGACTGCCTCACGGAATACATGAACTATGTTCTGCTATTGTCTCTTTACGTGCTCATTATAATATCAACATATGCTGTTCTGATATTAACCATGTATGCTACATTAATAATATGTTTGGGTTAAATTCAACAATGTTGCAAATACGTGACAGCATAATGAAAGAATATTTTAAGTAACGGTCACTTACTGTTATGGAAGGGGGGGGGGGGGGGGGTAGTGTGTGAAATTCTTAGCCGAGTGTATCTAAATGACTACTACTCTATTGCTGCTTCTACTTTAAATAGTCTTTGCCGAAAGATGCTACATCAAAAAACATTTTCTAAATATAGAATTATTAATGCTGATATGTTGAAAGCTAAACTTACTCTGTCAGATGGTGAGGAGGTTGAATGTAATATGGCGGAATGTGCGGAGTTATTCAACATGAATTCTTTCTCTTTATGATTTTTATATTCTAATTTTTTTCTTCTCTTTTTATTATTAATATTATTTCTTTTTTTATTGAAATTTGTTATTGTACTTTTCAATCACTTATCACACATGAGTTATTTTTATACTAATATGATTGGCAACTATGTCCATATTGACTTTTTACTACCGTGTTACAGCCCGTCTAGACGTAACATAATATGTAAGATTTTTGTGTCAGAGAGTGTCAAATTCGCTCTCTGAGAGAATTATTTCAGGTGTAGATTCAAATATTAGTATTATAAGATGTATTATGAGACTGTTGTGATGAGATTTCTCTACACAACCATCTTATAAGATGAACTGTCAAAAAAATACACATACACGAAAGTTTGTTTGTGTGTGTGCACGTGTAATTTGGAAATTACTGAAAAACAATGTTTTTTTGTAAAATTTCCTTTTAGTGTTTGTTTTATATGTTAAAAAACATTTTTATAAAAATTGTGTTTAAAAAGTGTGAATTGCTTAAATGAAAAGGACATGTTTACTCTTTGACTGATTGAAAATAATGATATCTTATAGGATTTATTAGAATACGTGTACCCCTTATTTAAGATTTAACATAATATAAACAAAATGGTTACTCTCCTCTGCTGGCGTTATCTCACATATTATATTACCTAGTGTCTACATTAGGCAAATTTATATCAAAACAAACGTCAAAATCAGTGCGAATATATATAAAGTAACCTTAGTTGAACAGTTGATTATTATTTTGGTTGTTACAGTTGTCAAACTGCATATATAAAAAACAATAATGAATACGCCACATTGTTGTTTTTGTGCAACTGTTACCTCCTTCCCCAAATTCGCGTTGTTTGATGTTTGTCTTGATAAAAAAAATCTCTAATGTAGACACTATGTTAGCGTTAATCTCAGTTGTAGACCTGGGGTAAAGCAGGTTGAAACAGTTGATTTCGATACGATGATTTTATTGGTCCCTGAAAGAGTTTCAAAGTAAGAGTAAATATTGTATATTGGAGCGATTTGTGAACAATAGATTTGGTTTCAATATAATGAAACGTGTTCTTAATTTTCGTTCATACTGTGTATCAGTGGTTAAAACTTCAGAAAGAGACAAGGAAAAGCTGAATTTTGCTTCATTACGTCATGTTTCTAACGTTCTAGATCAGCCTGTAAAGGAAGAATTTATTTTGTCGAATCAAGAAGTGACATATCAATAAAAAAACGGTATTGTTATTGGAACGACTTGCTTTGGTAAATCTAGATGGTGAGGAAGCTTTGAAAACTTTAAGAAATAGTATACAGTTTGCGAAAAAAATTGAAAGTATCAATATTACTGGCAAGAAGCCGTTATACACTGTATTAGAGGATCAACCAATTCATCTACGCAGTGATTTTGTAAGCGAAGGAAATTATCGAGAAGAGATTTTAAAAAACGCAAAAATTATTGAAGATTACTATTTTATTTCACCGCCTGGCAATATACCTTTAAAACAAGAGCAGGAAACCCAATTATAAATGTAAAGAAAATTCATACTTCTTTGCATTTTTTCGCTTAACATGAAGTGCTTTAGGCGTATATTGAAATTTTTAAATGATGTGAATTATTTATCATTATATTCTGTATGGAGTGAAAATAAAGATGTGAATTATAAATTTTCTTTATTACAAAATGGATTAAAATTGAGGGAAGAGTTAGTTAAACAGTGGACTAATACTTATACAAGTTGGGCTATACAATACGGTGATATCATTAAAACCGAAAGTTTGTTGAAAGATTACAGCAGAACGTCTTTTCTACACAGTGATGCATTTCAACAGATATATAAACACGAACTAAGTAATCTTTCAAATCCTATTTTATTAAAAACAATTTTAAGTAACGTATGTAGTTTTATTTATGATGATGACATTTTCCATTGTTCTGGTGATAATACCCTCTTGGTGTCTGAATACTTTGTACCACCCGAAAATGGGTTGTCTAAATATTACAACTTACAGCGAGAACGTAAAATTTGGTGGATGCGATTTTCTGCGAATGCCAGTCGTTATGGCATTGAACCATTTGATTTTTCTGTTAATGAGACAGCAGAAGATAAACTATTTGAAAAATGCAAATCAATAACTATTAAGGCTAATTTTCCTTTTGGGTTAGTCAATATGGAGCACATCACTCTATTTCCTTTACACGAATTGAGTACTTTAAATCCGCCTGAAAATACTTACAAAATTTCTTTAATACGATCTGTCATTAACTTGGATTTTACAACATGTGGTAAAAAATTTATTCGATAAGTGTCAAAATCTTGCTATTACAATTCGATCAATTAGCTCTGATTTTAGATGCTTGTGAAAGAAGTGCAGTGAACGGAAATAACTCGTTGATGTTAAATCGAAAACTGGCTCCATATCAAGTTCTACTTGCAAGTCTGCATACGGGAAGTAAATAATGAAAGACATTAACTTCTATTAAAAGTGGGACTAATGAATTATTATCTATTACAGATAAAATTGTGGATGAACTAACCTTGCATCTGGAACATGTAATAAGTAAAAGTGGTCTTCGATTGTATGATAAATCTATACACATAAATAGTCAATCAGAACTCGAAAAAAAGCTAGTGCATTTTGACAGCCTCGGTGTTCCATATACTTTAGTCGTTGATCATGAATCAATTAAAAATGGCCTAATAAGAATACGCAGTCGCGATACGACTCTCTTTGAAACTATACATATTAGCGACATGCCAAATTATATATTATCTATTTTTAAACTTTAATTGATGTAAATTCAATAAATCATAATATAAATTGTGAGATATTTTTATAAAATCAATTGTACATTATGTTTGTTCTTAAAAAAAAAAAAATATCTTAAGTAACGAATAAGTTGAAAATATAAACCAAAAATATAGGAAATCGCACCCAGCAAAAACGGCAAAGCGAAAAATGATTCGCTAAACGTATTGTCTGGATGACAAACAATATTGCGGCAATAATCGAATGAAAACGTGTCCCGACCGCAATACGATAGCGATTCTTCTATATGACAATCTAGCAATATCGCCAGATAATCATATAGAAGAAAATTCGAAAATATTGCTAAAATGATATTAGGAAGATAAAAAGAAGATTTTGCCTAGAACCCACCCAGAAGAAAAGGAAAATTACACATTTGTAACCGTAACCACTGAAAAAAAATTGTTTTTTTTTTTTTACTGAGATGATATTCGATATAATATACTACATCTACAGAAAATATTTTATATTTATATAAAAGTACTGCTGTTTTTGAAATTTCTAAAAAATCGTTTTTTTTTAGAATTTTTGTATTTCGGCTTAAGTTCATTGAATAATTGTAGAAGAATACATCGTAAAAAGTTTTATTGGACACTCGGCAGAATGGAATACATTTTCTGGTCCGCCACGACCGTCATCAGCACTCTTCAGCGTCCCACAGTGTTGTTCTCTGTAAACATCATCTATTTAACTTACAACTTTTCGGGAAATGGAATCCGTAACTTTTATTTTCCCTATATTTTTTAAGTATAACGAATGGTTTACGATAAAGCTTTTTAGAATTATCTTTTTTGTATTCTTTTTCAATTATTATTGTTTCTATGCTTAAAGCCAGTTATTAGGTAGTAAATAATCAAGCAATGTATAATTGTTATTGTTTAGCCACTTATTAAGTAGCAATGAACAATGTTGTTATTTGATTTGTTCCTTCTGTTTGTTTTCTATTTTTAGAAATACTTAACAGTGGAGTCAAGTAACATTTTTTGTACCGTGCCTTGTATTGAGTTAATTAGTTTATAGTTTTTTTCAGAAGTAAATATTTTTATCAAAAGACTATATTTCTCTAAAAAAGCTCAACAAATGTAATATTGAAGTTAAAATTTATTAAATATAATTACTTTAAGAAACAAGATTTAATTAAGGTAAGAAAATAATCATCAAGAACGAGACTAAGTTTTATATAATATGTACAGAAAATCGTCTCAGTTTCTTCGAAATCGATTTTGCAGGTAGACTGTCACCGAAAATAGAAAACAATGTAGCATCAAAATTTTCAAATTCGGGTTTTTGATTGATATTTACTTTTCCGAAATACATATAATCACAAATTTTCAGACATATCTGCAAAAATAAACATTGATGTCAAAAGAACGTAACGTTACATTTCGCTCATTTGCTGTAACAGCGTCATAACTCGCAAATTTCATAAATACGTAGTAAATAAATTGTTTTTTTTTTTTTTGTATTTCACGACGGATCGCGATAAAAGTATTTTTATCAAATATTTGATTTTTTTACTAAAGATATGGACGCTACTCAAAATTTTAGAAAAATGTTATGGAAAAGTACCATTTTCTTGTTACAGTTATTTTTTAGTAAAATAAATTTCTCTTTTACAGAAAATAATGACATAATTAAAAAATAACCGACATTCGGTTAATATAAAAAAATCGACAGTACTTGAAAAACCATCTTTTAATAAAAAGATGGATTATTTGTAAATTTTACAAATGTACAAAAACCATAAAGGAAATTCGACAAATGTGGACTATAATTTCTTTAATTTTAAATTGTCATCACAATATAGAATGAAAATCAAAAATTTTGTATTCTAAAACTTGCAAATAAGTTGCTTAAATATATTTCTATTTGCAAATTTTGTACTTTAAAAAATACAAATTTTACATGCAATTAATGTAAGAAACCTCAAAACAATTCACACAATTTGTGATGCGGGTAATGTGGACTAGTATGTGCGGGTAATACAGATTCCCCTTCCACATTATACAAAGCAAAAATTTAAATTCTATCAAGGAAAATGAAGTACTTTTTAGTTCAATTTAAGTTTAAATGTGTATTTTTTATTATCAAATGTATATTGAAATTTTCTCCTAAAAAACTTGAATTTAAAAATGGTATGAGTGCTCCACATAGCGCGATTTTAAGTTATGGCCAATAAACAACTTTTCAGTTTTTATATTAAATAAATTTAAATATCGAACAATTGTAAATGATGTTTAGAATTGGCACCCATTATATAAAAATTTGTTACGTAATTGTTCAAAAAATTGTGTCCACTTTGAAAAAAAAAAAAAGAAGAAAGCAATCCGAAAATACCTATTATCGAATAACACTATACTGAAAAATATATTCAAAAACGTTTTGAACTAAAAAGGAAATTTAAATTCAAGTCAAATTTATTTTACTTTAAATTCTTTATACATATATGATATATATATAATATATTTCTAAATCTGATACCAGAGAGTATATACATAGAGGAGAAACAATAGGTTGACAATTGAAAATAATATATATTTTTTTGAAATAATTTAATTTTTATTTTTTTTTTTTTCCAGCAAGAACAAAATACATTTGATTACATATATTTTCTTGTTGCATGAGTTTGGTTTTTGACAATAAGTTTCGTCTCTTATTAACCTGTGTCTGAGACTCTGTTAGATTTTTTCATTATAAACTTTTTTTGGAAAAACAAGAATCAGGCTTTTCAAGCGTATACATTTGTTTATGTTTTGGTCAAATATTGAAAGCAAATTTTTAAATAACATTAAACGCTTTTTTGGAAATAATTCTGCAACTTGTTATCCGTTAAAGATATCTGAATAAAATTTGACATGGCCAGAGCTGAGGTGTCTTCGAGTTGAGTTGGAGGAGCAATCATATAAATTTATAGATCCGATAAAGTTATATTAGTCTGAATTTGAAACTTAAAAAAATCCACATTTATATTTTTTTCTAAAAAGGTGGTAATATTTTTTCACTTATAAAATTTGTTTTTTGTTCTGTCCTATATAATTTTTTTAATGCTTTCAATAGAAATTTTAACGAAAATGCGTGTAAAGAAAACCCGAAGGCGCTTGGGGCAACGGTCTATTCATAAGCCCTATTTAAAATTTATAAATTTTTCATAATATTTTTTTTAATTTGCTTGTAAAATTCTCAAATCGCAAAGCTGCGATCAAAAAAAGTATTGTTAATTAAAAACCTCCACAGTGAGTGTTTCAATGAAAGAAGTCAATTTTTAAAAGATGTTTTTCCTGGATGTTTTGGGTATCTTGGTACAAAAAAGTTGGAGTTTTTTGTAGTTCTTTAATTTAATGTCAAAATTTCAATAGGATATTTTTGTTTCAACAAGGCCATCTATGCCATGTTTCTTAATAAAGCAGGTCGTGTAATGTATGATACCATCATATACAGTACCTCTGAACCGACAAGTCTTATAGAATAAAAACGTATCTAATGAATTGCAACGTCATTTAAGACTTTATATAGTAAGACATAAAATCGATATATATTCTCTGGATCTGGAATTTAAAGTGTGGCAAGCTTTTCTTCCTAACGAGCAAACACAATCTATTTTGGATATTTTAAATAGAGGTTAAAACAATTGGGTGTACGTTTGTTGGTTAGTAGTGATAAAAAGCACTCATATTTAGTAGTGTTTAAGCAAGAAGTTGGTAATGCTTCCAATAATAACAACTTTCGATCACATATATATATATAGTTTAGGAGTAGCAGAGGGCGGCATATCTATTATATGCCACCACGGAATGTAGAAACAAATTGTGATACTTTAAACGGTCTTAGTTTCCATAAAAGATATTGTTACGTTTTTACCTTTTAAAAACGGTCGTTTATTTCCTTTAAATAAACTTTATACTTTGATTGCAAAAAAATAACAGCAGTTTAGTAGTTTAAAAATTGTAACGACTCTTTATTTTATTTAAAAATGTACAACAATACAGTTTATAAGTCACTTTGTGTTTTAATACACACACACACACTTAAATTACACGCTTTAATAATGTACAAGATTATACAGCCAAGGCAGTTAATATGTCTTTACTTAACGACGCTTGCAACCAGACTGACTCAATGGTGTTCTCACGGCCAATTTATATACACTGTATTACCTACTAGATGTTTCTTGAAAGCTCTATTTCTCTCTACAATGTTCTTAACGGACAAACTAGAGCTTTTGATGTTAATGTTAGCAACTTAAACATTTAGTGTTGCCATACTTAAAAAACAATGGTGAAAGCTTTTTATTTAATGTTGTATGTTTAGAACTATGTTAATAATTTGATATGTTAACTGCTGTTAACATAAACGGAAATGCCTAGAAGAATTTAGAAAGATTTAAACCAGCCGTTAAAACCGTTATATTTGAATTCAAGTACAATTTCGTAACACTGCCCCCCGCTTAAGCCTGTTCGTCCCGAATAGGCACGAATTCACTTTTCCCATAGGCAGCTAGTCGTTCTAGATGTACAACCTTCATTTTAGATCTCGGGCTCTTTTCTTTCTGTATTCTGTACACCACGTCGTTTAATTTCTTAATCACTTTGTATCGTCCATCCCAATGGGTTTGTAGTTTGGGAGACAGTCTTTTCTTACGTTGTGGGTTATACAACAGTACAAGCTGGCCTTCGTTAAATCCTTCAGAATTCGCTGCTCGATCGTATCTGGCTTTCATTTTATCGCTGGTCATTTTTATTCGTCCGCGTACGAATTCATGTAGCTCTTTCAGGTCATCTTGCTCTTGGGAAGTGTTTTCCCTATTTGTTGGTGAGGGCTTAATACCGAATTCAAAATCACCAGGCAACTTGAGTTCTGTCCCGAAGACAATTTTTGCAGGTGTTCGAGAGGTTGAGTCATGAACAGCTGATCTGTATGCCAATAGAAATTTCGGTATGTGTTCATCCCAGTCCTTCTGATGTGCACTGACCACTTTTCTTAAATATTCCTCCAGAGTGCGATTGAATCTTTCGACCATGCCATCAGATTGAGGATGCAGTGGCGTTGTTCTGGTTTTTCTTATTCCGTATAAATCGCACATTTCCTTGAATACGGCAGATTCAAAATTTCTACCCTGATCAGAATGCAATTCCAGTGGAACACCATAGCGGCACACCCAGTTGTTCACAAATACACTTATAACAGTTTTAGCTTCTTGATCAGGTATGGCATATACCTCTGGCCACTTGCAGAAATAATCCATAACCACTAGAACGTAACGATTTCCGGCATCACTGACGGGGAAAGGGCCTGCGACATCCATTGCAATCCGCTCGAATGGCGCGCCTGAGTTATGCTGCTGAAGTTGTCCACGACTTCTTCTTACTGGGCCCTTCGCTGCTATGCATTGTGAACAATTGGCTACCCAATCGTCTACTGCTTGCTGACAACCCACCCAATAAAAACGTTGTTTTAACTTTTCTAAGGTTTTTGTTACACCAAGATGACCACCACTGGGACCGTCATGGAACTCTTTCATTACTTCGTTTATTTTAGAGAATGGTACTACAATTAAATTTGTCACTGTTTTACCGTCAGCACTTTCCCATATGCGGTATAAGCAGCCATTTAACAACTGTAGACTCTTCCATAGGGCCCAATATGATTTCATTAGTGGACTTTCAGCGGATATTTCATTGCGGGCTGGCCTTCTACCTTCTTCTTTTGCCGATATTATTTTTGCCAGTATGGGGTCATTTCTTTGCGCTACAGACCAATCTTCACTGGACTCTATATGCATTAGTCGAACATCGATGATACATTCCTTATCCTCGGTTTTTGTACAATGCTTACATTCCACGTTGCAGGGCCGTCTCGACAGTGCGTCCGCATTGCCGTATCTCAAACCCTTCCGGTGCCCAATGCTAAAATCATTGCTCTGAAGCCGCTCTATCCAACGAGCCAGTTGTCCTTCAGGTTGTTTAAATTGCAGCAACCACCTGAGGGCAGAATGATCGGTTCTTAGTTGGAAGTGTTGGCCATACAGATATTTGTGGTAATGCTTCACACACTCTAATACTGCTAAAAGTTCTCGTCGCGTTACGCAGTAGTTTCTTTCAGGCTTCGAAAGGGTTCGGCTGAAGTATCCAATGACCCTTTCAGTGCCACCGACTACTTGTGAAAGTACACCGCCTATTCCGTATCCGCTCGCATCGCTATCTACCACAAATGTTTCTCCAGGTATAGGATATGACAAAATTGGTGCCGTACATAACAGGTCCTTGAGCTTCTGGAATGCTAATTCTTGTGCTTCACACCATTGGAATGATTGTGACTTCTTGGTCAGCTCATGTAAGCTTGCGGCTACATTGGCGAAATTCGGGACAAATCGTCTGTAGTATGTGCAAAGGCCAAGAAAACTACGCAATTCGTGGAGATTTCTCGGACGTGGCCAGTTCTTAACAGCAATTATCTTATCCTCATCTGTTGATATTCCGTCTGCTGTTACGCGATGTCCCAAATATTTAACTTCTTTCTGGAACAACACACACTTCTTTACACTGAGTTTGAGTCCAGCCGCCGATATTCGTTTAAGGACTTCTTCAAGGTTATTCAGATGTTCATCAAAAGTCTTACCCATGACAATTATGTCATCGAGGTACACCAAGCATGTCTTCCCGTGAAGTCCTTTCAATACCTGTTCCATTAAACGCTCGAATGTGGCTGGAGCATTGCAGAGTCCAAACGGCATCACATTAAACTGCCATAACCCATCACTCGCGCTAAAGGCGGTTTTTTCCTTGTCTTTTTCTGAAATCTCTACCTGCCAATAACCACTTTGCAAGTCCAATGTGGAGAACCATTGTGTTCCAGCTAGTGTATCCAGGATGTCGTCAATTCTTGGTAGCGGGTAGCTGTCTTTCTTGGTGACGTCATTCAGCTTACTATAATCGACGCAAAATCTGGTGCTGCCGTCTTTCTTCTTAACTAAAACAACAGGCGAGCTCCAAGGACTTGAAGATGGTTCGATTATACCGTTCCGCTCCATTTCATTGACCAACTCCTTCACTTCACTTCGTTTTGCTAGAGGAACACTTCTGGGCGCCTGCTTTATTGGCCTCGCTTCGCCAGTATTTATTTGATTCTTTACAATCGCCGTTCTACCATGGCTTTGACTTTTTAAGGCGAAGACGGAGCTATATTTCTTCAGAATCTGTTTGGCCTTATTTCTGTCTGGCGGCGCTAATCCTTCTACCCATTTCCCCACATATTCCGCTAGTAGCTCGTGTTCTTTGGTAGATTTATTGGCAGGTTGCGGGTTTTTCTCGCAATTGATTACTGCCTCTGCTGAAGTGCATTGACCTATTTCGGAATTTGGCTTAACGACTTTTTCATAGCTGGACAGGTTAAGCATTCTTACAGGAACTATTTTGTTGTTGCAGGGTTTAACGAGGGCTTTTGCTGTTACAAGATCACTTGTTATTTCTGCTGGTTCTACCACCCACAAACTGTTGTCCTCACAATCTCCCTCCATACGAGCCCATACTAAAGTTTCTGACTGTGGTGGTAGCTTCTGATGCTCGACGGTAACTAGCTTCCTTACTTGAGTCCTATTTTCATATCCGACGTCAAGGGGTATCTCCACATTTCGCCAAATCATAACTTTTTGTCCCATATCCAAAGTAATGCCGTGACTAATCATGAAATCAGCACCAATGATGACTTCGTCCACAATGTCGGCAACAATGAATACATGATTGACGGTAACGTTGGCAATGGTTAATTTCACATTTACTTTACCATATTCTGGCTTTATTTTGCTTCTCATTAAACGCCTCCAAAACCTTTTTTAATTCGTCGACTATATTTCTCTCGTTATCAGAAACAACTTCAATATTTCGCACCTTGCATATTTGTGGCTTTGAAATTATTTTCGCCGTTTCTTGTGCCAGCGCGAATGAGACGGTTTCAGTAAATGATGGTTTAGGAGTGGCACAAACCGCGTGTTTTATTTCAGGATCGCGAATGCCATTGACAAATGCCTCTATCTTGAAATGGTCCAAAAACGGGCTGTTTTCCCCTGGATAAGTAAGCTGTAAGTTCGATTTCCAACGCAAAGTCTTGTAGTATCTCATTGGGCTTCTGCTCTCTACCACGCAATTCCATTCGGTATAGTTCCTTTTTATGTTCACCAGCGTACTTACGTTGTAGCGCCTCCATTATATCATCATAACTGTTTCTGTTACATGCTGGCACGCTTTCAAGAACTACTGCTGCATTTCCTTTTAGAGCCAATATCAACTCTATAGCTTTTTCTTCGTCGTTCCACATGTTTCTGATAGCAATTGTATCAAACTGGAACTTGAACACATTAAATGGTGTGCTGCCATCAAAACTAGGGGCCTTTATTCTACTAGAGGATTCTGGAATAATTCGCACCTGTCCATCTTGGCATTGAAGATTATTCATCTTTATTTCTAGATCATGTAGTTTTTTATCAACACCTTTGGCAATTTCATTCTCTAAATCTGACAGCTTTTTATCAACTTTATCAACGACTTTGGCTTGTATCTCTAGGCAGCTCTCTAAGTCGGTTACCTTTTTATCAACGACGTTGGCTTGTATATCTAGACAGCTCTCTAAGTCGGACACCTTTTTATCAATTCCATCCACTCTGCTGTTTATAACTTCCGAAATTTGCTGAAGTTTTTCGTCTGTCGCTCTAGAAGTTTCTTGAAATTTCATTTCCATTATTTTATTTTCTTCTTTAACTTCAGCAAGAAGTTTCTCGTTATTTGCTTTAGACGTTTCTTGAACTTCAGCAAGAAGTTCTTTAGAAGTTTCTTGAAATTTCATTTCCATTATTTTATTTTCTTCTTTAACTTCTTTAAATTGCTCCATCAAAGCAGCAAACATTGTGGATAAATCCATGCTTGTTGTTGCACGGGTAGAAACTTCCATTTCTTCTTTATATTCGAATTCGTAAGTCCCGATGTCAATATTACGTCGCTTGAATTCATCTATCAGCCTCTTTTGTAATTCTGCTTTATTACCAGCTGTAGGTAACTCCAACTTATTCAATTCTTTCTTGAGTTGCTCCACTTTTAACTCTTCAAACTTCATGACTGCTTATTATTTTGCAATCCCACTTCTGACACCAATTGTTACGTTTTTACCTTTTAAAAACGGTCGTTTATTTCCTTTAAATAAACTTGTACTTTGATTACAAAAATAACAGCAGTTCAGTAGTTTAAAAATTGTAACGACTCTTTATTTTATTTAAAATGTACAACAATACAGTTTATAAGTCACTTTGTGTTTTAATACACACACACACACTTAAATTACACGCTTTATACAGCACACTTTAATAATGTACAAGATTATACAGCCAAGGCAGTTAATATGTCTTTACTTAACGACGCTTCCAACTGACTCAATGGTGTTCTCACGGCCAGTTTATATACACTGTATTGCCTACTAGATGTTTCTTGAAAGCTCTATTACTTTCTACAATGTTAACGGACAATCTAGAGCTTTTGTAGGTAATGCCATGAGCATAAACACTTAGTGCTGCCAAACTAGAGCTTTTGATGATAATGCCAGCAGCATAAACACTTAGTGCTGCCACACTTAACAACAATGGTGACAGCTTTTTATTCAATGTTGTATGTTTAGAACTATGCTAATAATTTTTACAGCTATGTTAACTGCTGTTAACATAAACGGAAATGCCTAGAAGAATTTAGAAAGATTTAAACCAGCCGTTAAAACCGTTATATTTGAATTCAAGTACAATTTCGTAACAATATGAAATAATAAGAAATTTGCTAAACAATCACTAAGACTCTTTTTTACTTAAAGAGTTATAATTGATGGTTGTTTTTAAAATTTCTTATAACGTTTAAGTATGTACAAGTTTTTTTTTTTTGACAACTTTTCCTTAACACTGTGATATTAGTAGTTTCCTTATTTAATTATTTAGATTTTAATTGTTGTAATACTTTTAAGTAAATTCTCATAACAATGTAATTATTTTATTAAAGGTTTCAATAAAATCAATAATAATATAAAAAAAAAAAATAATATATAAAAATATGTTATTTTCATAACCTCTTTTTTTGAAACATGTTGACGATCAAACTAAATGAGATAGAGTGCGTCATCTACACTGGATCTTTTTGTTGCTAATTCCTTAGTGCTTACCGGGTTTATGTTGAGCGAGCTTACAAATTCTTCGCCTATTATCTTTGTGTCCAGTTGTGGCAGGCCAAATAAAATCAATTTAAAAGTTTTTGCATATCTCAATTCATGCGTATAATACTGGAATTTTTTGTCTTTGAGAACACTCAAAGCTTCATTGTACAGCGATAACGAGTTTGATACAATTTTTGTGAGTATACTTATCCCCAATTAATCCGAAAAACTGTGGGTAGAGTCCACAATTATTGGTTGAATCTTTTCTTTGATAGCAACTGCTTCTTCTTGTTCATCTTCAAACAGAAGTTGAAACCTGTTGGAACTAGTGCTGGGACCGTCTATAGTTTTTGGCACCTTGAATTTAGGACTAATGTCCCAATGCTTTCTTCTTTTTTGAGCAAACATTGCCAAATAAAAGAAAGTTAAAGCAAATTTAAGTAGTTTTTTTTACACTTTTTAATTAAAAAATTCAATTAATTTTTCAAGCAAAAATTAACACGATGTTTTTATCTTGAGGCAGAGATGCCAGATGTATATCAATGAATATACAATAACAAATTCTTGCAAAAATAATATATATTTTATTATTGTTGTTTTTCTTTTAATTAGGACTTAATTGTAAATTCAATTCAATGAACTTCAATATTCACTAATTAAAATATATATGTGGAATACTTATCTCAAATAAAATAACCAGAAAAGGCAATTATTGATGGTGTTTCAAATTAAAAGTTATAAAATTGCAACACATGAATTTTCACAGGCGAACTTTTCAAGGTTACCAGACGCATTGTTACATTAAGATTTGTCCTATTCTGAAGAAAAATCGGTATTCATCATTACTGTCAAATTATAGACCAATTTGTTTCCTTTCTGTTCTAAAAGTACTCGAACACCATATTAAACGCCACATTGATGATCATTGTGAGAGGCAAGATTTCTTACCTGAAAGATCGTATGCATTCCGAAATAACAGATCAACAACGCATTTTGTCAATAATCTATTCAATACAATATATATCAAGAAAAAAAGATGGAAAACATGTAGTTGTTGTATGTGTAGACAAAGAATTCTAAGAGAAGTCTTATTGGAACTCAAACTAAATGAACACACAATAAAATGGATTTACTCTTTTTAAATGACAGAAAACACATTAAATGGCAATGAGAACACATCAATGGGTCTACATTTTCTCCTCTTCTAATCAACATATTCACATCAAGTTTTCATGATATTCAGGTATTTAATAGAAATCCAAAGACTCTAAATTTGGTGAGTTCATCAATATACAATTCCGCAAACGGAAACAATCAAATGCCTAAGAAGATTAATAACGCATAATAATACCACATGAGAACATGCAGAGTATGTATTTAGCCAGTCAGGAAAACATGCGACTTTCTAAGAATTTTGAACAATAGAGTCACGGGACTAGATCCAAAAGGATCGTTGCATATTTATAAAGCATATGTTACAGCTAAGGTTAAGTATGCTACGTCATCGTTCGCTATTATTTCAAATAAAGCCATTAACAAAATTCAAACCTATATTAATGAAGTATCTATCAGCTTCTAATATAATCGTTTACCGCATGGCTAAGGAACTACCCCCCAAGTATCGTTTTATAATTGCCACCGCAAAGGAAATCGCAAAGGCTTTTACACATAAGTGGCAAGAAGAATATGACTTAAGAAGACAAGACAAGGAATTATTTACGGTTCAATTTTCTCTTTGGTAACATCAAACCCATAATTCGAAAAAGTCCATATGGAATCAAGCAAAATCAAACCTGTACATACATACATATATATATATATATACATTTAAAATTTATTTTAACACATTTAAAATATTCTACACTTTTTATTAATTGATTTGAAAAAAAAAAATAAATAAAAATACACGTACTTGTTTACATATAAGTTAAAATCTAAATAAATGCATCCGTTACATTAGATATAAATTGCACTACATTTCTGCCGTATGTTTATTATATGAGTTCATTGAGGTCTTCTTGGCACTCTGAAAAAATATTTACTTTTATAAGTATATATAAAAATGAAAATAATAAGAATAATAATAATTACAATAATAATAATAATTACAATAATAATAATAATAATAATAATTTGTAATTGTTAATAATAATAATTTGTAATTGTTATAAAAATTAAAGATGGTAGAAAAATAACAAGTTACTTTTTAGAGTAGATCTACTGACTAGACCTACACTAGATCATCTTAAAAGTATTTTTTATACTTTGTAGCACAGTGTTATTAAAAGTATTTGTATAGGTTTTAGCGTTTTTTTCCTCCCTATGAGATTCCCATAACGTAGTGTTTACTTTAGAGACTTTTTTTCATCAAGACAAACGTCAAACTTAACGCGAATTTGTGGAAGGTGGGAACAGTTGCACAAAAACAACAATATGACGTATTCATTATTGTTTTTAATATATGCAGTTTGACAATTTTAACAACCAAAATAATAATCAACTGTTTAGCTAAGGTTACCTTGTATATATTCGCACTGATTTTGACGTTTGTTTTAATAAAAAATTTGCCTAATGTAGACACTAGGTTAAGAGTAATTTTTAAGGGGAATTCATTTTTATGAAACTGAAACGTTGTTTTTGTTTTTCATGAAGAGGAATTTTGAATAGGAATTTATGAAATTGAAAATCAGTGAATGTTTTATTTATTTATTATTATTTTTTTATTTGTTTATTTATTTATTATTATTATTTTTTTAAAATTATGTTAAAATAAAAATTCTGGCAACGCTATGCCTGAATAGTTGTGCAAATCTGAGCTGTCATTAGTATAGGGAAAAAATACATAATTTTGCCGCAAAAACTTAATTTAAATTTAACTTTTTTTAATATTTCGGTGATTTATTGAGATATAATCAATATTTGCTCGACTTTTACAATTTTTTTCTGAATTTGAAGAGCTGGAGTTGTTTAAAAACTTCTTGTACTGTTGCTGTTGTTTTAGTTGGTGGTTTGTTGCTGTTTTTTTTTTAATAAATTGCAGCCATTTTGTGTGATCTGCAAAATTTTTATTATGTCTGCTGCAAAGAATATTAAATGTGGAAAATGTTCAGAGGCCATCTGTAAATCTCAGGGGAGTTTTCAATGCGTGTCCTGTAAGTTGTGGCTTCATCTCAAGTGTGCTGAAGTTACGGAAAAACATGTCGCCTTGCTTAAGGAATTACCCGCTTCCCTTTTTTAAAATGTTTGCTTGTTCTTCTACTAATGATGTTGATGATAATTCGTTTCGTAAAGAGAAGCTTTTCATGAAGACCAGTTTTGACAATTTTGTAATAAAGACTCGGATTTTATCTGCCTTTAAGAGTGAAGTGTCAACAATTATTAAGGATATTAAAGCTGACATTGTTGATTATAGGAAATTAATAAACCACATTGATTCTTCTACAAACTTGAAAATTTCTGCTCTGGAGAATGATAACATTTTGCATCGTAGACTCAATCGTTTCAATTTTGTTATTAGTGGACTGCCTCACGGAATACATGAACTATGTTCTGCTATTGTCTCTTTACGTGCTCATTATAATATCAACATATGCTGTTCTGATATTAACCATGTATGCTACATTAATAATATGTTTGGGTTAAATTCAACAATGTTGCAAATACGTGACAGCATAATGAAAGAATATTTTAAGTAACGGTCACTTACTGTTATGGAAGGGGGGGGGGGGGTAGTGTGTGAAATTCTTAGCCGAGTGTATCTAAATGACTACTACTCTATTGCTGCTTCTACTTTAAATAGTCTTTGCCGAAAGATGCTACATCAAAAAACATTTTCTAAATATAGAATTATTAATGCTGATATGTTGAAAGCTAAACTTACTCTGTCAGATGGTGAGGAGGTTGAATGTAATATGGCGGAATGTGCGGAGTTATTCAACATGAATTCTTTCTCTTAATGATTTTTATATTCTAATTTTTTTCTTCTCTTTTTATTATTAATATTATTTCTTTTTTTATTGAAATTTGTTATTGTACTTTTCAATCACTTATCACACATGAGTTATTTTTATACTAATATGATTGGCAACTATGTCCATATTGACTTTTTACTACCGTGTTACAGCCCGTCTAGACGTAACATAATATGTAAGATTTTTGTGTCAGAGAGTGTCAAATTCGCTCTCTGAGAGAATTATTTCAGGTGTAGATTCAAATATTAGTATTATAAGATGTATTATGAGACTGTTGTGATGAGATTTCTCTACACAACCATCTTATAAGATGAACTGTCAAAAAAATACACATACACGAAAGTTTGTTTGTGTGTGTGCACGTGTAATTTGGAAATTACTGAAAAACAATGTTTTTTTGTAAAATTTCCTTTTAGTGTTTGTTTTATATGTTAAAAAACATTTTTATAAAAATTGTGTTTAAAAAGTGTGAATTGCTTAAATGAAAAGGACATGTTTACTCTTTGACTGATTGAAAATAATGATATCTTATAGGATTTATTAGAATACGTGTACCCCTTATTTAAGATTTAACATAATATAAACAAAATGGTTACTCTCCTCTGCTGGCGTTATCTCACATATTATATTACCTAGTGTCTACATTAGGCAAATTTATATCAAAACAAACGTCAAAATCAGTGCGAATATATATAAAGTAACCTTAGTTGAACAGTTGATTATTATTTTGGTTGTTACAGTTGTCAAACTGCATATATAAAAAACAATAATGAATACGCCACATTGTTGTTTTTGTGCAACTGTTACCTCCTTCCCCAAATTCGCGTTGTTTGATGTTTGTCTTGATAAAAAAATCTCTAATGTAGACACTATGTTAGCGTTAATCTCAGTTGTAGACCTGGGGTAAAGCAGGTTGAAACAGTTGATTTCGATACGATGATTTTATTGGTCCCTGAAAGAGTTTCAAAGTAAGAGTAAATATTGTATATTGGAGCGATTTGTGAACAATAGATTTGGTTTCAATATAATGAAACGTGTTCTTAATTTTCGTTCATACTGTGTATCAGTGGTTAAAACTTCAGAAAGAGACAAGGAAAAGCTGAATTTTGCTTCATTACGTCATGTTTCTAACGTTCTAGATCAGCCTGTAAAGGAAGAATTTATTTTGTCGAATCAAGAAGTGACATATCAATAAAAAAACGGTATTGTTATTGGAACGACTTGCTTTGGTAAATCTAGATGGTGAGGAAGCTTTGAAAACTTTAAGAAATAGTATACAGTTTGCGAAAAAAATTGAAAGTATCAATATTACTGGCAAGAAGCCGTTATACACTGTATTAGAGGATCAACCAATTCATCTACGCAGTGATTTTGTAAGCGAAGGAAATTATCGAGAAGAGATTTTAAAAAACGCAAAAATTATTGAAGATTACTATTTTATTTCACCGCCTGGCAATATACCTTTAAAACAAGAGCAGGAAACCCAATTATAAATGTAAAGAAAATTCATACTTCTTTGCATTTTTTCGCTTAACATGAAGTGCTTTAGGCGTATATTGAAATTTTTAAATGATGTGAATTATTTATCATTATATTCTGTATGGAGTGAAAATAAAGATGTGAATTATAAATTTTCTTTATTACAAAATGGATTAAAATTGAGGGAAGAGTTAGTTAAACAGTGGACTAATACTTCTACAAGTTGGGCTATACAATACGGTGATATCATTAAAACCGAAAGTTTGTTGAAAGATTACAGGAGAACGTCTTTTCTACACAGTGATGCATTTCAACAGATATATAAACACGAACTAAGTAATCTTTCAAATCCTATTTTATTAAAAACAATTTTAAGTAACGTATGTAGTTTTATTTATGATGATGACATTTTCCATTGTTCTGGTGATAATACCCTCTTGGTGTCTGAATACTTTGTACCACCCGAAAATGGGTTGTCTAAATATTACAACTTACAGCGAGAACGTAAAATTTGGTGGATGCGATTTTCTGCGAATGCCAGTCGTTATGGCATTGAACCATTTGATTTTTCTGTTAATGAGACAGCAGAAGATAAACTATTTGAAAAATGCAAATCAATAACTATTAAGGCTAATTTTCCTTTTGGGTTAGTCAATATGGAGCACATCACTCTATTTCCTTTACACGAATTGAGTACTTTAAATCCGCCTGAAAATACTTACAAAATTTCTTTAATACGATCTGTCATTAACTTGGATTTTACAACATGTGGTAAAAAATTTATTCGATAAGTGTCAAAATCTTGCTATTACAATTCGATCAATTAGCTCTGATTTTAGATGCTTGTGAAAGAAGTGCAGTGAACGGAAATAACTCGTTGATGTTAAATCGAAAACTGGCTCCATATCAAGTTTTACTTGCAAGTCTGCATACGGGAAGTAAATAATGAAAGACATTAACTTCTATTAAAAGTGGGACTAATGAATTATTATCTATTACAGATAAAATTGTGGATGAACTAACCTTGCATCTGGAACATGTAATAAGTAAAAGTGGTCTTCGATTGTATGATAAATCTATACACATAAATAGTCAATCAGAACTCGAAAAAAAGCTAGTGCATTTTGACAGCCTCGGTGTTCCATATACTTTAGTCGTTGATCATGAATCAATTAAAAATGGCCTAATAAGAATACGCAGTCGCGATACGACTCTCTTTGAAACTATACATATTAGCGACATGCCAAATTATATATTATCTATTTTTAAACTTTAATTGATGTAAATTCAATAAATCATAATATAAATTGTGAGATATTTTTATAAAATCAATTGTACATTATGTTTGTTCTTAAAAAAAAAAAAATATCTTAAGTAACGAATAAGTTGAAAATATAAACCAAAAATATAGGAAATCGCACCCAGCAAAAACGGCAAAGCGAAAAATGATTCGCTAAACGTATTGTCTGGATGACAAACAATATTGCGGCAATAATCGAATGAAAACGTGTCCCGACCGCAATACGATAGCGATTCTTCTATATGACAATCTAGCAATATCGCCAGATAATCATATAGAAGAAAATTCGAAAATATTGCTAAAATGATATTAGGAAGATAAAAAGAAGATTTTGCCTAGAACCCACCCAGAAGAAAAGGAAAATTACACATTTGTAACCGTAACCACTGAAAAAAAATTGTTTTTTTTTTTTACTGAGATGATATTCGATATAATATACTACATCTACAGAAAATATTTTATATTTATATAAAAGTACTGCTGTTTTTGAAATTTCTAAAAAATCGTTTTTTTTTAGAATTTTTGTATTTCGGCTTAAGTTCATTGAATAATTGTAGAAGAATACATCGTAAAAAGTTTTATTGGACACTCGGCAGAATGGAATACATTTTCTGGTCCGCCACGACCGTCATCAGCACTCTTCAGCGTCCCACAGTGTTGTTCTCTGTAAACATCATCTATTTAACTTACAACTTTTCGGGAAATGGAATCCGTAACTTTTATTTTCCCTATATTTTTTAAGTATAACGAATGGTTTACGATAAAGCTTTTTAGAATTATCTTTTTTGTATTCTTTTTCAATTATTATTGTTTCTATGCTTAAAGCCAGTTATTAGGTAGTAAATAATCAAGCAATGTATAATTGTTATTGTTTAGCCACTTATTAAGTAGCAATGAACAATGTTGTTATTTGATTTGTTCCTTCTGTTTGTTTTCTATTTTTAGAAATACTTAACAGTGGAGTCAAGTAACATTTTTTGTACCGTGCCTTGTATTGAGTTAATTAGTTTATAGTTTTTTTCAGAAGTAAATATTTTTATCAAAAGACTATATTTCTCTAAAAAAAAAGCTCAACAAATGTAATATTGAAGTTAAAATTTATTAAATATAATTATTTTAAGAAACAAGATTTAATTAAGGTAAGAAAATAATCATCAAGAACGAGACTAAGTTTTATATAATATGTACAGAAAATCGTCTCAGTTTCTTCGAAATCGATTTTGCAGGTAGACTGTCACCGAAAATAGAAAACAATGTAGCATCAAAATTTTCAAATTCGGGTTTTTGATTGATATTTACTTTTCCGAAATACATATAATCACAAATTTTCAGACATATCTGCAAAAATAAACATTGATGTCAAAAGAACGTAACGTTACATTTCGCTCATTTGCTGTAACAGCGTCATAACTCGCAAATTTCATAAATACGTAGTAAATAAATTTTTTTTTTTTTTTTTTTTTTTTTTTTTTATTTCACGACGGATCGCGATAAAAGTATTTTTATCAAATATTTGATTTTTTTACTAAAGATATGGACGCTACTCAAAATTTTAGAAAAATGTTATGGAAAAGTACCATTTTCTTGTTACAGTTATTTTTTAGTAAAATAAATTTCTCTTTTACAGAAAATAATGACATAATTAAAAAATAACCGACATTCGGTTAATATAAAAAAATCGACAGTACTTGAAAAACCATCTTTTAATAAAAAGATGGATTATTTGTAAATTTTACAAATGTACAAAAACCATAAAGGAAATTCGACAAATGTGGACTATAATTTCTTTAATTTTAAATTGTCATCACAATATAGAATGAAAATCAAAAATTTTGTATTCTAAAACTTGCAAATAAGTTGCTTAAATATATTTCTATTTGCAAATTTTGTACTTTAAAAAATACAAATTTTACATGCAATTAATGTAAGAAACCTCAAAACAATTCACACAATTTGTGATGCGGGTAATGTGGACTAGTATGTGCGGGTAATACAGATTCCCCTTCCACATTATACAAAGCAAAAATTTAAATTCTATCAAGGAAAATGAAGTACTTTTTAGTTCAATTTAAGTTTAAATGTGTATTTTTTATTATCAAATGTATATTGAAATTTTCTCCTAAAAAACTTGAATTTAAAAATGGTATGAGTGCTCCACATAGCGCGATTTTAAGTTATGGCCAATAAACAACTTTTCAGTTTTTATATTAAATAAATTTAAATATCGAACAATTGTAAATGATGTTTAGAATTGGCACCCATTATATAAAAATTTGTTACGTAATTGTTCAAAAAATTGTGTCCACTTTGAAAAAAAAAAGAAGAAAGCAATCCGAAAATACCTATTATCGAATAACACTATACTGAAAAATATATTCAAAAACGTTTTGAACTAAAAAGGAAATTTAAATTCAAGTCAAATTTATTTTACTTTAAATTCTTTATACATATATGATATATATATAATATATTTCTAAATCTGATACCAGAGAGTATATACATAGAGGAGAAACAATAGGTTGACAATTGAAAATAATATATATTTTTTTGAAATAATTTAATTTTTATTTTTTTTTTTTTTTCCAGCAAGAACAAAATACATTTGATTACATATATTTTCTTGTTGCATGAGTTTGGTTTTTGACAATAAGTTTCGTCTCTTATTAACCTGTGTCTGAGACTCTGTTAGATTTTTTCATTATAAACTTTTTTTGGAAAAACAAGAATCAGGCTTTTCAAGCGTATACATTTGTTTATGTTTTGGTCAAATATTGAAAGCAAATTTTTAAATAACATTAAACGCTTTTTTGGAAATAATTCTGCAACTTGTTATCCGTTAAAGATATCTGAATAAAATTTGACATGGCCAGAGCTGAGGTGTCTTCGAGTTGAGTTGGAGGAGCAATAAATTTATAGATCCGATAAAGTTATATTAGTCTGAATTTGAAACTTAAAAAAATCCACATTTATATTTTTTTCTAAAAAGGTGGTAATATTTTTTCACTTATAAAATTTGTTTTTTGTTCTGTCCTATATAATTTTTTTAATGCTTTCAATAGAAATTTTAACGAAAATGCGTGTAAAGAAAACCCGAAGGCGCTTGGGGCAACGGTCTATTCATAAGCCCTATTTAAAATTTATAAATTTTTCATAATATTTTTTTTAATTTGCTTGTAAAATTCTCAAATCGCAAAGCTGCGATCAAAAAAAGTATTGTTAATTAAAAACCTCCACAGTGAGTGTTTCAATGAAAGAAGTCAATTTTTAAAAGATGTTTTTCCTGGATGTTTTGGGTATCTTGGTACAAAAAAGTTGGAGTTTTTTGTAGTTCTTTAATTTAATGTCAAAATTTCAATAGGATATTTTTGTTTCAACAAGGCCATCTATGCCATGTTTCTTAATAAAGCAGGTCGTGTAATGTATGATACCATCATATACAGTACCTCTGAACCGACAAGTCTTATAGAATAAAAACGTATCTAATGAATTGCAACGTCATTTAAGACTTTATATAGTAAGACATAAAATCGATATATATTCTCTGGATCTGGAATTTAAAGTGTGGCAAGCTTTTCTTCCTAACGAGCACACACAATCTATTTTGGATATTTTAAATAGAGGTTAAAACAATTGGGTGTACGTTTGTTGGTTAGTAGTGATAAAAAGCACTCATATTTAGTAGTGTTTAAGCAAGAAGTTGGTAATGCTTCCAATAATAACAACTTTCGATCACATATATATATATAGTTTAGGAGTAGCAGAGGGCGGCATATCTATTATATGCCACCACGGAATGTAGAAACAAATTGTGATACTTTAAACGGTCTTAGTTTCCATAAAAGATATTGTTACGTTTTTACCTTTTAAAAACGGTCGTTTATTTCCTTTAAATAAACTTTATACTTTGATTGCAAAAAAATAACAGCAGTTTAGTAGTTTAAAAATTGTAACGACTCTTTATTTTATTTAAAAATGTACAACAATACAGTTTATAAGTCACTTTGTGTTTTAATACACACACACACTTAAATTACACGCTTTAATAATGTACAAGATTATACAGCCAAGGCAGTTAATATGTCTTTACTTAACGACGCTTGCAACCAGACTGACTCAATGGTGTTCTCACGGCCAATTTATATACACTGTATTACCTACTAGATGTTTCTTGATGTTAATGTTAGCAACTTAAACATTTAGTGTTGCCATACTTAAAAAACAATGGTGAAAGCTTTTTATTTAATGTTGTATGTTTAGAACTATGTTAATAATTTGATATGTTAACTGCTGTTAACATAAACGGAAATGCCTAGAAGAATTTAGAAAGATTTAAACCAGCCGTTAAAACCGTTATATTTGAATTCAAGTACAATTTCGTAACACTGCCCCCCGCTTAAGCCTGTTCGTCCCGAATAGGCACGAATTCACTTTTCCCATAGGCAGCTAGTCGTTCTAGATGTACAACCTTCATTTTAGATCTCGGGCTCTTTTCTTTCTGTATTCTGTACACCACGTCGTTTAATTTCTTAATCACTTTGTATCGTCCATCCCAATGGGTTTGTAGTTTGGGAGACAGTCTTTTCTTACGTTGTGGGTTATACAACAGTACAAGCTGGCCTTCGTTAAATCCTTCAGAATTCGCTGCTCGATCGTATCTGGCTTTCATTTTATCGCTGGTCATTTTTATTCGTCCGCGTACGAATTCATGTAGCTCGTTCAGGTCATCTTGCTCTTGGGAAGTGTTTTCCCTATTTGTTGATGAGGGCTTAATACCGAATTCAAAATCACCAGGCAACTTGAGTTCTGTCCCGAAGACAATTTTTGCAGGTGTTCGAGAGGTTGAGTCATGAACAGCTGATCTGTATGCCAATAGAAATTTCGGTATGTGTTCATCCCAGTCCTTCTGATGTGCACTGACCACTTTTCTTAAATATTCCTCCAGAGTGCGATTGAATCTTTCGACCATGCCATCAGATTGAGGATGCAGTGGCGTTGTTCTGGTTTTTCTTATTCCGTATAAATCGCACATTTCCTTGAATACGGCAGATTCAAAATTTCTACCCTGATCAGAATGCAATTCCAGTGGAACACCATAGCGGCACACCCAGTTGTTCACAAATACACTTATAACAGTTTTAGCTTCTTGATCAGGTATGGCATATACCTCTGGCCACTTGCAGAAATAATCCATAACCACTAGAACGTAACGATTTCCGGCATCACTGACGGGGAAAGGGCCTGCGACATCCATTGCAATCCGCTCGAATGGCGCGCCTGAGTTATGCTGCTGAAGTTGTCCACGACTTCTTCTTACTGGGCCCTTCGCTGCTATGCATTGTGAACAATTGGCTACCCAATCGGCTACTGCTTGCTGACAACCCACCCAATAAAAACGTTGTTTTAACTTTTCTAAGGTTTTTGTTACACCAAGATGACCACCACTGGGACCGTCATGGAACTCTTTCATTACTTCGTTTATTTTAGAGGATGGTACTACAATTAAATTTGTCACTGTTTTACCGTCAGCACTTTCCCATATGCGGTATAAGCAGCCATTTAACAACTGTAGACTCTTCCATAGGGCCCAATATGATTTCATTAGTGGACTTTCAGCGGATATTTCATTGCGGGCTGGCCTTCTACCTTCTTCTTTTGCCGATATTATTTTTGCCAGTATGGGGTCATTTCTTTGCGCTACAGACCAATCTTCACTGGACTCTATATGCATTAGTCGAACATCGATGATACATTCCTTATCCTCGGTTTTTGTACAATGCTTACATTCCACGTTGCAGGGCCGTCTCGACAGTGCGTCCGCATTGCCGTATCTCAAACCCTTCCGGTGCCCAATGCTAAAATCATTGCTCTGAAGCCGCTCTATCCAACGAGCCAGTTGTCCTTCAGGTTGTTTAAATTGCAGCAACCACCTGAGGGCAGAATGATCGGTTCTTAGTTGGAAGTGTTGGCCATACAGATATTTGTGGTAATGCTTCACACACTCTAATACTGCTAAAAGTTCTCGTCGCGTTACGCAGTAGTTTCTTTCAGGCTTCGAAAGGGTTCGGCTGAAGTATCCAATGACCCTTTCAGTGCCACCGACTACTTGTGAAAGTACACCGCCTATTCCGTATCCGCTCGCATCGCTATCTACCACAAATGTTTCTCCAGGTATAGGATATGATAAAATTGGTGCCGTACATAACAGGTCCTTGAGCTTCTGGAATGCTAATTCTTGTGCTTCACACCATTGGAATGATTGTGACTTCTTGGTCAGCTCATGTAAGCTTGCGGCTACATTGGCGAAATTCGGGACAAATCGTCTGTAGTATGTGCAAAGGACAAGAAAACTACGCAATTCGTGGAGATTTCTCGGACGTGGCCAGTTCTTAACAGCAATTATCTTATCCTCATCTGTTGATATTCCGTCTGCTGTTACGCGATGTCCCAAATATTTAACTTCTTTCTGGAACAACACACACTTCTTTACACTGAGTTTGAGTCCAGCCGCCGATATTCGTTTAAGGACTTCTACAAGGTTATTCAGATGTTCATCAAAAGTCTTACCCATGACAATTATGTCATCGAGGTACACCAAGCATGTCTTCCCGTGAAGTCCTTTCAATACCTGTTCCATTAAACGCTCGAATGTGGCTGGAGCATTGCAGAGTCCAAACGGCATCACATTAAACTGCCATAACCCATCACTCGCGCTAAAGGCGGTTTTTTCCTTGTCTTTTTCTGAAATCTCTACCTGCCAATAACCACTTTGCAAGTCCAATGTGGAGAACCATTGTGTTCCAGCTAGTGTATCCAGGGTGTCGTCAATTCTTGGTAGCGGGTAGCTGTCTTTCTTGCTTACTATAATCGACGCAAAATCTGGTGCTGCCGTCTTTCTTCTTAACTAAAACAACAGGCGAGCTCCAAGGACTTGAAGATGGTTCGATTATACCGTTCCGCTCCATTTCATTGACCAACTCCTTCACTTCACTTCGTTTTGCTAGAGGAACACTTCTGGGCGCCTGCTTTATTGGCCTCGCTTCGCCAGTATTTATTTGATTCTTTACAATCGCCGTTCTACCATGGCTTTGACTTTTTAAGGCGAAGACGGAGCTATATTTCTTCAGAATCTGTTTGGCCTTATTTCTGTCTGGCGGCGCTAATCCTTCTACCCATTTCCCCACATATTCCGCTAGTAGCTCGTGTTCTTTGGTAGATTTATTGGCAGGTTGCGGGTTTTTCTCGCAATTGATTACTGCCTCTGCTGAAGTGCATTGACCTATTTCGGAATTTGGCTTAACGACTTTTTCATAGCTGGACAGGTTAAGCATTCTTACAGGAACTATTTTGTTGTTGCAGGGTTTAACGAGGGCTTTTGCTGTTACAAGATCACTTGTTATTTCTGCTGGTTCTACCACCCACAAACTGTTGTCCTCACAATCTCCCTCCATACGAGCCCATACTAAAGTTTCTGACTGTGGTGGTAGCTTCTGATGCTCGACGGTAACTAGCTTCCTTACTTGAGTCCTATTTTCATATCCGACGTCAAGGGGTATCTCCACATTTCGCCAAATCATAACTTTTTGTCCCATATCCAAAGTAATGCCGTGACTAATCATGAAATCAGCACCAATGATGACTTCGTCCACAATGTCGGCAACAATGAATACATGATTGACGGTAACGTTGGCAATGGTTAATTTCACATTTACTTTACCATATTCTGGCTTTATTTTGCTTCTCATTAAACGCCTCCAAAACCTTTTTTAATTCGTCGACTATATTTCTCTCGTTATCAGAAACAACTTCAATATTTCGCACCTTGCATATTTGTGGCTTTGAAATTATTTTCGCCGTTTCTTGTGCCAGCGCGAATGAGACGGTTTCAGTAAATGATGGTTTAGGAGTGGCACAAACCGCGTGTTTTATTTCAGGATCGTGAATGCCATTGACAAATGCTTCTATCTTGAAATGGTCCAAAAACGGGCTGTTTTCCCCTGGATAAGTAAGCTGTAAGTTCGATTTCCAACGCAAAGTCTTGTAGTATCTCATTGGGCTTCTGCACTCTACCACGCAATTCCATTCGGTATAGTTCCTTTTTATGTTCACCAGCGTACTTACGTTGTAGCGCCTCCATTATATCATCATAACTGTTTCTGTTACATGCTGGCACGCTTTCAAGAACTACTGCTGCATTTCCTTTTAGAGCCAATATCAACTCTATAGCTTTTTCTTCGTCGTTCCACATGTTTCTGATAGCAATTGTATCAAACTGGAACTTGAACACATTAAATGGTGTGCTGCCATCAAAACTAGGGGCCTTTATTCTACTAGAGGATTCTGGAATAATTCGCACCTGTCCATCTTGGCATTGAAGATTATTCATCTTTATTTCTAGATCATGTAGTTTTTTATCAACACCTTTGGCAATTTCATTCTCTAAATCTGACAGCTTTTTATCAACTTTATCAACGACTTTGGCTTGTATCTCTAGGCAGCTCTCTAAGTCGGTTACCTTTTTATCAACGACGTTGGCTTGTATATCTAGACAGCTCTCTAAGTCGGACACCTTTTTATCAATTCCATCCACTCTGCTGTTTATAACTTCCGAAATTTGCTGAAGTTTTTCGTCTGTCGCTCTAGAAGTTTCTTGAAATTTCATTTCCATTATTTTATTTTCTTCTTTAACTTCAGCAAGAAGTTTCTCGTTATTTGCTTTAGACGTTTCTTGAACTTCAGCAAGAAGTTCTTTAGAAGTTTCTTGAAATTTCATTTCCATTATTTTATTTTCTTCTTTAACTTCTTTAAATTGCTCCATCAAAGCAGCAAACATTGTGGATAAATCCATGCTTGTTGTTGCACGGGTAGAAACTTCCATTTCTTCTTTATATTCGAATTCGTAAGTCCCGATGTCAATATTACGTCGCTTGAATTCATCTATCAGCCTCTTTTGTAATTCTGCTTTATTACCAGCTGTAGGTAACTCCAACTTATTCAATTCTTTCTTGAGTTGCTCCACTTTTAACTCTTCAAACTTCATGACTGCTTATTATTTTGCAATCCCACTTCTGACACCAATTGTTACGTTTTTACCTTTTAAAAACGGTCGTTTATTTCCTTTAAATAAACTTGTACTTTGATTACAAAAATAACAGCAGTTCAGTAGTTTAAAAATTGTAACGACTCTTTATTTTATTTAAAATGTACAACAATACAGTTTATAAGTCACTTTGTGTTTTAATACACACACACACACTTAAATTACACGCTTTATACAGCACACTTTAATAATGTACAAGATTATACAGCCAAGGCAGTTAATATGTCTTTACTTAACGACGCTTCCAACTGACTCAATGGTGTTCTCACGGCCAGTTTATATACACTGTATTGCCTACTAGATGTTTCTTGAAAGCTCTATTACTTTCTACAATGTTAACGGACAATCTAGAGCTTTTGTAGGTAATGCCATGAGCATAAACACTTAGTGCTGCCAAACTAGAGCTTTTGATGATAATGCCAGCAGCATAAACACTTAGTGCTGCCACACTTAAAAACAATGGTGACAGCTTTTTATTCAATGTTGTATGTTTAGAACTATGCTAATAGTTTTTACAGCTATGTTAACTGCTGTTAACATAAACGGAAATGCCTAGAAGAATTTAGAAAGATTTAAACCAGCCGTTAAAACCGTTATATTTGAATTCAAGTACAATTTCGTAACAATATGAAATAATAAGAAATTTGCTAAACAATCACTAAGACTCTTTTTTACTTAAAGAGTTATAATTGATGGTTGTTTTTAAAATTTCTTATAACGTTTAAGTATGTACAAGTTTTTTTTTTTTGACAACTTTTCCTTAACACTGTGATATTAGTAGTTTCCTTATTTAATTATTTAGATTTTAATTGTTGTAATACTTTTAAGTAAATTCTCATAACAATGTAATTATTTTATTAAAGGTTTCAATAAAATCAATAATAATATAAAAAAAAAAAATAATATACAAAAATATGTTATTTTCATAACCTCTTTTTTTGAAACATGTTGACGATCAAACTAAATGAGATAGAGTGCGTCATCTACACTGGATCTTTTTGTTGCTAATTCCTTAGTGCTTACCGGGTTTATGTTGAGCGAGCTTACAAATTCTTCGCCTATTATCTTTGTGTCCAGTTGTGGCAGGCCAAATAAAATCAATTTAAAAGTTTTTGCATATCTCAATTCATGCGTATAATACTGGAATTTTTTGTCTTTGAGAACACTCAAAGCTTCATTGTACAGCGATAACGAGTTTGATACAATTTTTGTGAGTATACTTATCCCCAATTAATCCGAAAAACTGTGGGTAGAGTCCACAATTATTGGTTGAATCTTTTCTTTGATAGCAACTGCTTCTTCTTGTTCATCTTCAAACAGAAGTTGAAACCTGTTGGAACTAGTGCTGGGACCGTCTATAGTTTTTGGCACCTTGAATTTAGGACTAATGTCCCAATGCTTTCTTCTTTTTTGAGCAAACATTGCCAAATAAAAGAAAGTTAAAGCAAATTTAAGTAGTTTTTTTTACACTTTTTAATTAAAAAATTCAATTAACTTTTCAAGCAAAAATTAACACGATGTTTTTATCTTGAGGCAGAGATGCCAGATGTATATCAATGAATATACAATAACAAATTCTTGCAAAAATAATATATATTTTATTATTGTTGTTTTTCTTTTAATTAGGACTTAATTGTAAATTCAATTCAATGAACTTCAATATTCACTAATTAAAATATATATGTGGAATACTTATCTCAAATAAAATAACCAGAAAAGGCAATTATTGATGGTGTTTCAAATTAAAAGTTATAAAATTGCAACACATGAATTTTCACAGGCGAACTTTTCAAGGTTACCAGACGCATTGTTACATTAAGATTTGTCCTATTCTGAAGAAAAATCGGTATTCATCATTACTGTCAAATTATAGACCAATTTGTTTCCTTTCTGTTCTAAAAGTACTCGAACACCATATTAAACGCCACATTGATGATCATTGTGAGAGGCAAGATTTCTTACCTGAAAGATCGTATGCATTCCGAAATAACAGATCAACAACGCATTTTGTCAATAATCTATTCAATACAATATATATCAAGAAAAAAAGATGGAAAACATGTAGTTGTTGTATGTGTAGACAAAGAATTCTAAGAGAAGTCTTATTGGAACTCAAACTAAATGAACACACAATAAAATGGATTTACTCTTTTTAAATGACAGAAAACACATTAAATGGCAATGAGAACACATCAATGGGTCTACATTTTCTCCTCTTCTAATCAACATATTCACATCAAGTTTTCATGATATTCAGGTATTTAATAGAAATCCAAAGACTCTAAATTTGGTTAGTTCATCAATATACAATTCCGCAAACGGAAACAATCAAATGCCTAAGAAGATTAATAACGCATAATAATACCACATGAGAACATGCAGAGTATGTATTTAGCCAGTCAGGAAAACATGCGACTTTCTAAGAATTTTGAACAATAGAGTCACGGGACTAGATCCAAAAGGATCGTTGCATATTTATAAAGCATATGTTACAGCTAAGGTTAAGTATGCTACGTCATCGTTCGCTATTATTTCAAATAAAGCCATTAACAAAATTCAAACCTATATTAATGAAGTATCTATCAGCTTCTAATATAATCGTTTACCGCATGGCTAAGGAACTACCCCCCAAGTATCGTTTTATAATTGCCACCGCAAAGGAAATCGCAAAGGCTTTTACACATAAGTGGCAAGAAGAATATGACTTAAGAAGACAAGACAAGGAATTATTTACGGTTCAATTTTCTCTTTGGTAACATCAAACCCATAATTCGAAAAAGTCCATATGGAATCAAGCAAAATCAAATCTGTACATACATACATATATATATATATATATATATGTATATATATATATATATATATATATATATATATGTATATATATATATATATATATATATATATATATATATATATATATATGTATATATATATATATATATATATATACATTTAAAATTTATTTTAACACATTTAAAATATTCTACACTTTTTATTAATTGATTTGAAAAAAAAAAAAAATAAATAAAAATACACGTACTTGTTTACATATAAGTTAAAATCTAAATAAATGCATCCGTTACATTAGATATAAATTGCACTACATTTCTGCCGTATGTTTATTATATGAGTTCATTGAGGTCTTCTTGGCACTCTGAAAAAATATTTACTTTTATAAGTATATATAAAAATGAAAATAATAAGAATAATAATAATTACAATAATAATAATAATTACAATAATAATAATAATAATAATAATAATAATAATAATTTGTAATTGTTAATAATAATAATTTGTAATTGTTATAAAAATTAAAGATGGTAGAAAAATAACAAGTTACTTTTTAGAGTAGATCTACTGACTAGACCTACACTAGATCATCTTAAAAGTATTTTTTATACTTTGTAGCACAGTGTTATTAAAAGTATTTGTATAGGTTTTAGCGTTTTTTTCCTCCCTATGAGATTCCCATAACGTAGTGTTTACTTTAGAGACTTTTTTTCATCAAGACAAACGTCAAACTTAACGCGAATTTGTGGAAGGTGGGAACAGTTGCACAAAAACAACAATATGACGTATTCATTATTGTTTTTAATATATGCAGTTTGACAATTTTAACAACCAAAATAATAATCAACTGTTTAGCTAAGGTTACCTTGTATATATTCGCACTGATTTTGACGTTTGTTTTAATAAAAAATTTGCCTAATGTAGACACTAGGTTAAGAGTAATTTTTAAGGGGAATTCATTTTTATGAAACTGAAACGTTGTTTTTGTTTTTCATGAAGAGGAATTTTGAATAGGAATTTATGAAATTGAAATCAGTGAATGTTTTATTTATTTATTATTATTTTTTTATTTGTTTATTTATTTATTATTATTATTTTTTTAAAATTATGTTAAAATAAAAATTCTGGCAACGCTATGCCTGAATAGTTGTGCAAATCTGAGCTGTCATTAGTATAGGGAAAAAATACATAATTTTGCCGCAAAAACTTAATTTAAATTTAACTTTTTTTAATATTTCGGTGATTTATTGAGATATAATCAATATTTGCTCGACTTTTACAATTTTTTTCTGAATTTGAAGAGCTGGAGTTGTTTAAAAACTTCTTGTACTGTTGCTGTTGTTTTAGTTGGTGGTTTGTTGCTGTTTTTTTTTTAATAAATTGCAGCCATTTTGTTTGATCTGCAAAATTTTTATTATGTCTGCTGCAAAGAATATTAAATGTGGAAAATGTTCAGAGGCCATCTGTAAATCTCAGGGGAGTTTTCAATGCGTGTCCTGTAAGTTGTGGCTTCATCTCAAGTGTGATGAAGTTACGGAAAAACATGTCGCCTTGCTTAAGGAATTACCCGCTTCCCTTTTTTAAAATGTTTGCTTGTGCTTCTACTAATGATGTTGATGATAATTCGTTTCGTAAAGAGAAGCTTTTCATGAAGACCAGTTTTGACAATTTTGTAATAAAGACTCAGATTTTATCTGCCTTTAAGAGTGAAGTGTCAACAATTATTAAGGATATTAAAGCTGACATTGTTGATTATAGGAAATTAATAAACCACATTGATTCTTCTACAAACTTGAAAATTTCTGCTCTGGAGAATGATAACATTTTGCATCGTAGACTCAATCGTTTCAATTTTGTTATTAGTGGACTGCCTCACGGAATACATGAACTATGTTCTGCTATTGTCTCTTTACGTGCTCATTATAATATCAACATATGCTGTTCTGATATTAACCATGTATGCTACATTAATAATATGTTTGGGTTAAATTCAACAATGTTGCAAATACGTGACAGCATAATGAAAGAATATTTTAAGTAACGGTCACTTACTGTTATGGAAGGGGGGGGGGGGGGTGGTAGTGTGTGAAATTCTTAGCCGAGTGTATGCTTCTACTTTAAATAGTCTTTGCCGAAAGATGCTACATCAAAAAACATTTTCTAAATATAGAATTATTAATGCTGATATGTTGAAAGCTAAACTTACTCTGTCAGATGGTGAGGAGGTTGAATGTAATATGGCGGAGTGTGCGGAGTTATTCAACATGAATTCTTTCTCTTAATGATTTTTATATTCTAATTTTTTTCTTCTCTTTTTATTATTAATATTATTTCTTTTTTTATTGAAATTTGTTATTGTACTTTTCAATCACTTATCACACATGGGTTATTTTTATACTAATATGATTGGCAACTATGTCCATATTGACTTTTTACTACCGTGTTACAGCCCGTCTAGACGTAACATAATATGTAAGATTTTTGTGTCAGAGAGTGTCAAATTCGCTCTCTGAGAGAATTATTTCAGGTGTAGATTCAAATATTAGTATTATAAGATGTATTATGAGACTGTTGTGATGAGATTTCTCTACACAACCATCTTATAAGATGAACTGTCAAAAAAATACACATACACGAAAGTTTGCTTGTGTGTGTGCATGTGTATTTTGGAAATTATTGAAAAACAATATTATTTTGCAAAATTGTTTAGTTTTAGTGTTTGTTTTACATGTTAAAAATCATTTTTATAAAAATTGTGTTAAAAAAGTGCGAATTGCTTAAATAAAAAGGACATGTTTACTCTATAACTGATTGAAAATAATAATATCTTATAGGATTTATTAGAATACGTGTACCCCTTATTTAAGATTTAACATAATATAAACAAAATGTTTACTCTCCTCTGCCGGCGTTATATCACATATTATATCAGCGTTAATCTCAGTTGTAGACCTGGGGTTAATATGGTCATTTTACTTCCGTTCTACTTAGTCATCTTTTTAGTCAATTATTGATCTCATTTTAATGCCATTCCTATTTAGTTTTATGAAATTACCCATGTGTGATATGTGTTATATATATTGTTAATTAGTGTTAGTACAAACTTAGATATAATTTTTTTTGTTGTATGTTCATTTGATTTAATAACACATCTTTGAATTAATTGTTCTACTTGATGGTAATTTATTTGTGTTATTAATTCAAATAATTTTTTTCTATTTTCTCTATTCTAACGATAGCTATTTTATATAAGATTTTGGATTTTTTGTTTAGATTGTATGACTTTTATTATTCATACATCATTACTTCCACTCATCTGGATCCCCGCCATTTTCAATCAGTTTTTGTATATTTATGAGTAATGATAATTTGGGTCTCATTATAAGTAATAGTGACTATCTAAAAGACCTTTTTCGCAATTTATCGGATCAGCTTAAAGTATCGCACATTAATTGTCAAAGCATTCGGCCTTTTTTGAGCAATTGTAAATTTGATGAACTGAAGAATATTGTTACGAAATTGTACTTAAATTCAAATATAACGGTTTTAACGGCCGGTTTAAATCTTTCTCAATGCTTCCATACATTTCCGTTTATGTTAACAGCAGTTAACATATCTGTAAAAATTATTAACATAGTTCTAAACATACAACATTGAATAAAAAGCTTTCACCATTGTTTTTAAGTATGGCAACACTAAATGTTTAAGCTGCTAACATTAACATCAAAAGCTCTAGTTTGTCCGTTAAGAACATTGTAGAAAGAAATAGAGCTTTCAAGAAGCATCTAGTAGGTAATACAGTGTATATAAATTGGCCGTGAGAACACCATTGAGTCAGTCTAATTGGAAGCGTCGTTAAGTAAAGACAAATTAACTGCCTTGGCTGTATAATCTTGTACATTATTAAAGCGTGTTGTATAAAGTGTGTAATTTAAGTGTGTGTTTATATTAGAACGAAAGTGAATATTTAAACTGTATTGTTGTACATTTTTAAATAAAATAAAGAGTCGTTACAATTTTTAAACTACTAAACTGCTGTTATTGCAATCCAAGTACAAGTTTATTTAAAGGAAATAAACAACCGTTTTTAGAAGGTAAAAACGTAACAATATTATTGATGGAGCGTTTAACTTAGTTGGGATTTCTGAGACATGGCTTACACCACATATTAGTTCTAGTTCGATCTTTATTGAGCTTCAACTTGGTGATAGTAAAATTTTATTTAGAGTTGTGTACTTGCCTCATGGGGACTTGGAGTTGTTTGAATTGTCTCATTTTGAATTATTTTTCAAATATAAAGATATTGACTTCAATTTTAACTTGTTTGATATTACAAAAGCAAGCAGGATGCGCTCTATGTGTGTTAGATGCAATTTGTTTGTCTCGCATAACCTCAAACCCACTTATCTTGATGTGTCTCACGGTTCTGCTTCTTTACTGGATATTTGGTTACTAAGTGATCCCTCTTTTATGATATATTCCGGTCAAGTACAGTGCCCTGAAATTTCTCACCATGCGCTCATATTGGCAGCTTTTCAAATTGTTGTAAGATGTTCATATAAATATTTTGAGTATAGGGATTTCAGCAGAACTAATTGGGAAGGAATTTTTTCTTCCATATCTACTTTTGACTCTGATTATTTTTATGGTTCTGGTGTAGTTGAAATTCAGAGCTCACTTATTAATTCATTAATTCTCTCAGTTTATGTATATGTTCCAGTGGTTAAGCGCAGAATTAGGATTGACGACTCTTCTTGGATGAAATCAAATGAGATTGTATTAGCTACGTCTCTGAGGGATTTGGCGTATTCGGTTTTGTGATCAAGTGGTTCATCTGAAAGTTGGCGTATTTAATACGTAGCGTTACAAAGAGGTTTTATTCGAAATTATTTTCTGGGTTGAATATGTCAGGCATGTGGAGGGTTTTAAAGGATAGTGTAGTGACCGATGATAGACTGTAATGTTAACGATGTTAATAGTTATTTTGTTAATATTAATAATTTTAATAATGACGTTATTGACTCTTTTAATTATGTTGATGAGTCTTTTTCTTTCAGTTGTGTAAGTGAATTAGAAATTTTTAATGCTTTGTGTAAGATAAGGTCTAAATATATTGGGACTGATTTCAATCCTATAAGATTTATTGGAACTATTCCCCTCATATCTCGCATTTTCTTATGCATCACATTAATTTCATTTTGACATCGTCCACTTCGATATGGAAAACTGCTCGCGTGGTTCCAATTCCGAAGTTAAAAGTTATCCATGGCTTTCAGGATTTAAGACCAATATCTATTCTTCCCTCTTTATCGAAGGTCCTTGAACATATAATGAAGGATCAGATGCTTATGCCCAGTGCGCATTTCGACGTGGTCATTGTACCTCTTCATTGTTGCTTAATTTAACTGATGATGTTCGTAATAGTTTGAATAATGGAAATCTTGCTGTCATGTTTTCTTTAGATTTGACGAAGGTGTTCTATTCTGTAGATTTCTCCATCTTAATTGGCAAGTTAAGGGACTTGTTTTCATTGTCCAAATCTGAATATTGGTGGTATATATTCTAATATTCTACCTCTTAAATTGGGTGTTTCTAAGGGTTCAGTATTAGGCCCACTTCTGTTTATTTTATACATAAATGATCTTCCGAACCTTGTTGATACGAATGTTTGTATATATATATATTATATAAATTCATATTTTCAATACAGTTAAAATATTATACACTTTTTATTAATTGATTTGAAAAAATAAAAATACACGAACTTGTTTACTTATAAGTTAAAATCTAAATAAATGCATCGGTTACATTAGATATAAATTGCACTACATTGCTGCCGTATGTTTATTATATGAGTTCATTGAGGATATCTAGTAATTTATTAATTCCTTTATTGCCTTTAAACAGCGGTATTTGTTTGGTAAGTAGAAAGGTTCGAAGACGTGAGGGAATGGAGTATCCCAACCAGTTACGCGTTTAACTGGTGCTTCTAAATGCAAGAAACATTTTTCTTGGATATATGCGGCAATTTCCGAACCAAATCCTTGTGTTAAAGGTGCCTCGTGAGAAACAATAACTCGACCCGTCTTCTTGACACTCTGAAAAAATATTTAAGGACATTTTACTTTTATAAGTATATATAAAAAATGAAAAATTTAATAATAATAATAATAATTTGTAACTGTTATAAAAATTAAAGATGGTGGGAAAATAACAAGTTACTTTTTTAGAGTAGATCTACTCATCTAGACCTACACTAGATCATCTTAAAAGTATTTTTTATACTTTGTAGCATAGTGTTATTAAACGTATTTGAATAGGTTTTGGCGCTTTTTTTCCTCCCTATCATAGTGTCTACATTAGAGATTTTTTTATCAAGACAAACGTCAAACTTAACGCAAATTTGTGGAAAATGTGAACAGTTGCACAAAAACAACAATATGGCGTATTCATTAGTTTTTTATATATGCAGTTTGACAACTGTAACAACCAAAATAATAATCAGATGTTTAACTAAGGTTACCTTATATATTCGCACTGATTTTGACGTTTGTTTTGATAAAAATTTGCCTAATGTAGACACTAGGTAAGGGATTCCCATAAAGAGCAATTTTTAGGAGGAATTCGTTTTTATGAAACTTAAACGTTATTTTTGTTTTTCATGAAGAGGAATTTTGAAAAGGAATTTGAATATGAATTTATGAAATTGAAAAATCAATGAGTTATATTTATTTATTATTTTTATTTTTTATTTATTTATTTTTTTTAATTATGTTAAAATAAAAATTCTGGCAACGCTATGCCTGAATTTGTGCAAATCTCAGCTGTCATTAGTATAGAGAAAAAATACATAATTTTTCCGCATAAACTTAATTTAAATTAATTTTTTTAATATTTCGGTAATTTATTCAGATATAATCAATATTTGCTTGAGTTTTACAATTTTTTTCTGAATTGGAAGAGCTGGAGTTGTTTAAAAACTTCTTGTACTGTTGCTGTTGTTTTAGTTGGTGGTTTGTTGCTGTTTTTTTTTTTTTTTAATAAATTGCAGCCATTTTGTGTGATCTGCAAAATTTTTATTATGTCTGCTGCAAAGAATATTAAATGTGGAAAATGTTCAGAGGCCATCTGTAAATCTCAGGGGAGTATTCAATGTGTGTCCTGTAAGTTGTGGCTTCATCTCAAGTGTGCTGAAGTTACGGAAAAACATGTCGCCTTGCTTAAGGAAATACCCGCTTCCCTTTTTTCAAATGTTTGCTTGTTCTTCTACCAATGATGTTGATGATAATTCGTTTCGTAAAGAGAAGCTTTTCATGAAGACTAGTTTTGACAATTTTGTTATACTCAGATTTTATCTGCCTTTAAGAGTGAAGTGTCAACAATTATTAAGGATATTAAAGCTGACATTGTTGATTGTAGGAAATTAATAAACCACATTGATTCTTATACAAACTTGAAAATTTCTGCTCTCGAGAATGATAACATTTTGCATCGTAGACTCAATCGTTTCAATTTTGTTATTAGTGGACTGCCTCCCGGAATACATGAACTATGTTCTGCTATTGTCTCTTTATTATAATATCAACATGTGCTGTTCTGATATTAACCATGTATGCTACATTAATAATATGTGGCTTATTTTGGTTAAATTCAACAATGTTGCAAATACGTGACAGCATAATGAAAGAATATTTTAAGCAACGATCACTTACTGTTATTATTAGCCGAGTGTATCTAAATGACTACTACTCTCTTGCTGCTTCTACTTTAAATAATTTTTGCCGAAAGAAGCTACATCAAAAAACAATTTCTAAATATAGAATTATTAATGCTGATAGTTTAAAAGCTAAACCTACTGTCATATGGTAAGGAGGTTGAATGTAATACGGCGGAGTGTGCGGAGTTATTCAACATGAATTACAATAGATCACTTTAGTATTTTTTTATTTCCTTTATTTTTAATACTTATTAATTTGTTTTAAGAATACTATGTTCTTTCTCTTAATGATTTTTATATTCTAATTTTTTTCTTCTCTTTTTTTATTAATATTATTTCCTTTTTTTATTGAAACTTGTTATTGTATTTTTCAATCACTTATCACACATGGGTTATTTTTATACTAATATGATTGGCAACTAAGTCCATATTGACTTTTTACTTCCGTGTTAATATGGTCATTTTACTTCCGTTCTACTTAGTCTTCTTTTTAGTCAATTATTGATCTCATTTTTATGAAATTACCCATGTGTGATATGTGTTATATATATTGTTAATTAGTGTTAGTACAAACTTAGATATAATTTTTTTGTTGTACATTTATTTGATTTAATAACACATCGTTGAATTAATTGTTCTACTTGATGGTAATTTATTTGTGTTATTAATTCAAAGAAATTTTTTCTATTTTCTCTATTCTAACGATAGCTATTTTATATAAGATTTTGGATTTTTTGTTTAGATTGCACAGTGGGGCAGAATCGAAAGTTTTTGGAAATAAATCTGTAACTTCTGATCGGCCGGTTGGATTTTCATGAAATTTGGTTTAGGCGCAGCAGAGGTGTGTACAATGTTATGTTTGAAAGTGAGGCACAACAATCCCCCCAGGGGCGGAGATAAGGGGGCTCAAAGTTAGGTACCTCTGACAAAAAATTTTTAATCGTTTTGTTTCTCGTCCGATTTGAAATATTTTTATATATTGTTGTAGGCCCTGATAAGACCTATAAAAAACATGCTTATTCATTCTATTTATCTCCTATAGTTTTCGAGTTATTTGCATTTGAATTTTTAAGCACCATAATTTTGCATGTTCTTGGTCCAGTTTTTTCATATATATCCTAGTATTTCCGACCGATTTTATTATTTTTTTCTTAGCTGGTTAAAGAACAAAATTATCTATTGAATAAAAAAAATTTGAAGTCGATCTCTTTACCGAGTCCAAAAAAACGATTTTAAATTTGAAAATTGCAAAAAAGGACTTTTTGTGTTTTTTTAGCCGAAAAAGTATCTACACTCTTTTTTATCTAAAATAAAATTTTCTTTAGCGATATATAATAATTTTGCACTTTTCTGAAAGGTAACTTCACTGAGATGACTTTAAGATAAAAAGCAAGCCCAATAACTCAATTGGTCATGGTACATACCCTCCCGAATTCGACCCGTTTTATATGAAAGTTTTGATTTTATACCATATTTTCTCAAATCACAAAGCGCGAATCGACAAGCGGAATATATTTTAAGAATCTTCAATATGTTGTTAAAAGTTTTAAATCAAAATCTACGGGACTTCGGAAAAATGTGCATTCTATAGCCAAAAATGTAAAAAATCCCATTTTTGGGAATTTTCATTAGGTTATTTGGGAATTCAGGAAAACCATACCCCTGATTGAAATTTGGTTAACGCGCTTTTATTTATATTAATAAGATCCACATTTCATGCAAATTTTATTAAGATATCTTTATAAAAAAAATATGTTACAATTAAAAAATTTGTATTTTCTCCAAAAACCCCAAATAGGGCCTTTTGTTTGGTTTATTTCTAAATAGCGAATAAAATTTTAAAAATATGTATTCCAAATTAAGCTTATCCTTTAGCATATATAAATTCCGATCTTTTGAAAAAAGATTCAAGTCTCATGCCTCATTTCAGAAATATGCGCGTTTAAACTTTTATATTTCGAATTTATTGTATATATGACTATATTTTTACAAACTTGCAACTTTTGCCTTTAGTTTTGCGTGAATAATTACTTAGAAAATTATGAATATTTTTGTATACTTTTACTAATATCTATATACAAAATATTTTTATAAAAATAATTAATAAATATTTCTTATTTTTAATAGGGTTGCCACATTTCCCAAATTTAAGTAAATCTTTATCCTTTTCTAAGCATTCATATATTTCTATTAATGAATTTAAAATAACAAAACAAACAAAAAATTTATATTTTAACTTAATCAATATTATTATTTTTGGTATTTATCATCTTCCTTAATAAATATTCTATTACTAATACGATTTTTTATTACTTATTTACATTAAATTTATGTAGACAATTTTTCTAATATTTTAAACTTATACTACTTATTTTCTATAAAATAATCTGTTGTATCTGTATACATATCTAAAAGATAATAAAGGTCCTTCAAGTCTTCAGTTTTTTTTCTCATTGATGATAGTACAAGTTCTGATGATAACAATAATCTATTAAAAATATCCTCGTTTTGTGACGTTCTGGAGCATTTCCTGGAGCTGATTAATTGATCGTGCTTAAAATCTCTGTTTCTTGCTTCTTGAGCCTCTTCTGTAAGCTTTCCAAGTGGAAGAATATTTCGTTCAATTATAATTTCGCCATGACACAATCCTTTATGTACTGTTAGTGTCATTTCTTTCCATGGATATAGAGAAACAAGTAGTTTGGATATTTCTGTTGCATATTCTTCAAATCGAGCAGAGTTAATTTTGTGCTTACAACTAATTGCCATTAATAGTATGTTAGTCCTTTGAAAGAGGTCGTAAATCATTTATTTCATATTTAATATATTCCACTAAATCCTTTGTTGTTGTCTTCGACTCCAAATAGGTGTGCAGAAATGTTTTGATCCTGGAGTGTTGTTAAGCCATATATCTTCAAATGAGTTTTTACACTTTGATGAAGATTGCTTTAAGGAATAAGATCACATTCTTAATGGCACCAAAGATGCTATAAATACGCTTTTATAATCCGTCATTTTCTTACTTCCACTAGCATGCTTGTATTCAGGAAGGGCTGATAGTCCCTCACATCCCCACTTACAGATTAATACAACGTCGCTGTTATTTACTTTTTCCAACTGATCTGCAGAAAAATCTGCAACTATCCTGGTAGCTGTATTCTCAAGCAAAGAAGATAGCTCTACACATGCTTCCTTTTCGGTAACCGAAATAGATGGTAAAATAGTTTGTTTTTCCTTGAATATCCTTGTATGATGGTAGAATTGAGTGTTCCTTTTCAAGTAGAGCTTTTCTTAAAATTTGATAATTGTTTCGGATGAGGTCCAGTTCAAGCATTAAAGCAATTGCTTCTTCCTCTTTAAAATTGGATTGTGATGTTGGAGTAGGTACACTTTCGGCAATCCGTTTAAGACGTTTTGGTGATGCAGTTGACAGTATTTCGGCAATATTAATTGCTTATGGGCCAGTCTTTTCTTCTTAGATCTTGTACTTCATCATATGTCTTGCAGGGTGCTCCAGTTGATATTTTGCACGCCGATATTTCTATATCAGTATCCATCCAATCGAAATGTTTACTTTTTAATCTGTTAGTAAGCTGATTCAAGGACTTCATTTTTACGTCATACAACTTTAAAAAGTACTCTATCTGAGATTTACCAATGACGTCGACTTTTGCATGATATGTAATTTTTATGAATTCTACTATAGCTTCCATTAAGATCATTTTTAGATAAACTCCACAGAACACAACACAATTATTTATGTTTCAATGTAAGTAATCAACTTCGTTATGATGTTGATAAGGATTAGCTGCGCATTTATATATATCTATTATATATATCGCACAGGTATATATATTTACAGGTATTCTGTGAATTTTCATTAGGTAAAAAATCTGAAATAGTCAATTTGGAAGAGTACCTATACCAAATTCATTGATATTATATGTTGCTGTTAGGTATCACCGGAAAGGATATTACCTGTGCATTGTCACTAGCTCATAAAAATATAGATTTTGAACCATCAGTAATAGATAAATGCTGCAGCTAGGTATCACCGGAAAGTATACCTGTACATTGTCACTAGATCAAAAATATATAAATTTTTAACCATCAACAATAGATAAATACATTTGTTAAATTTAGGTAGACACCATAAATGTAAACTAATAAAATACTTATTGATTAAGTTAAAATAGAAATTTTTTGTTTGTTTTGTTATTTTAAATTCATTAATAGAAATATATGAATGCTTCGAAAACGATAAAGATTTACTTAAATTTGGGAAATGTGGCAACCCTATTAAAAATAAAAAATATTTATTAATTATTTTTATAAAAATATTTTGTGTATAGATACTAGTAAAAGTATACAGAAATATTCATAATTTTCTAAGTAATTATTCACGCAAAACTAAAGGCAAAAGTTGCAAGTTTGTAAAAATATAGTCATATATAGAATAAATTGGAAATATAAAAGTTTAAACGCGCTATTTCTGAAATGAGGCATGATATTGACTTGAATCTTTTTTCAAAAGATCGGAATTTATATATGCTAAAGGATAAGCCTAATACATATTTTTAAAATTTCTTTCGCTATTTAGAAATAAACCAAACAAAAGGCCAAATAATTTGAGGTTTTTGGAGAAAATACACATTTTTTAATTGTAATAACATATTTGTTTATAAAAATATGTTAATGAAATTTGCAGGAAATGTGGACCTTATTAATATAAATAAAAACGCATTAACCAAATTTCAATCAGGGGTAGGGTTTTCCTGAATTCCCAAATAAACTAATCAAAATTCCCAAAAACGGGACTTCGAAAAAATGTGGATTACATTTTTTCGAAGTCCCGTAGATTTTGATTTAAAACTTTCAACAACATATTGAAGATTCTTAAAATATATTCCGCTTGTCAATTCGTGCTTTGGGATTTGAGAAAATATGGTCTAAAATTAAAACTTTCATATAAAATGGGTCGAATTCGGGAGCGTATGTACCATGACCAATTGAGTTATTGGGCTTGCTTTTTATCTTAAAGTCATCTCTGTGAAGTTACCTTTCAGAAAAGTGCAAAATTATTATATGTTGCTCAAAAAAATTTTATTTTAGATAAAAAAGAGTGTAGATACTTTTTCGGCTAAAAAACACAAAAAGTCATCTTTTTTGCAATTTTCAAATTCAAAATCGTTTATTTTTGGACTCGGTAAAGATATCGACTTCAAATTTTTTTATTCAATAGATAATTTTGTTCTTTAACTAATTGAGAAAAAAACTAATAAAATCGGTCGCAAATACTAGGATACATATGAAAAAAACTGGACCAAGAACACGCAAAATTATGGTGCTTAAATTCAAACGCAAATAACTCGAAAACTATAAGAGATAAATAGGACATGTTTCCGTGTGGAGTCTTTACTTGTTTACTCCCATCGGACGCGTCCCCAGGTGGCGGATAGGGGGGAACTGGGCGAGAGGCACTGGATGCACTAATGTAAGGTGCTGGAGCCCTCTCCCTTTGCGGACATTAATACATCCTTTGTATCACACCCAGTCCTGGAAACGGAAGGCTTGCTGGACTGTATGCGGTATTGGTGATTCTGCCGAAACCAATAATAAATAACCAACTAATCGTTTTATAAATGACCATAGCTTCCATACATCCTTCACCTCTAAAAACCTCCTTTGTATAAACCCAATAAAAATTTTTAACAATTTTTTTTAATATATTTGCATGTATATATCAGCTTCCAAAATTCAGAAGAATGGGTCAACATGTCAGATATCGAATATGACTGCAGCTTTCATATAGTCGGCTTTAACCGGATTTTTCCTTATTTTTTACCTCTTTTGTACGCGGTGTTTAAAAATGTATTCATTTTTATTTGGTTACAAGCACACCTCATGTATTTTATACTATTAATCAGGAGAAAACTTATTTTTTTGTTTTTTTAAATAAAATAAAAAATCATGTTGCCCCAATTGAGATTTGAAATCACGCTCCTTTAAGTTAATATAAGTATAAAAGTAATAATCAAAATTTTTATACGATATATGTATTAGTATATAGACACCTAAATTGCAAAAGGCCTTCACCACAGAAAAATCAAATGTTGTTTTTTTTACTGGATTATAATGTACTGACCCAAACTACATCTACATAAAAAATTTCATATTCATATCTTCAAAAATGACCTCAATATTAACAAAAGTCAAAAGGCCGTAACACCAACTGCGTAAAATTAAAAGCAAAAAATTAAAATTAAAAATTGTGGTTACGATCTTTTCCATTTTTATAATGTTTTTTGCTTCTGTTGTAAAAAATTAAAAAGTGAACCACACTTTTTTTAGATGACGATAAGAAATTCAACCTATCGTCTGAACTCAAAATTCGTATGAAAACATTTAAGTTGAAATGTATATGTTGGTACAAAAAATTTGATATTTTCAACATATCGTCTAAACACCTAACAAATGGAATAGGTATTTGTTTATATTTTTAAGCGTACAAGTTTCAATGTTAATTTAACATATCGTCTAAATTAAACTTAATAAATTTTTCAAATTAACTTATTTATTTGCTCGACAAATATTAACACTTTTTTTTAATTTTAAGTATCTCCCCTTTCTCTTATGTTATCTAAACAAATGTTATGGTTTATCAAAAGCTGTCATAAAGCATTGCAACATAGGTCATAAATTTTTTTTAAATCCTTGTATATTCTTTTTTAGGGACAAACAAAAAAGGGTTTACGAAGTGAATATATTTATTTACTCGTGACTGTGTTTCTATTAGTTGTAATTCTCCACAATCTTACGAGTTCAGAGATATCAAATACTTATATATACAGCTTAGACAAAACCATAACAATAAACCTTGCAACCTTCAAAAATGTTTCATATTTTTGAATGAAAAATGTAGACGTGTTACAAGTACAAAAAGTTAAACTTGCATTACTGCTCGCAATGCATAGCTTTGTTTCCATATAACGAAGTTTTAAAATAATCGGTGCAACGACACGCGTACCTCCTATATATATTCTTCTAACATGCCGTTTACACCAAACAAAAACTAGTAGTTTTTGGACTTAATTGGTTTTTCATTGAAAAACTACATAATTTTTTTAGTTTTTCCTTACATATCAAAAATCATTTTTACTTAGTTTTTATTGAAAACCAAATAAAAATTATTAAAATAATTATATATGATACAGTCTGTTTACGCGCATAGTGTAAACAGCTACTAATTATTGTTCAGTGGCTGTTTTCTATGTTTTTTATTTGACATTTTCCCATTTTGTTGTTATACATAATTTTTTGTAATACTTACTTACTTTTGTAAACCCCGAGCGTACGGTACGTACAAATTAAGAAAAAAAAAAAAACCGAGCTAAATAAAACCCCAAGAAAAAATTCTAATACCCGTTTTTTTCCTATATATATATTTTCTATAAAAATATTTCAAGCAAAACATTTTTTTGGTCCTTCGAACCGGATATTTAAGAAACCCCCCGTGAACTTGAAATATTTTTAAGAAAATATTTTATTTTCAGAACCCTCCTGTTGGAAACCCGCACTCCTTTTTTTTGGATAAATCCTGCTTTGTTTTTTTTTTATTTTTTAAACCCTCCCTCAAACAATTGGAAAGGTAAGTTGTTTGAATTTAAAAGTGAAAAAAAAAAAAACAAAAGAAATACAAGTGAAAAAAAAAGACAAAAACCAACAAACAAGATCAGTGCTAGAAACACAAATTGCCGTCGGCAAAACACAATTGAGAAAAAGTGGCAAAACCCCCTTTGTTATTTTTTATATTTTACCCCAAAGTGTTTTTTTTATTCGCGTGTGCTTTTCCTTTTTTTTTTTACAGTGATAAAATAAAGGTCTTAATCCCTAATTTTTCATTTTTTTGCTTTAATTTTATTTTATTAAAAAGTGATCTTTTATTTTATTATTGTTGTTTTCTTTTTTGGATTCCAATTTTATTTATTCTCTGTTAACTCCTCTGTTAACAAAAGCTTTTGTTTATTACAATTTAACTCAACTGTGCTAGTTTAAAGAACATAGCACAAAAGAGAATAAATAAAACAAATTTTTACTCGTTAGTTTTTTTGTAAACAAAAACAGACTGACACGCGAATAATTAATAAATAATATTTCTTGTGTTCATAGTGTTTTGATAATAATAAACAAACAAAAATATTGTGTGTGTCGTTTCTAGTGACTGAGAGTGTTTTGTATTTTAATAAAAACAAAAACACAGTTTATTACTCCCTCTTGTTGGTTGTTTCTTCTTGTGTTTCTCTTGTTACACATTACCATAACACTAGTGCAGTATAATTTTGATAAACGAATAAACCGGTTACTATTAAATTTTATTTGATAAAGAGCATTTTTACTCAGTTTTTTACATAATTTTAACTGATTTGTGAAAAAAATTGTGCACTTTATTAATTTAATATTGTTTTTACCCGGGATAAAGTAAATTTGAAGAATAATTTATATATTTTTTGACAAAAATTAATTTATTCGTTTACCCGAAAGTGAGTAACCGTGTTTATTTATTATCTGTGCTAGTGTATTTATTATTTTTATACCATTTGTAACTGCGAGTGATTTTATAATTAATTTATTTGTTTTAAAATATTTTTTACCCGAAATTTTTACGAAAATTGTAATTAAACCCCTTAGAATTTGAATATTTGTTCTGAATTAGTGAACAAAGTATAAAATCGCTTTCGCTATTATTATTTTACCCTTATTTTTTTGAAATTAAATACTACTTTTTTATATCCACCCTTTTTTGATATTTACCCTTTATTTTTTTTAAACATTTACTCTATTTTTTTTTAAATTTTATACAACTTTGTTGAACATTTATTGACCTTTTTCGAATTTTTCCCCGTTTTTTTGCAAAATTTATTTTTTGTTTTTATTATTTTTACCCCTTTTATATAAATTCTCAGTTTTAACGTGATAATTTTCAAGCTTTTTTTCAATTAATTTTGAAATAATACTTTTTATTAAAAAAAAAAAAAAGCTAATTTACCCCTTTTTTTGAACGACTAGTTCGATTTTTAGTTTTTACACATTTTTATTTGCTTTTTTTTCAAAATTACTCAATACAAATTAAGATCAAAAATGGATCTATCAGCTTTGATTCGTAATACAGATCGTTTAGCAGATTTTGAGGCTTATGTTGCCATTATACCCTCATCTGAACACAGAATAGGTTCGTTAGTTAGTCATGAAAAGGAACTTAACCGTTTATGGGAAGCTGTTAGGTCAACATACGACACTTTGTTGATTGAGGCTGAACAAATGAAAAGCCCGCAAATTGTCGAGGTTAAGTCCCGATATATGGGCTCTTATAGTACATATACCCGTGGTATATCATTAATTACGGCCCATATGGACCGCTTAAGATCGGCCGCTCAGGCTGAAAAGTTAATGGAAACATCAATACCCATTATGAATTTACCCCCTTGTGATACCCCTATTTTCTATGGTGACTATAAGAGCTGGCCCTCTTTCCGAGACATGTTCTCTGCGTTGTATGGCAATAACCCCCGATTAACACCAGTTCAAAAACTGTATTATTTGTTACAGAAAACTGGCAAAGATGCCCATGATGTCATACAAACCGTCCCGTTAACTAACGATGGCTATGCAATTGCATGGAAAAAGTTGGTTGACACGTTTGAGAACAAAGGGGCCCTAATTAATGAACAGCTTCGTACTCTTTTAAGTATTAAACCCCTATCCCAAGAAAATGGTCCAATTATAAAAAATCTACAGCGGACTATTAATGATTGTATTACGAATCTTTAATTGCTTGAAGTAACCCCAGAAGTTTTTTATCACGTAATGTTAGTATATATTTGTGCTACAAAGTTACCTGAAAACACTCTGAGTCTTTGGGAACAGTCAAAGAAACTTTGTACGAAAACTCCTAAATGGGAAGATATGGACGCATTTCTGACTGTTCATTTCAAGACTCTTGAATCGATTTCAGACATAAGGCAGTCTCAATCACAATCCGTTCAAAACCCGAACAAAAATTTGAGTACTGCAAACCCCCGTAAAAATCCCAATTTTAATGTCTCGAAAAAATCTTCAAATGATTCAAGGAAAGTCCAAAGTTTCGCTACAAAAACTGTTTCCACCCCAACAACTTGTCGTTGTTTTATGTGTCAAGGATCACACCCCCTAAGACTTTATCCTTCCTTTTTGAGTCAAAGTGTTGAGGAGAGAATGTCGACCGTTAAAAAACTTAAATGTTGCACAAATTGCCTTGCGACCTCTCATGAATATAAGAACTGTAAAAGTATTCATGTTTGTTCCCTTTGTAAACAGAGACATCACTCCTTGTTACATAGAGATGTAAGGCTACAGGGACACATTCCCAGGGTAGTTTCATCCCAACTACCTTTAACTACTGGTTCTGCTATTACCCAGCAGACCACTCAGAGTATAAACCCAGCAAACAATCAAATACAAATCCCTCTTAATTATAACCCTTCAACTTCTACAGCCGCTCAAAATACCCATACTTATTCAGCACATCTGAACCAAAACCCCCATTCTACAGTCCTCTTAGGCTCGACTATATGTATAGTCCACATTAAAGATATCAGATGTGCTGCTCGAGCGCTGGTTGACCCCGGCTCGCAAGGTACCTTTATTTCAAGGAGGTTACAAAGGAAACTTGCAATTCCTACATTTTCTGTGCCAACGACTAACGTTACTGGCATGATGGATTGTTATGCTGGAAAAGCTTCAACCATGTGTGTTGTAACTGTCGGATCTCCGATCGACCCCAATTTTAAACTGAAAATTTGCGCATATGTTGTTGATAAAATTACCTATCGGTTGCCCTCGTGTTCTCTTACTGATATTGTAACCTCAAATTTCCCCGATATTACAATGACCGATGTTATGTGTACCCATATGGATATACTTTTCGGAGGAAATGTTTATCCAAAAATTTTAACTAAGGATGTTAAAATACATCCAAATGGCAACCTGATCGCCCAGAGAACAGTTTTCGGTTGGATAGTAACTGGTGAAGTTCTTCAATCTGAACCCCTACACTCTATTGCAAACTTTTGCTCCCAAATTGATTTAAATAATCAACTTTCTCGGTTTTGGGAACTAGAAGAAGTTCCACTAGCCACCCGTTTTTCAGAAGCCGACGTATATTGCGAAGAACTTTATCGGTCCACCACATATCGATGGTCGCTATGTAGTTTCACTCCCCTTTCGTCCAGAATTTCTTAATGAGTTAACTTTAGGAGATTCTCGATATAGCGCCCTGTCTCAATTCAAACGAAATGAAACCCGTCTTTTAAAGAACCCTGAATTAAAAGCACACTATGATAGTGTGATTAATGAATATTTTGAATTGGGGCATATTAGAGCTGTTGAACTCCCGAGTGTAAATGCGACCACATATTATTTACCCCATCACGCCGTATTTAAACCCGATAGCATCACTACTAAACTGAGAGTAGTATTTAATGCTTCAAACCCCTCTTCTAATGGCGTGAGCTTGAATAATATTTTATACCCCGGGCCTGTTTTGCAGGCAAACCTTACGGTACTAATTTTAAAATGGCGACTTTTCAAATATGTCTTTAACGCGGACATTGAAAAGATGTATCGCCAAATATTGATTCATCCCAATCTAACCCAATTCCAACGAATATTGTACCGGGAAAACCCCGAAGTTGACGTAAAGGACTATGAGTTAAATACGGTCACGTTCGGAGTGAACTGTGTACCTTAATTAGCGATTCGAACTCCCATACAATTGGCAAACGATTGTGAACCCCGAAGTCCTGCGGCATCTGAAATTTTGAAAACCCAAATTTATGTCGATGATGTACTTGCTGGCTCTCATGAGCTAGAAGAGGCTTTTAGGAGACTGGTTGAACTTACTCTTGTTCTAAATTCGGCTGGTTTCATTTTGAGAAAATGGACAGCTAATCATATTCGTCTCTTAGAAGATTTACCCCGTGAGAATCTGCTTGATGCAGACTTCTTAAAAATTTCAGATGCTAGCAATACGAAAACTTTAGGCTTGCGATGGAATGCAAATAATGATTGCTTTTATTTTAGACTAGTTTCGCAGCCTCGTAGAAATACAATTACAAAACGTGCTGTCTTGTCAGAAATTGCTAAGCTTTTCGATCCAGCAGGTTGGCTATCCCCAAAGATAATTGTAGCAAAAATTATCATGCAGCAAATTTGGAAAGACAAGACTGATTGGGATGATAATTTAAAACCCTTAACCCTAATTCAGTGGCAAACCTTTTTAAATGATTACCCCAATATCGAGAAAATTAATATTCCAAGATGGGTTAATTTTCACCCCGATTCCGATATTGAACTTCACGCATTTTGTGATGCATCAGAAAAAGCTTATGGTACAGTGCTTTATCTACGAAATGCATCAACAAATAATATCTCGGCGCACTTACTCGCGTCCAAAACGAAAGTAGCTCCCGTAAAGTGTGAAACATTACCCCGTTTAGAACTTTGTGGAGCGGCTTTGATGGCAAAAATGGTAGAATCCTTGAGTAGTCAATTAAATCTAGACAAGAGAAAGATTTTTCTGTGGACTGATTCTACCATAGTTTTATCTTGGCTCAAAAAACCACCATGCCATTGGCCCACTTTCGTCAAAAATAGAGTTGCGTTAATTTTGAAGAAGGTTGGTAACGAAAATTGGTTACATGTCGACTCCAACGATAACCCCGCCGATCTCGCAAGTCGCGGAGCTCTAGCTCGTGACTTAATTGAAAATTCCTTGTGGTGGCATGGTCCTTCCTGGCTAAAGAAACCTCAAGAATATTGGCCCCAGTATTTTGTTACCGATCATCAACATTTAGAAGTTCAATCATTTTTGGTTCAGACAAAACCCTCTTATGACATACTTGAGCGCTTTTCAGATTTACCCCGAGCAATGCGAATTATTTCGTATTGGTTCGGGTGTTTAACATATTTGAAAACTCGAAAATGTTTGTACAACACCTTAGATTTAACCCAAAAAGAAATGAAATTTACTCGTGATCGATTAGTGCTCGTATGTCAACAGAATTTTATTTCGGAATATAATATTCTTTCAAAAGGTACCCCTTTACCGGCAAAAAGTAATTTGCTCACACTGAACCCCTTTATCGACTCAAATGGTTTCGTAAGAATCAATGGTCGATTAGTCAGATCATCTGGCTTGACATATGATGAGCGATACCCAAGGATTTTGCCTTATTCGGCACGTTTTACCCGTTTGTATGTGGAACATGTCCACAAATGTTCAGCCCATGGCGGACATTCTCTAATGCTCCGATTAATTAGAAGTGAGTTTTGGGTCCCGAAATTAAAGAACTTAATTCGTACTGTGATTCATAATTGCAAGGAATGTACAATTTACAGAAAAAAATCCTGTCAGCAGATAATGGCTGCATTACCCCCTGAACGAGCGTCTTTTTCGAGACCGTTTACCCACACCGGCTTAGATTTCGCTGGTCCATTCGATATTAAGTCTTACATTGGTAGGGCTTGTCGAATTACCAAGGGCTATGTCCTTGTGTTTGTTTGTTTTGCAACAAAGGCAATTCATTTAGAGGCGACCGGTGATATATCGACGGAAACATTTCTTGCTGCATTCTCCCGATTTTTCTCCCGACGAGGCTGTCCTTCACATTTGTACTCGGATAATGGTACTGCCTTTGTAGGTGCGGCTAATATCCTAGAAACAGACCGCAAACATTTTTTACCCGATTTAAGAAGGAAAGTCTTAGTACGAAATAGTTTTCAACCCATTGAATGGCATTTTATACCCCCTGGAGCACCTCATATGGGCGGCTTATGGGAAGCTGGTGTAAAGAGTGTTAAAACTCATTTACGAAAAATTTCTGGAGTTCAGAAATTTACCTTTGAGGAATTTACGACAATGTTGACTCGAATAGAAGCATGCCTGAATTCAAGACCCCTAACTGCTATAAGTGAAGATCCCAATGATTTAGTTCCTTTAACCCCAGGCCATTTCCTTATTGGAGCACCTCTTCTTTCACCCCCTGAACCCGATCATTCTGATCTTTCTTTGAGTGTAGCCAACAGGTGGCAAAAACTCAAGGTGCTTCATCATCAGTTTGCTCAGCGATGGAAAGAGGAATACCTCAAAGAACTCCATCGTCGTGTAAAATGGAAATATCCAGAAAGGGACTTCCAAGTAGGAGATTTAGTTGTTGTTCGTCAGGATAATTTACCCCCCAATGAGTGGCGTCTAGGTCGAATAGTGAAGACCCACGTCGGACAGGACTCTAAAGTCCGCTCAGCGGACGTGAGAACAGCTTCTGGCATTTTCACCCGCCCAATAGTGAAGCTTGTTTTCTTACCCAAAGATACAAACTAATTCTCCCCTTTTTTTCTTTCTTTTTTTTATCTTTTTTTTCAACCCCAAACGCCGGAGAAATAAAAAGCGGCGCACCACCAAAAACAACACCAGCATCAACGGCAGTTCTATAAGCCACAACAGCAGCTTCATCATCAGCAGCAGCAGTACCCGCAACCATAGCAGCAGCTCTACCCACAACATGAGTACCCCCAATTACAGAATCCGGCCACCATAGTAATTGATGTGATGTCTAAAGGAATAAAATTTTATTTTTATTATTGTAAAAAATAGGGTACATATTTCTATTTTTATTTTACCCGAGCAATCTTTAGCCTTTCTTGTTGCAATACTGCAAGGGGGGCGGGATGTTTACGCGCATAGTGTAAACAGCTACTAATTATTGTTCAGTGGCTGTTTTCTATGTTTTTATTTGACATTTTCCCATTTTGTTGTTATACATAATTTTTTGTAATACTTACTTACTTTTGTAAATCCCGAGCGTACGGTACGTACAAATTAAGAAAAAAAACCCGAGCTAAATAAAACCCCAAGAAAAAATTCTAATACCCGTTTTTTTTTTTTCCTATATATATATTTTCTATAAAAATATTTCAAGCAAAACACAGCCTGTTCAGTTGATTTCAGAGCAGTAAATAAAATTGTCAAATTTCTTCAATTATTTTATATGTTTGATAAATTATGAATTATTCTGAAAATATTATTAAAAACGTGTTTAACATCAAAAGTAAACAAAATTCGATTTAGATACATATATATGAAAAAATATATACGTCAACAAAAACCGCAAAGGGAGAAAAAGAGGTATGTAAACGACCTGGTTTTTAAAATTCGGGTTTCACAAAAAACAAATAGTATATGTTTGGTGCATCTCTGGCACTGGGTACGGTCTTGGTGCCATACGTTTTCCGTGGACCAAATAAACAGGTATCATGCACTTTTAGGATCAAAGTGGTAGGAAGCAGTGCCGAGGATCTGAATGATTAGTTAGTGGGAAAGGAAACTAATCGAGAACAGCTCCACTCTGATGCTGATTACAAGGGTCAGTTGTATTACAGCCTAGTCCGCGTATGCCGTCACTGCGCGAGATGGTCTATATTTTACGTGCTTACTCGTGGGACAAAATTGTAAAAGAAACATAGACAAAAACAAATAGGTTAAAGGAGGAAAAAGACAAAGGAGATTGGGTTAGGAAAGTGGAAGTGACGGACGCTGACACAGGAGCTAGGGATAGGGTCAAGGTAGACAAAAATAATGACGACGTTAGGAAAGGGGGGAAGCATGAGGATGAGGACGATGACATTGACTTGCTGAGACTGCATAAGAACTCCAACTAACGGAGGAGGATAGCCTGCTGGACTCGGCGAAGGATCTTGTAGGATCCGGTGCGACGGAGGGACTGGAGGACTTGTCTCTTGGATCTGATGAAGAACATGATACTGTTGTCTCATGTTCTTCATGAGACAACAGTCTCATGTGCGAGACCATTGACTCTGTCAATGAACTTTCTAGATTCAGGAAGATACTGTCGAAGGACCCTAGTGTTCCTGGGAGTATCCAGAGATCAGATGGTTCATGGACGGAGTCTAGCTCTGACTCACTTAATGTGCTTTTGGAAACCCATTTCCGGGTTGTAGGGATCCATTGACGGAGGAATAAGGTGAGGAAGAGCACTTCTTCACAGAGTCCGCCAGTGGGATAATCGAAACAGTGGTGAGAGACCTGATTACGGTTGAGAAAGTTACATGGGCGGTGAATTCATTCGAGCCTTATAAGTCACCTGGCCCGGATGGTTTTCTTCCGGCCATGTTGCAGAATGCACCGTTGGTGGTTCGTCTACTACTGGTTGAGATTTTTAAAGGGTGTCTGGTACATAGACACATACCGAGGGGGTGCAGAGAGTTAAAGGCCATATTCATACCTAAAGGTGGTAGGACTTGTCACTCGAAACCCAAGGATTATAGACCTATCAGCCTATCGTCTTTCCTTTTGAAGACATTAGAGAGACTGATAGACCTATATTTAAGATCTTCTATTGGCACCAACATCATGAGTAGTGCTCAGCATGCTTATCTGAAGGGTAAATCTGTTGAGAGTGCGCTGAATGATGTGGATATATAGAACAAGGACTTCGGTATAAGGAATTTACCATGGCCGCGTTCTTGGATATTGAGGGAGCGTTCAACAATATCAAGATTGATGCTATCAAGCAGGCGCTGGTGGATCTTAAAGTACATGACTTCTTGATCGAGTGGATAATCCTCATGCTAAGCAACAGGATTGTCAATTCGAGCTTGGGTGGAGTATGCTTAAGGAAACTGGTGACTAGGGGCACTCCGCAAGGGGGAGTACTCTCACCCCTGCTGTGGCTAGTGGCTGTCGACGTGATTTTGCGTCAATTTGACAGCAGGGGACGGAAGATCGTGGCATATGCTTATGATGTGGTCATACTGGTAAAGGGAGAATTTCTTCCCACAATGAGTGAGATCATGCAGTCCGCGCTGGGTGAGCTGTCCTCTTTTGCCGCTGATAGGGGGCTGGGAGTGAATCCGGAAAAGACAGAGTTGGTTCTGTTTACTAGAAGGTACAAGGTAGAGAATTTCAGATTACCGGTACTGTGTGGAACTGAACTGAGGCTTTCCAACTCAGCGAAATATCTGGGAGTATTCCTCGATAGTAAGCTGACCTGGAAGAGGAATGTTCAGGAGAGACTCAAACGTGACCTCAATGCCTACTACACCTGTAGAAACTCCATAGGTAAGAGTTGGGGGCTCAAACCAAAAGTTGTAAATTGAATTTACACTTCGGTGGTAAGACCAATTCTTGCTTATGGTTGTTCTGTCTGGTGGCAGGCACTGGAACGTAAGAGTAATAGGAACCTTTTGTCGAAGGCACAGAGGTGTGCTTCAATTGGCATTACAGGTGCAATGAGAAGCACACCACAGGCGGCTCTGGATGCCATATTTCATCTCTTACCCATTGAAGAGTTTGTGAAGGGTATGGCAGCAAAGAGTCTGCTGAGACTTAAGGAATTGGGACTATTAGGCTCATCAAGAGCAGGTCACTCCAGGATCATATACGAGATCAGCTACGGTGAGGTTAATCTGAACTCCACAAGGGCATCAGATTACATGGCCGCTGAATCAGACTTTGGGGTAAATCCTGTTGTGGTGATACCTGATAGGGAGATCTGGTTCGGCACTGAGAGACTATATGAAGGTTGTGCAGTGTTCACGGACGGATCGAAGATGAACATATGTACTGGTGCGGGGGTCTATATTATGGGCACGGATCTGAAAGGCTCATTTAGACTCCCTGATGAGTGCAGCGTTTTTCAGACTGAGATTCTCGGCATCCTGAAAGCCGCAGAAATAATCAGGCAGAACGTTGCGACGGGTACCGAAGTTACTCTCTATGTGGACAGTCAGGAGGCTCTGAAGGCCTTGGGGACACATTTGGTGAAATCCAGGCTAGTTGCTGCCTGTAAGAAGACACTGAGAGAGCTGATGGAGGACTACATGGTGAGACTCTGCTGGGTGCCTGGCCACTGAAATATTTCAGGCAATGAACTGGCTGATGAACTGGCAAGGCAAGGCGCAGCAAAGGATGTCTCGGAGAGGGAAACCTATGTGAAACCACCACTGAGTTTCTTCTATGGGAAGATCAATGATTGGATCTTGGTCAGAACCAATTCGGCTTGGGAGAGTAGAGAGGACTGTAAGGTATCGAGGGCGATATGGCCAGCACTAGACAAGGCAGGCACTAGCACTCTTCTGGGCTTGAATAGGAGAAGCTTAAGAATCATGATAGGGGCCATAACGGGTCACTGTTTGATAGGGAAGATGAGGTTTAGATGGGACGCTGGCAATTCCGATTTTTGTAGAATGTGTGGAGACGTCGACGAGACCGAGTCTATTGAGCACATTATATGCCATTGTCCACGATTGCAGCATCGTATGATGAAGTGGCTGTACGGCCAGTTCCTCGGCGGGCTAAATGACGTTCGGGATGTAGAACTTGTAGACGTCATAGGCTTCGTCATGGGAATCGACTGTTTAAGGGAGAATCAGGGGTACAACCCTAGGGGGATTGGTAACATTGCTAATCCTCCACATGATTCGTTTTCATTTCTATTATTTTCTTTTCTATTCATATTCTCATATTTTCTGTTTTTTGAATTCTTTATTTCACAGCTTTACAATGAAGGGACTCACAATGGACCGAGATCGGTCTCTGGGTGGAGATGTGGTACTTTTTGGTATCACGTCAACCTTCTCTATCTATCTATCTATGTTGTAATAAGATATACGTTTGCTTTTTTGTGTACTTAATATGTATATTAAACTGAATGCAGGCTGACTGGAATATTCTTGAATTTTTTATGAAATTCAAAACCAATGAATAATTTTTAGCAGCAAACTTTTGTAATTTTTCTTATGTTTTAATATTGTTAAGTATGAAGATTGAAATTAGTTTTTTTAATAAACTTGAGAATTGTTTTTTTTTTTTTCATATGCATAAAAAAAATCAAACATATTTTTTCATTAAAGTCAAAACCTTCTGCAATAACATTGTAGAAGGTTTTTGACTTTAATGATTTTTTTAAGTATGGTCATGAATAATTTGTGCTTAATTTTATATTATAGCAAAATGATATAGACATTTGAGTTTGAAAGAATTTATTCTTTAATTAACTTTTTGAAGGAAAATATTCAGTGGGAAATTTTTATATTTTTATGAAGTTGAAAACCAAGACCTTTAGAAATATTTTTAAAAACATGTACGGGTCGTCTACATAATTATACGATTAACTATATTTTTGTATTTTATGTTTTAATATTAAGTAGGAAAACGGATTTTAACTTTAATGATGAATACATTGTCTGATTTTGTTAGATATGCTCATAGATAGTTAATTAAAAATAACTTCATTCGTGGGTTGGGGAACAACTCTCGCATCACCGTAATTATTTCTTAAGTACAGTCAGGCGGGTTTTTGTTGCTTGGTTTGAATTTGTCACACGTATTCGATTTAGTTAACCAAACTTTTATAAGATTGGATTTGAAATCAGGAGCATGGTTCCCTCCAGAGGTGGGAACCATTCTGACAGTATTGGGAAATCATAATGAGGGGCTCCTTACAGGTACTTACAGGAACTATAAGGAGAACCAAGGCAGAGACCTCAGATTCGCAACGGATCAGGAGTCTCTGAAAAAGCTGGAATCGCTGGGGGGTTGTCAATTTCCGGTTTGGGGTGATCAGGTTTAGGTATACTAAATCTGATAAACCCAAAGAGTCCATCAGTGGTGCAATTTAATTTGCATCTTTGGGAAGCAGCCTTAACCAAATTGACAAAACTCCTTATTGACTGCAACGTGGACGCAGCCATTATAGAAGAACCTTGGATTAACAACACCAAAGTATGCGGTTTAAGGGTCACAAGGTACAACTTGTTCATACCATCCACAATGCAGAAAGTACGAACATGTATACTGGCTAAGAATGATTTAAATATTAATCTTTTTCATTATTTCAGAAATGGGGACTTTACGGTTGTCGAATGGGAAGCCACTGGCTTGTACTGACATTAGCCGGCTTCGCTCTGCAGTAATTGGCGAAGCACACTACGAGAGGCGCGTACATGATTCTGGGATGTGATGCGAACACATCATCACGTATTTGACTTTAAAACTAGTTATAATCTTCATTTCTATATTAGAGGTAGCACTCCTACATTCAGAATGAAAGATAGGGAAACAGTTATAGACATAACATAGAATAGTTATGGATTATTCCTTTTCAGACCATAGCATCCTTGACTTTGCAAAATCAAGGGGAAAGCCCTATAGGAACTGCAGAAGGACGGATTAAAAGTCCTTCATTGAGTAAGTGTGTAGTGATTCGCAGGGCTGGAGAAATTCAGGTGGGGGTATTGAGGAGGGTGTTGTGGACCAGAGAACTCAGAGACCAGCGGTGTACAGTTAGAAAATTGTTTAATAGGGCCACGCTAACGAAGAGTGATTATGATTGGAACAGCTACAAAGATAAATCCACTAGTTACAAGAAGGACATACAACGTGTGGACAATTCATGGACAGAGTCTAGTTCGGAGACACTCAGCTTACTGATGGAAACTCACTTCTCGGGCTGTAGTAATATAGAGTCTGATGGGCAGGCAGGTACGGTCAGAATCAGATGAGGGGACACTAATGCGATAGAGATGATCACTAGACAACGTAATATGGGAGGTAAACTCATTTGGGCCATATAAATCACCAGGCCTAGATGACATCTTTCCGGCCAGAACGTCAACGAAAGGGCCGTCTCACTACTCGTAGAGATTTTTAGGGAACATTTTAGAATGAACTATATTTCGAGGGGGTTGACAGAGGTTAGGGTTTTTTCATATCCAAATCGGGTAAGGAGATCCACTTCGGATTTCGGTCTGATCAGCCGTCTTTCCTAATAAAGACAATAGAGACTGATTAGAGACTCAGATCATCAGCAACTCTCAACACGCCTTTCTTAAGGAAAAGTCTGTTGAGAGTGGTCTGCAAGATGTAGTGAGTTATATAGAACGGGGTCTGCTGCTGAGGGAATACACCAAGGCAGCCTTTCTCGGTATAGGAAGGGCCTTTAATAATATTACGATAGAGGCGATTAGTGAATCACTTATCGCATCTGCTCTGATACTGCCAACTCTCTGCTTACAGATATGAAACTTTCAGATTCCCCTGACAAAATGACGATAATGATCGTCCAGATAAATCTGCAGCACTCGAAATATGCTACGGGTGCAGGAAGCCTGGGTTGTCAACTCAGAAATAAAAGAATTCCCGTCATCAGCATACAAAACACCTTATGTATAAGATAGAGGTAAGCCTAGATCGTGTCTTGTTACGAAAAGAAATGTTAATGTGCTTTGAATATTTCCGATGCGGTGTAAGTTGTAACACCGACACATGCAGGGTCGCCAAGGTGATGTGGCCCTCCTATAACGTAAACCGCACAACACAACTCATAAATCACAGTCGCAAGGATATATTGAGATTGCTGTCAGTATTAACGAGTCTCTGGATGTTAGGAATACATGCAAGCTGACTTGGACTTCCATTCAACGACTACAGTTTATCACCTTCTCCGTGATTGCCCTGCCCTGGCAATCAAGAGACATAGATTCCTAGTACCCCAAATCATATTACCAGTGCTGATTCTATCTACGAAACACCTGAAGAGTTATATGATCACATCAAAACGAGGTCATTTAGACTCTGCTTCAGAAGTTCCCACCTCTTCGTGCTTCACGGACCCTTTTAGAAGTTTTTGTTTTTTCTTGGACCCCTTACCACATTTTGATTTTTAGTATAGTAGAAAATATTAAAAACTCAAATAACTCATTTATTTATTAAATACAAAAAATAAAAAACTTTTAAATCTCGTAAACAATTAAAAAATATTAAATATAATAAAATTTCTGTTTTTACTAACTTTTTAATATTGGGAGAATTTCTGACAAAACACATCTTATTTCATTTTCCACATCCAAACGTGATTTAAATTTGGATTTTATGAACTGTAGTGCAAAAAAAAAAAAAAAAAACTAGTTCTACACACATATAAATACAAACTGTTTCAGCGCTTCGTTACTAACCAACGTGTAAACTTTGTAATATTTTAACAAAAAATATTAAATCAACGTAGATTCAAAGTCAACTTTGGCATACGAATCATTTTTTTTTTTTTTTTTTTTTGTGCTTATTCTTAAAGAATTATCGGGTATGTCGTCAATAGCAATGTTGAATGATAACGAAGTCAACTAGTTTAGCAAAAATTGGTTTTAAGCTCCGAATAATATGGGGAAAATTCATCGTGAAGTGAATTCAAGTATGTTATTATACTTTTCATATGTTCATTTTTAACATCAGATAAATCCAAGATATCATACAGCTGCGGAAATGAGGAAAATTTTGGTAGAGGGGATTAAATACGTCTTTTCCATAAATAATAAAGCACTTATTGAATCAAATTCATTTAATATATTTAGTTTAATGTTAAGATTGTTTAACGTCTCGAAAAATTTAGATATATAAGCAAAGTAATATATAAAAATAATTTTCTGTAAATTTTTTATAAATATCTTTAATTCGTATAATCTCTTAAGAATATTTTCTTCGAAATACAACGGATTAGTAATGAAGTATCAATTTCTTATATTCTTATGTTTAAATCGGCACATAGGGCTTTAAGAATTATATTTCTCAAGGTATTAGGTTTTTATAAAATTTACTGCATCTACAGTAGTTTGAAGAGCACTTTAATATACATCAGGTAAGGTTTTCGCAGCAAGTATTTGTCGGTGGATTACACAATGAGATTTAAATGATTTGAAAAACCTGATCCTATAATTGATGCAGATCTATGCGTAACCTATGGAAGTCGTAGGCAAAGGTTTAATCAACAATAATTCTTCCTTTATTTCACTTTCTGCAATAAAATAAAAGTTGTCTTAAATTGGAAACATCAGTCGTTTCATTACACTGTCACTTTTCTTAGCCAATATTATCAGTTTTTTTTTTTTTTTTGAAAATGTTTTGGATGAAAATCTAAGCAATTTAATGCATTTAATTTGTTTCATAAACCTTTAATTCACTTTTGCACTTCTATGCGTCATAAATAATGTTTTTCTATTTTGGTTAAAAAGTCATTCCAAAGGGAGTTTGGATATATTTCACTTATAACTTAACCCAAACCTTTTGAAGCAATTATTTTGAAATAGAAATGAAATATATCGACATAAGTTTAATTTCTATATTTAGGTAGGTAGGTAGGTAGGTAAAGAAGGGTTGCACAGTACTCAGAAGAGTACCTATGCATCCACTTGGAGACCTAGAGGTCCACTGTGAGTACCTTCGTAGATTATATAGAGAGAGTTTGTAGAAGAAATTATAAAAAAAGAACAGGAAAGGAAAAAATAGAAAAAGCTAAGACCAAGAAAAGTACAAAAAATAATAGAAAAACCTGGAAAGGAAAAGTGCTACCGCCCTATATCGTTCGCTCTAAGCCAACGACCTCCTCCTAGCCAGCCTATTCCCATGGCAAATCCTATCAATCTATGCAGATCGATCCTTGATATACTATCCAATTCGTCAACGAATCGACTGCCTAGCCATCTCTGCCTACTTAGTTGTAGACATGGACAGTGACATATAATATGCTCTACCGTCTCTAGCTCCTCATTATCTTCACACATCCTGCAAAGACCGGAGGAACCTATCTCCCAATTCCCTGTCATTCCCCCTATGGGACAATGACTTATCAGAATACCTATCATAGTCTTCAGTTTCCCTCTTTTCATGCCCAATAGTAGATTTGTATCTGCTGTATCAAGTTTAGGCCATAGGACCCTTGATAATCTGCAGTCCTTCTACGATCCCATGCATGATTGGTTCTATCCCGAATCCACTCTCTAATCAACCTGAAGTAAAAGCCTAGAGGTGATCTCACACCACTTTCACTTACAGCCCTATCCAAAGCTGAGCCGTTCCTAGCTAATTCATCAGCTATCTCATTGCCAGTTATCTCGCAATGACCCGGTACCCAGCAGAGACTAATTTGATAATTGCTCATCAATCTCCTCCAAGCCTTCTTACAGTAGCTAACTAACCTAGACTTGACAAAATGTCCTTTCAGGGCCTTTAGCGCCGCCTGGCTATCTACATACAGTGTTACCTCTGTATTCTCTTCAATGTTCCCTGCTATCAATTCCGTGGCCCTAAGAATACCCAGAATTTCTGCCTGGAACACACTGCAACTATCCGGGAGCCTATACGATTCCCTGATGTTCTCCTCAAACAGATACACACCTGCATCAGTGCCTATATCCATTTTGGATCCATCAGTGAATACCGATGCTCCACTGAATAGTTTCTCCCTACTTGACCATTGGTCCCTATTTGGGATAATCAGTATAGGATTTACCCCTAAATCAACCTCCGTGCACATATAATCCGTGAATCCAGAGAGAGCCAGGTCATGTCCACCGAGGTTGACTTCCTATTCTGATTGATCCTATAAGTCCCAGTTCACTAAGTCTAAGCAGGCTCCTTGCTGCCATTCCCATCACGAACTCCTCAGTGGGTAGGAGATGTAGAGTGACGTCAAGTGCCGCCTGAGGTGTACTTCTTACGGCACCTGTGATGCCAATCGAAGCACATCTCTGGGCCTGAGACAAAAGATTCCTAAGACTTTCTATTCCCATTACCTCCCACCAGACTAGACATCCATACGTCAAAATTTGGTCTCTCTATCGAGGTGTAAATCCAATTTACTACCATCGTTTTGAGGCCCCAATCACTACCTAAGGAGTTCCTGCATGTGTAGTAGGCGTTGAGACCTCTTTTAAACCTTTCTTGTGTGTTCCTCTTACAAGATAGTTTACTATCAAGAAACACTCCAAGATATTTTGCTTCTTTTGCTAGTCTAAGTTCAATTCCCCCTAGTACCGGAAGCCTAAACTGCTCAATCTTGTACCTTCTAATGAAAAGAATTAGCTCTGTTTTCTCCGGGTTAACCCCTAAACCCTTACTAGTAGCTCATGAGGACAGTTCGTTAAGTTCAGACTGCATGACGTCGATGATCGTGGAAAGAAATTTACCTGTGATCAGTATAACAACGTTATCAGCATAAGCAACGATTTTCCGCCCTTTGGCTTCAAATTGTCTTAGAATGACATTGACGGCTAAGAGCCATAGAAAGGGCGAGAGAACTCCTCCTTGCGGAGTGCCTCTAGTTACTATCTTCCTTATTCATGCATCTCCCAAGTTCGAATTAATTATTCTGCTATTCAGCATCAAAACAATCCATTCGATCAGAAAGTTTTGAAGGCATAGTGATTATAGTGATTCTCTAATAGCCTCAATCTTATTATTAATAAAAGCTCCTTCTATATCAAGAAACGCTGCCAAGGTATACTCCCTATACTGTAGGCCACGTTCAATGTAACTCACATCATGCAGCGCACTCTCAACAGTTTTACCCTTTAGATAAGCATGCTGAGCCCCACTGATGATATGATTGTCAATTGTCATCCTCAAATAAAGATCGATCAATTTCTCTAATATTAATAGGAAAATAGAAAAGACGATAGGCTGATCGGTCTGAAATCTTTAGGTTTCGAGTGGCTCGCCTTGCCTGTCTTAGGCATGAAAATTACCTTAACCTATCTCCGTCTCCTTGGAATATATCTCCTAATAAGACATACACTAAAAAGCTCCGTAAGAAGTGTCAGTGCCGTGTCGCTGATGTTCTATAGCATTGCTGGAAAAACACTGTCTGGACCAGGCGACTTGTAAGGTTCAAATATGTTCACCGCCCATGCTACCTTATCCATCGAGACTATGTCACCGACTACTTCACTAATTTCCCTATCAGATATACATTCTGAGAATCCAGAGATTCGTCTTGTCTGTGTATCTACTTCTAACTTCCTACAGCTTGGAAAATGAGTTTCAATAAGTAAACTCAGAGACTCAGAGCAAGACTCCGTCCATGAGTTATCCGCGCGTTGAATATATCCAGGAGCACTTGGATTCTTGGATAAAATTCGCCTGAATCTGGATAACTCATTTACAGAGTCGATGGATTCGCAGTAGTCCCTCCATGAGTCCCTCTTTGCCCTCTTAATGTCTGCCTTATACCTATTAAAACTTTCCCTGTAGCTCTCCCAATCCTCACACTTACGTGTCAGTTTCGCCCTATTTAACAGCTTCCTTACGGTTGAACTTTGGTTCCTAAGTTCCTTGGTCCACCATTTAGACTGTTCCCTCTTTTCCGAAAATATTACCGGACAAGTTAGTTCATAACAGTTCCTAACTTTCCCTGTGAAATCCTCCACTAAACTATCAACTCCCTCTGATGACAATTGCCATCCTGGAGCGGCGTTTAGTTCCCTATCCATAATGGCCCTAAAGGAGTTCCAGTCAATTCTCCTGGAGTTCCTATATGGTTCTCCTTTTGGCCGCGCGAAATTTAAACTGAAGGATATCCTGTTATGATCCGAAAAAGAACGTTCACTATCTACCCTCCAGTTCGTAACGTAATCGCTCCTAAAGTTTGTCAGTGTTATATCTATAACTGCCTCCCTATCTTTAGTTCTGAAAGTGGGCATATTGCCCCTGTTACAGATAAAAAGATTGTTAGTAGTTATAAAATTAAAAACTGACTCACCTCTCTCATAAATATCAGCATTACCCTACTGGCAGTGATGTGCGTTAGCATTGCAACAGAGTACCAGATATACGCCTCTTCTCTTTGCATACTCCGTTAATTTACAGTGAAATTTAATAAATTTGCGTAAAAAAATAATTAATATATGTGTGCTAGTGAAAAAAATGTGTCGCAATTGTAATTTTCCTCAAATTTTAAAGGAAAGTTTTGTTTATTTTGTGTTTTTTTTTCTCACAAGTTTGTTGAATTCACACAGAACTTGTATGTGAGGAAAGAGAAATGTTGTTGTACGAAAAAGACCTTTCCATTCCTTCTATTTTTTGGTGTTTACTATTAAATTACGATAACAAAAACACAAAAGCAAATATGTCAAAAATTGTATTTTGCCAAAAAAAAAGTGATCGGTGAAACCATAGTGCACTGCAGGCCATCAATTCTTTTTTTTCACAGCTATCTGACAGACTGAATCTCCTGATCTTTTCTTTTGTGGGCTTATCTAACATTGTATCCCCAACGACAGCAAAATAGTGCTTTGTTACAAGTTCATCAATTGTGTGTGGTTACTTTATATATATGCCGAAAAATAAAAAAAAATTATCATGTACAATAACTCCATATACATTTTCGTTTTCTCTTGCGGACCCCCTGGAAACCTTGATCTACTTGACAGTTTGCGCGCAATAAGCTACCATGAAAGCCAACCAACCATCTATCTAATGAAAAAGTGTAAAAAGCAATTAAAGGTGATCAAAAGGAAGAAATCCTCATATTATATGAACAAATAAATGCTCTACTTGACAGTTTGCGCGCAATAAACTACCATGAAAGCCAACCAACCAACTATCTAATGAAAAAGATGTAAAAAGCGATTAAAGATGATCAAAAGGAAGAAATTCTCATATTATATGAACAAATAAGTGCTGGGAATGTTATATGGAAGTTTTAAAATAATCAAGTACACCCTATAATATAAATTTTACCTAAAATCCTGAAATATATCTAAATCAATAATTTAGGAAGCATTCTCTCATTTAGTAACAAAAAATCATAATTTTTATTAATAATGGTATAATATCCGTCAAGGACTTTGTCTACGCTATGTTAGGAATGATAAAGGAAATTAAAAAAATAATTATGTCCTTTCTATTATTACATTTTATTAATATTTAGTTTCGAAAATAGAAAATAATTTTGTAAAGTAAAAAATTTTTGCGAACACGCCTGTTTTATTGCTCACAGAAAAGTATGGGTTTTCTTCATAAAAAGCTCTTCCGATTTCCAAACCTCAACGTAGGTTAGGTTAGGTTAAAATGTAGGCAAATTCCTTTTTTCCTTAAATAGTTATTTTTAATAAATAAAAAATAAATATAAGTTTAAAAAATTTTAAAACATAAAATTTAAAAATTTTTTCATTTGAAGAAATTCACACCTATTTTATTGTCCATGTGTGAATATGTATAACAGATAACCGGGACAATCGAAAGTGTATTTTTTCACATGAAACGCTCAAGATGTCAACAATACAAATTTTCCACAATGAAAAATACAATACAATACAGATTTTCAATGCAGTGATTTTTTATTTCGTTAATAAAAGTTCCATACCGACTATTGGATGATGGACATTCCGAATATTGGGAAATATATGCCGACTACAGGCAAATTTTAGGTGTTTTATAAAACATATTAGACAAATTAAGCAATAAATTTTTAACAAAACAGTATCCTTTACTGAAGCGCGATATTTATTTATCATTCAAAAACCATGTTAATATTTGTAAGGAGACAATTTTAAAGAAAACAAGTTAGAGTGCTTTATTCGAATCTTATGTATCATTCACCCGTGTTGAGATGTTATAAGAAAAATTAATATGTTTTAAAGTTGATGAAAAAACAACAATATAAAATGACAACATTAATTAAGAAAATGAAGATTACATTCATTAAAAAAGGATATTTTGAAAATTTAATAACATTAAATAAAAAAATGAACCGATTTAGTTGATTCAAAAAAGCGAATGAGATCATTTTTCAGCAGAAAAGTTTGGAAAAAAATTCTGACCTTTATATATATATGTATATAAACAATTTTTTCTGAACCGATCTTGCAGAATTCCATTAGCAAAATTCTCAATAGAAAAATTCAGGGTCAAGTATATTTATTTTACAGCAAAACAATAGAACTTTTAATGCCAAATCATTGCTAATACATTGAATTATAAACTCATCCCAATAACGATACATAGTCTCAAGCGCAAATAGTCTCTTTTAGTGCGAACAAATAAATAGGGTCAGCAGTAAATTCGTCAAAATTTTTGTTTCAATTTCTCCAAAATTTGGTACTCTTTGAGCTTCCTCACTCACTCCTAAAGCTCTTGAATGCGCATTTATAAAAAAATAATAATTTTTTTAAAAATTCCTCCTGCATAGTAATTTTTTTGAACTATTTTTTAACGGCTTCTCTTACATAATTTTTCATTTTTATCCAATTTTTTAATAACAACAAATTTTTTTTATATGGGTTTCTTAGGAAAATACGTTTTTCAATGGCCTATAACTTCGAAACTATTCAGTTGCACTCAAAAATTTCACTTTTTTAAATCTCGCTAGCGATATTAACTATCAAAAACTGGATAAAAAATTGAAAATATTTGATGATCTTTAATTTAAGAAGCAATTCGAAAAGGTTCAGGGTAAAAGAAGTACTTGGGGGGGGGGGGGGGGGGGATTTCTTAACAATTTTATTAAGCCGAGGACCTTTAATACCATTAAGTCAATTCAAAATTCGCTAGGAAAATAATATTTTTTCTAAGAATATGAGAAGACTATTCGTGAAAAATTAATTTGCTAAAAGTATATAATACAGATCATGTAAAGTATAAAAATTATAAAAGTATAAAAATTACGTAATATCAAGAAAAAATCAACTATTTACTTTATATGTGAATTGTATTAGTTAATTTTGATCGTTTTTTTTTAGTGAAAAAGACTCTCAACTAAATAATTTGTTTATAAAAGTGAAAATTTTGAAGCGTAACTTAGTTAATATTCATTTCCACAAACCAATAATACAATTAAAAAATCAAATATAACTTGCCAAAAGTAAAATTATTTTGAAATTTCATTAAAATGTTGACATTCATTCTATGGCGAGAAGTATTAATACATTTAAAAAATAAAATATTTCGTATTTTATCAGTGTGTTAAAAGATTCGATAGAGAATACTTCAGACGGCTATACAATGATTTTATACTACTCAATTTAGTTTTTATTTTTCTTTCAATATTTTTTCTTTTTAATTATTATTTAATTATTTTTTAGAAAACTTTTGTATAATCTTATTTTTGATAATGTAGAAAAAATATCTTATTGATACACATAAAAATCAAATGATTTTGAATAATTTAAAATATCAATTTTGTATCGAAAGATGTAAATGCCTATGGTAAGTAGTGTACACACAAATTTTTCATTGAAGCGTTAAAAACAGTAATATTTTTGCTATAAGATTTTTAAACTAGATATTAAATGTATATTAAATTTCGAATTTTTTTTTTCAGGAAAATTAAAAAAATCCCGTCATTCTGCCGGGAAATTCTGATAATTCCCGGACTCCAAACCCTAGTCCACACTGAAAAGAGTTTTTGCTAAAGGATATTATTTTTGTATAGTTAATAATTCAATGCATTAGCAATGATTGGTACTAGAAGATTTATTATATTGCATAAAATTTTGTCGAAAACTCGAAAGCTTTAAAATAACTATACTTGATCCTATTTTTTTTTTCCGTAACTGTAAACATAGATTATATATGACACTTATCGACGGGCCATTTTAACAGACGGACGGACCGACGGTTACACCTACCCTACGTCACTTATAAGTATTCATTGATATATTTTTGATATTCTTTTTATTTTGTATATTATTCTGTACATCTGGCATCTCTGCCTCAAGATAAAAACATCGTGTTAATTTTTGCTTGAAAAATTAATTGAATTAATTGAATTTTTAAATTAAAAAGTGTTAAAAAAAAACTATTTAAATTTGCTTTAACTTTCTTTTTGTTTGGCAATGTTTGCTCAGAAAAGAAGAAAGCATTGGGGCAATAGCCCTAAATTCAAGATGCCAAAAACTACAGACGGTCCTAGCACTAGTGCCAACAGGTTTCAGCTTCTGTCTGAAGACGAAGAAGCAGTTGCTGTGAAAGAAAAGATTCCACCAATAATTGTGGACTCTACCCACAGTTTTTCAACTGTGATCGGATTAATTGGGGAAAAATATACCTACAAACGGATGTCTATTGGTACAAAAATTGTATCAAACTCATTATCGCTGTACAACGAAGCTTTGAGTGTTCTCAAAGACAAAAAATTCCAGTATTATACGCATGAATTGAGGGATGCAAAAACTTTTAAATTGGTTTTATTTGGCCTGCCACAACTGGACACAAAGATAATTGGCGAAGAATTTGTAAGCTCGCTCAACATAAACCCGGTAAGCATTAAGGAACTAGCTACAAAAAGATCTAGTGTAGATGACGCCCTCTATCTCATTGAGTTTGATCGTCAACATGTTTCAAAAAGAGAGGTTATGAAAATAAGATATTTTTGTAATATATCTGTATATTGGAGAAAACCTCTAAAGGGCAATAAAGGTCCCACACAATGCTCCAAGTGCGCTATGTATGGACATGGTGCTAAAAATTGTAACCGTATCGTAGTGTGTTCAGCCTGCTCCGGAAACCATGAGTATGCAGTTTGTTCACTCAATAAAGGTAATAGTGGTGGTAGTATAATTTATAAGTGCTACAACTGCATAAAGAAGAACTTAAAAAGCGTTAACCATAGAGCTGATGACCCAAAGTGCCCAAGTCGTCAAGAATATTTAGAAATCCGTCATCGAGTACCATCTAAATCTAGGGCGACCAGCAGAAGAACTGACGTAACATATTTTAAAGAAGACGATCATGATTTTCCTCAATTGCCAAGGCAAGGACCCCATAATAACTCACGAAATTCCCGCGATTTTGGTAATTTGTATTCTGAAGTAGCTAAAGGCAAGAGCTACGACAATAATAATAATCACGACATTTCCAATGAAAGACTTCTGGAAATATTTTTTGATGCTGTCGATGCTTTGCAAAGATGTCAAAATAAGTACGACAAGCTACGAGTTTTGGGTATGATGCTTAAACATGCCATATAATTCAACCGGTAGACACAATGTTCACGTTATGCATTGGAATGACCAAGGCATAACAACTGAGTCAGCAGCTGCCCAGCTGGAATACTTTTTACACAAAAGGAAAATCGATATTCTCCTTTTAAATGAGACTTTTTTGAAACCGTACCACAAATTTCAACTTGGTGGTTATAAAATTTATAGAGAGGATCGATCTACTCATGGCGGAGGAGTTCTAATTGCAATTAAAGGTAACATTAAGCATACGTTGTTACCAAAAATAAAAACAAGTACTGCTGAAAGTATTTCAGTACAAGTTATAATTAATAGAAGGCCAGTTATATTCACTTCAGCGTATAATCCAGTTCATACTACCAATTTTAAAGCTGATTTGGATAAATTAACTTCGTTTTCAAAAGACTATTTTATTTTCGGTGATCTGAATGCCCAACATACACACTGGAATTGTATGTCAAATAATTCAGCTGGTAATGATCTCTACTACCATTGTCTTGAATCCAGCTACTTCATTTATTACCCAAATGGACACACTCGCTTTGGACAAAATATCAACCCCGTTCAACCATCCACAGTAGACATTCTTTTATCTAACACGTGTCTCGATTTTTCAAACCTTGAGACACATCCAAATGTTTTACAGTCGGACCATGTACCTATATCTTGTTTTATTTATGGCCAGGTTCAAAGCATGACATATTCAGTTCCCTTGTATTATCGAGCAGACTGGTCAGCAATCAGAAACTGGGTGGAAAATGAAATTAGGTGTCAGGACATTGATCAACAAGTTACTAATTCAGGTAATCTGGATTTTTATTTTAACAAATTAATATTTATAGTTAAAGAAGCGTTCAATAAAATACCTGTCGGTCATAAAAATTCGTGGCAACGAGAAATCTCTGAAATTAGTAAAATGTTAATTAGTCAGAGAAATAAATACAATCGTAAATTTCAAAGATGTAGCGATTTTAATTATAAAAATCAATTGAAAAGCATTTTGAAACTATTAAATAAACTTATTGATTTTCACCTTAATAAAGACCGCAATGAATCCTGGTCAAAATTTATTTCGAATTTGCCCTCGGGCTCTAAAAAGTTTTGGAAAATAAATAGCACTTAAAGGAAACAAAATGCCTTTTACTGATCTTCATGTAAACGGTGAAGTTTTAAAATCTGGCAATGAAAAAGCTAATTCAATAGCAGATGTATTTGGTAATTCACACACCATTACTTTAAACAATTATTCACCTATGGACACAGCCGTCTCAAGATTCATTCATGATCTTAACGACACAATTCTTGACAGATCTAGCGTAGAGCTTACCAATTTAGATGAAGTGAAATCATTTGTACTTTTATTGAAAAATAATAAAGCCCCCGGTTTAGATGGCATTAATAGCATTATCCTTAAAAAGATGCCCGATTGCTTTTTTGAAACTCTATGTAAACTTTTCAACTCTTGTTTAATAGAAGGCTATTTTCCAACTATTTTTAAGAAAGCAAAAGTTATCCCAATTCCTAAGCCAGGAAAGGATCCTAAATTACCGTCTAGCTATAGACCAATCAGCATCCTAAGCCTATTGGATAAAGTATTTGAAAAAATAATTAATAAGAGAATTTTAAAGTTTTCCAACCAAAATAATATTATTAACCCTCAAAGGTTTGGATTCTGCAAGAAGCACTCCACAGTACATCAACTAAAAGGAGTCGTTAATTTTATTGAAACAAACAAAAGAAATCGTAAGAGCACTGGAGTTATTTTTCTTGACATTGAAAAGGCTTTCGATTCAATATGGCATGAAGGCCTGGTTTTTAAACTAAATTCCTTCAATTATCCAACGTACTTGCAAAAGATAATAAAGAGTTTTTTAGATCAGCGCTCATTTGCTGTATCTATAGATAACACGCTATCTAGTGATAGACAAATCCCTGCGGGTCTGCCGCAAGGATCGGTATTATCACCTACTCTTTATTCAATATATATTTCTGATTTTACTATTCGCAAGAATCAAGAAGTAGCTTTTTACGCTGACGACAGTGCTTTTATTTGCTGCGGTAAGGTGTCAAACGCAATAATCAAAAAAAAAATGGAAGATAGTTTAAAATCTACCAATAAATACTTTGATAAATGGAAGATAAAAGTTAATGTTAGTAAAACACAAGCTATTATATTTTCTTATAATAGATCACAGAAACGTATTCCCACAAAACATTTATATTCTAGGGGAGTTTTTATTCCTCTGCAGGATAGTATCAAATATCTAGGTATTGTCTTAGATAAAAAACTATCATTTAAACAACACATACATTATATTTGTGATAAAGCAATCAAATGTGGCCGTGCACTTTACCCCTTACTTAACAGAAGATCTAAACTTAATTTAAAAAACAAGATCCTTATTTACAAAATGTGTATTCGACCAATTATGACCTATGGATGCCAAGTCTGGTTTAATAAAGCTGCTAAAACTTACACAAGAAAATTACAGATAATACAAAATAAAAATCTGAAAATAATTCATAACCTACACCCCAGATATTCTACTGATCTACTGCATAGAAACTTTAAGCATAAAATGTTTAATTCATTTTCAAGGGAACTGACTCTGTCATTTAATGAAAAATGCAGAACGTCTACATATGAAATAATAAGAAATTTGCTAAACAATCACTAAGACTCTTTTTTACTTAAAGAGTTATAATTGATAGTTGTTTTTAAAATTTCTTATAACGTTTAAGTATGTACAAGGTTTTTTTTTTTTTTTTTTGACAACTTTTCCTTAACACTGTGATATTAGTAGTTTCCTTATTTAATTATTTAGATTTTAATTGTTGTAATACTTTTAAGTAAATTCTCATAACAATGTAATTATTTTTATTAAAGGTTTCAATAAAGTCAATAATAATAAAAAAAAAATATTATTCTGTACTTACCTTCGCAACGGCATCTCTGTCCCAAGGAAGAATTGAAACTAAATCAATAACTTCGCAGTCAACTTTAAGTTCTTTTTTTGCCATCTCAGCTACCTAAAATGTTTTTAAAATCTCAATGCGTTGTGGTAAAGTTATATGTACATATGTGTGCATATATTTATGTATATGTAAATATACCTCTAGCAGAACGTGAACTTGCGTTCCCCAACCAATAAGTGTCACATCTTTTCCTTTTCGAAGAATATCGGCTTTTCCTATTTCAGATGTATAGTTGTCTACAGGTACATCTTCGACGGCTGCACGATATAAAGTTTTTGGTTCGAATATTATGCATGGATTGGGATCCTTAATGCAAGCTAGCAAAAGGCCCTTTGCTTTGATTGGTCCACGAGGAACTACAACTTTTAATCCGGGAGTATGTGCAAAGTATGCTTCTGGACTTTGGCTGTGATATAAAGCGCCATGGCCAACAGCACCGCAAGGTGCTCGGAAAGTTAAAGATCCGCAATCAAAAAGACCACCACTACGATATCGATACTTAGCTGCTTCGTTTACGATTTGATCAAATGCTGGAAAAATGTAATCGGCAAACTGGATTTCTGCTATCGCAGTAGCTCCTACATTAGCAACTCCAATAGCAAAACCTGCGATACCCTGTTCACATAGTGGCGTATTAAATACACGATCTTTTCCATATTTGTCGCGGAGATTTATTGAGCATCGAAAAACTCCACCAAATCCTACATCCTCACCAAATAACAATGCGCTGGAGTCCTGTTCCAAAGCAATATCCATGGCATTGTTAATTGCTTGAAACATGTTCATTTTCTGAACACCTTGTGATCCCGCTGGTGCTACATCTTTATCTGGATAATATGTGAAATGAGATCGAGTGAAGGCAGGTTTGTTTGTTTTAACTATTCTCAGCAAATGTTTCGAGTACCTATTCATTTTAAAGTATTCCTTAATATTCTAATAAAAACGATCTTCCACCCAGCAAATACTCAAAAAAAATAAAATTATAATAATCTAATAAAAAAAAAAAGAATGATCTTATATTTTTTCTAAGGTTATATAATTTATCAATGCTGTTGATGCAGATGTTTTCATAAACCATGTAGTCTAGTTTAGACAACTTTTTATCAAGAAAAACGTCAAAATTAACGCGAATTTACAGGTCATCTACACGTAACACAATATGTAAGATTTTTTCTGTCAGAGAGTGTCAAATTCGCTCTCTGAGAGAAATACTACACCTGTATATTCAAATATTAGTAATAAAAGAAGTATTATGAGACTGTTGTGATGTAATTTCTCTACAAAACTACATTATAAGATGAACTGTCAAAAAAATACACATATACCAGTTTGTTGGCAAAATCAAGATTACCTGCACATTTGACTTTTAAATAATTTTGATAATGGTTCAATAGAATTTTTATTCGTGATTAAAGTAATGTAAAAAATTTTGCCAGCTCTCTCTTAGTTTTCGAGTTATAGGTACTTTAGGTTATCATGTGAGAATGCAATTTTCTCCTTCCTTGAACAAAATATACATCGTTCGATTTATATATAATATGTGCCAAATCAACACATGGCGAGACAATAAGATATTTTATTATTTTTTATTTTGACTATTTTTACAAAAGTTCCGTTATCTCAAAAATATATTGATATAACGGTACTCTCGTATACATCAAATCATTTAGAAAACATTTCAAGCTTTCATATGATCCCCACATGACACCCTTAGTCCATTAAATAACAAAAATATAGTACTTTAAAAATTAATATTTAGAAAAAGTAATCGATTTTTACTAGTAATATATTTGTGATGAGATTTAAAAAAATACACAAACAAATAAAAAAATACACCTATAACTATTTTTCTCGCACAAAACTAACGTCGATAAAAGTGCTGCCAATTTATAAGCAGAAACATATCCATGGATATCTGAATGTCAATAAATAAAAAAAAAATTAAAAATACAAATAAAAAGAATGCAAAAAAGTTTATCTTAACAATTTTTAAAATTAAATATAAAGATTTTTTGTGCAACTTTTGTTTAAATATTAAGTGACAACAAGCCGGGTGAATATCGCTTTTTGCTACTATCAACATTAACCCTCAACGGTAGCAACAAAACACAGTTTGTTTTTACATATGCAGTTTGACAGCTCTAATAAGCAAAAATAACAATCAGCAACCTAACTGAGGCTACCATGTATATAATCGTACTGATTTTGACGTTTTTCTTTATAGAAATTTATCTTATGAGACACTACGTTAGTGATATTTAACCTAGTGTCTACATTATGCAAATTTATATCAAAACGTCAAAATCAGTGCGAATATATACAAGGTAACCTTAGTTAAACAGTTATTATTATGGTTGTTACAGTTTTCAAACTGCATATATAAAAACAATAATGAATACGCCATATTGTTGTTTTTGTGCAACTGTTGCCACCTTCCACAAATTCGCGTTAAATTTGACGTTTGTCTTGATAAAAAAATCTCTAATGTAGACACTATGTAACTTGCGACCTACATTTAACATTAACGCTAACATCATATTCATTGATAGTAATGTTTATTTTTTGATGTTTAAACAAAGTTGTTAAGCCAATTGTTAAAAATCCATGTTTAAACATCAAGTATCACACACAATGTTTTTTCCTAAACCAAACAAAGTAATAATTGCATGTACGTAGAAGGCAAAAACAAGACAATGAAAATGCTAGAAATAATGCTGACTGAATGTACGGCATAATGAAAACATTGAAATTTGAACAGATGGTAATATCAACAAGGGTACACTAAACAGGTAAAATCGTCGCTGCAACTAATACAATTTCCCAACTTTATGGCTCTCCTTGTTGTAGTTGATCTGGCAAAATCTGTTATTAACCTAGTGTCTACATTAGGCAAATTTTTATCAAAACAAACGTCAAAATCAATGTGAATATATACACGGTAACCTTAGTTAAACAGCTGATTATTATTTTGGTTGTTATATTTGTCAAACTGCATATATAAAAAACAATAATGAATACGCCATATTGTTGTTTTTGTGCAACTGTTGCCACCTTCCACAAATTGGCGTTAAGTTTGAAGTTTGTCTTGATAAAAAAATCTCTAATATAGACACCATGTAAAATACGTTGCAAAATATATATTATTTTTTGTTTTTCTTTTATGTAAATAATAAAACATAAACAAACTTTGACAGATCTCCTACACTAAACAACATCAAAATTGTGCGAATACACATTTTGTAAATAAGGATTTTATTTAGATCTTCTGTTGAGTAAGAGGTAAAATACACTGCCGCATTTGATTGCTTTATCAAAAATATACTGTGTGTTGTTTAAATGATAGTTTTTTGTCTAAGATAATTCCTAGATATCCGATACTATCCTGCAGAGGAATAAAAACTCCCCTAAAATATAAATGTTTTGTAGGAAAACGTTTATATGGACATATAATAGTTTGTGTTTTACTAACACTAAATTTTATCTTCCATTGATTAAATTATTTGTGGGTAAATTTTAAATTATTTTCCATTTTTTTTTTTTTTATTATTGCTTTTATCACTTTACCCCAGCAAATAAAAGCACTGTCGTCAGCGTAAAAAACTACGTGTTGATTCTCGCGAACAGTAAAATCGGAAATATATATTGAACAAAGAGTAGGTGATAATACCGATTATACACTAGATAGCGTGTTATCTATCGATACAACAAATACTTAAAATCATATGCTATTTGCAGAAATTGATCCGTGAAGATATTCCGAAAGACAGAAATTCTTCATTAATACTCCTTGCTTTACCAAAATCCGAAAATTGTGATTTCGTCTCATCACATAGTGAGCGTTTCCAAAAAGAAGATGTTTCCGTAATGGCGTTACTAACCTTTCCATCAATTAATGTTAGACTATGTTAAAAGGATATGACGAATGTGTATTGGATATTGGTTTATGGTTATTGAAAGAGGTTGTAAATCATTTATTTCATCTTTAATATATTCCACTAAATCCTTTGTTGTTGTCTTCGACTCCCATCTGTATTCGAACCAAATAGGTCTGCAAAAATGTTTTTATCCTGGAGTGGTGTTAAGCCATATATCTTCAAATGAGTTTTTACACTTTGATGAAGATTGCTTTAAGGAATAAGATCGCATTCTTAATGGCACCAAAGATGCTATAAATACGCTTTTATAATCCGCCACTTTCTTACTTCCACTAGCATGCTTGTATTCAGGAAGGGCTGATAGACCGTTACATCCCCACTTACAGATTAATACAACGTTGCTGTTATTTACTTTTTCCAACTGATCTGCAGAAAAATCTGCAACTATCCTGGTAGCTATATTCTCAAGCAAAGAAGATAGCTCTACACATGCTGCCTTTTCGGTAACCGAAATAGATGGTAAAATAGTTTGCATTTTTTCTTGAATATCCTTGTATTATGGTACAATTGAGTGTCCCTTTTCAAGCAGGGCTTTTCTTAAAATTTGATATTTGTTGCTCTTCCTCTGTAAAATTGGATTGTGATGTTGGAGTAGGTACACTTTCGGCAATCCGTTTTGGTGATGCAGTTGGCAGTATTTCAGCAATATTTATTGCACGCAAAACTAAAGGCAAAAGTTGCAAGTTTGTAAAAATATAGTCATATATACAATAAATTTGAAATATAAAAGTTTAAAGGCGCATATTTCTGAAATGAGGCATGATATTGACTTGAATCTTTTTGCAAAAGATCGGAAATTGTATATGCTAAAGGATAAGCTTAATTTGGAATACATATTTTTAAAATTTCTTTCGCTATTTAGAAATAAACCAAACAAAAGGACCAATTTTGGTTTTTGGAGAAAATAAAAATTTTTTAATTGTAATAGCATATTTGTTTATAAAGGTATCTTAATGAAATTTGCAGGAAATGTGGATCTTATTAATATAAATATAAGCGCGTTAATCAAATTTCAATCAGGGGTAGGGTTTTCCTGAATTCCCAAAAAAAAACTAATGAAAATTCCCAAAAATGGATTTTTTACATTTTTGGCTATAGAATCCTCATTTTTCCGAAATCCCATAGATTTTGATTTAGAACTTTTAACAACATATTGGAGATTCTTAAAATATATTCCGCTTGTCGATTCGTGCTTTGCGATTTGAGAAAATATGGTCTAAAATCAAAACTTTCATATAAAATGGGACGAATTCGGGAGGGTGTGTACCATGACCAATTGAGTTATTGGGCTTGTTTTTTATCGTAAAGTCATCTCTGTGAAGTTACCTTTCAGAAAAGTGCAAAATTATTATATATTGCTAAAGAAAATTTTATTTTAGATAAAAAAGAGTGTAGATACTTTTTTCGGCTGAAAAAACACAAAAAGTCGTCTTTTTTGCAATTTTCAAATTCAAAATCTTTTATTTTTGGACTCGATAAAGATATCGACTTCAAATTTTTTTATTCAATAGATAATTTTGTTCTTTAACTAGCTAAGAATAATAAAATCAGTCGGAAATACTATGATATATATGAAAAAAACTGGACCAAGAATATGCAAAATTATGGTGCTTAAAAATTCAAATGCAAATAAATTTTGAGCCCCCTTAGGTCCGCCCCTGAGGGGTTTGTTGTGCCCCCCTTCCAAACTTAACATTGTACACTCCTCTGCAACGCCTATACCAAATTTTATGAAAATCCAACCAGCTGATCACAAGTTACAGATTTGTTTCCAAAAAATTTCGATTCTGCCCCACTGTGGAGTGTAGGAAGGAATTTAGGAGGCGAATGGATGCCTACACAATAAGACTTTAATGGGTTCCTGGTCACTACGATATTCTCGGCAATGAAATAGCCGATGAGCTAGTTCGTAAGGGCTCGGAGTTGGACAGGTCTTTTGTGGAGGTATCGGTTAGGATTCCGATTGGGTCATATTTCATGGCCTTAAGGGAATGAACTATAGGTAGAACTAATGATGCTTAGGAGAGAAGATCGGGCTGGAGGGTACCTAGAGCATTATGACCTAGTCTTAAACCAGCAGATTCGAAGCATCTTCTAGCATGAGTAGTGCGAATCTAAAGATCATTGTTGGCATGATTACTAGTCACGTCGCAATAGGGAATATGACCAGTAAGTGGGACACTGGCGCGTCAGATTTTTGCAGGACGTGCGATAATGTAGAGGAGCTAGAGACAGTGCAGCATATAATCTGTAACTGTGTAGGGCTTCAGCGAAGTAAACTGTAGTGGTTTGGGAGTCATATTCTGCACGAACTAGAGGAGGTTGCGGGTGAAGAACTCGGCAACCTTATAGGATTCGTAATGGGAATAAAGTGGCTTAGAGTTAGTCAGGTTTGATTTGATGGGTCTTAGGTTCCACACCTTTCTTATTTTTCTTATATTTAGCTATCTTTCTTTTCAATCTTTTGCTATATTCTACTAGGATTTTTCTCTTTCTTCATCTACCAGCTTTCTCTGTTATTTATAAAAGGATCACAATGGACCGAATGGCCTTTGGGTGGAGGCGTGAAGACGCCGCCCTTTTTAACCTAACCTAAATTAACATCTCGATTCGAATTGTTTAATTATTTAACATACAAAAAAGATATTACATTTCCATACAGGGAAGAAATTTTTGGTATTTTTAGTACAAGAATTTTGTTGAAAAAAGAATTTGTAAAAATTGTCAAACAATTTAAAAACAAAAAATTAAAAATTATGAATGAATGAATGAATATTTGTTCATAAATTTTATTTGTTAAGAAATTTAATTTTTTGAATTAAAAAATGTTTGTGTGTAAATTTTTTATTTAAATAAAAAAATTGTAAAAATATTTCGGGAAACGAAAAACAAGCCAAAAGGAAACACATAATAAAATAATATGTGAACAGTGATGTTTAAACTTATTGTGTTTTTCAAAAAACAAGTAAAAAACTAATGTGTGTGAACATAATGTAACGACTTTAAAGACAAAGATTTAACTTCATCTACATTAGTAAGCTCTACGTTTGATCTGTCAAGGCTTATATCGCGAAGATCATTAATGAATCTAGAGACAGCTGTGTGAATAATTAATTAAAGTAATGGTGTGTGAATTAGCAAGTACGTCTGCTATTGAATTAGCCTTTTCATTGCCAGTTTTCAAAACTTCACCATTTATATGAAGATCGGTAAATGACATATTGCTGTTTTTAAGGACTTTTGTTACTTGCCAAAATTTTCTAGAGCCCGGAGGCAAATGTGAGATAAATTTTGATCAGGATTCATTTCGGTATTTTTAAGGTGGAAATCAGTAAGTTTATTTAATAGATTCAAAATATATTTTAATTGATTTCTATAGTTTAAATCTCAACATCTTTGAAATTTACGTTTGTATATATTTCTCTGACAAATTAAGAAATAAACAGGAATTTTTAAGAGCGACAGGAATTTTCTTAAAAGTTTCGTTAACTATATATTAATCTATAAAAATAAAATTCTAGATTACTTGAATTAAAAACAGGTTAATCAGTGTTCTGACGCCTAATTTCATTTTTCACCTAGTTTCTGATTGCTGACCAGTCTGCGCGGTAATACAAGGAAACTGAATATGTCATATATTGAATATGGTATTGGTACATGGTCCGACTCTAAAACATTTGGATGTGTTTTGTCCAAATCGAGTATAATCATTGAAACAGCGATAACAAGCACAAACCAAAAGCTCGGAAGAAAAAATAAAATAAAATATTAAAAGTGTTTCAAAATAGAAAAAGGACTATTTAAACATAAAGAATAATTTAATTTATAAATTAAATAAAAACATACAAAAAATACACATAATATAGTGGTTAAAATAAATAAAAGAAATTTTCGCTCGAGGATGACTGAATGCAATACATGCAGATCAGTAATTAGAAACTGGCATCAGATGCCATAGTGTATGCGATAAAATATACCATTGCACTAAAAAATGTTCGGGAATAGACCAATACTTTATCGGAGAGTTGGAAGCTAACAATTTTGTGCGTTTTATATGTGAGGATTGCATGTGGATAGGTGAAATCCAAGATAGTGTACGAATTAACAAACAAAATTTGAAAGAATATAAAAGGGAATTTGAAACATCACTAAAACAAAACGAAAACGAAATAAAACAATTACAAATAAAGCAATTGAAAAACGTTACGAAAAAAGACTTAGGATTTTAGACGATACTCAAAAAATATGTGAAAAGAACTAATAAAATAAAAAAAATTATTTGGAAATTTTCAAGACTATGAAAACAAAAATAAAGAAATGTGTAACAACATAAGCCAAAAAAAAAAAATGAGAAGATGTGTAATGAAATAAAAAGTGATAAAAGAAACAAAAGACAATCAGAGTAAGATGTCATTTTCAAAAAAAAAAAAAAAAAAAAAGAAAAACGGAACTTTAGTCATACAAAGTGAAAATGTTGATGAGAGAGAGAAAATAAAGAATGCAATTGAAAGTGAAATGAGTGAAAGGTACGAAATTAAAGTTACAAATAAGATTTAATTGTCAATAATTGTAACGGACATGACATGGAGATAACGAGATTATTGAAAAACTTAAAAAACAGAATCAGATTCTAGGTGATAGTACACTAGAAATAATAAAAGTATATGAAACGAGGAGAAATAAAAGATCAATATTTAATGCGAAGTTAAAAATTGATAATGAATCATATACAAGAGTAATTTCGATTCAGAGATTAAATATCGGTTAGGAGATATGTCGAGTATTTGATGGTACACAAATATTACCTTGCTATAAATATGAAGGATTTAATCATAAATCAGTAAACGGCAAAAGTGAAGAAATATGTTTGAAATACCACGGAAAACATTATACAAACCAATGTAATAAGGATATTATAAATAAATGTATTAATTGTATTAGGACAAACAAGAAAATAAATTTGGCCCTTGATGAGAACCATATGTCAACAGATAGTGTCCAGTTTATAAAAATTAAAAAGAAGAAGAATGGGATTAAATGAATAACAATTAGAAAGCATACAAGGAATATTGTTGCGGCGGGCTTAGCGAAAAATGCTGACAGGAACAAAAAAAAAAATAAAATTTTGCGTGGCCCCACCTTAGTAAAGTGGTCGGGAGGAGGTTGAGAACGCCTAACACCTCGAGTCCCTCATTAATATTTGGGGAGGGGTCTTTCATCATTTGGAGGAACCACTCTCCGACCCAAGTCCCGGTTCATGCTATTTTTCGTAATGGTCCACCTTGCTCGCGCGGCTGGCCTCCCGCAGTGGAACCATTTTAGGACCAACTTAGTGGCGGCTGAATATCCTCCTGTGTAAAGTTAGCTGGAAAGAAAAGAAACAATTATATTAATATAATGAAAATATAAATTAGGAACAATACTTTACCAAAAGCCTGGATATCCATTGGTAGACCCATGAACCTGAAAATATAAAGAATAAAATTAAATAATTGCAACAATTTTATTGCAAAGCTTTAAACTTACTTCATGTGTAATAAATATTCTTTCTGTTTGTTTACATTTTTTTTCTGTCCCATATGTTTGTATTTGATGTGTTTAGTATCTATAATGAATGAAAAGCAGTAATGAAGTTGACAACATATAGGTTTTGCGTAAATACGTTGCGTAAAATAGAAACAGGGATGTTAAAACACAAATTGAATTTAAATATTAATTTTACGGTTTTATGAATGGACCGGTTAACCTAGCTATTTGTCTGAACGCCTGGTAATTAGGATAGATACTAACATGGAGGATAAGGTCCATTATGAGCTAAGAGATGTAACGAAAGTCATTTGGGCATGAATTTAGGAGGGAATTAAAATAAAGATGGCTGTATAAAATGAAAATTTAGAAAGTAAATTATTGAAAATAAATTAAATAAATATGGCTGAGAATTTAAAATATAGAAAATAAAACGGAGGGAATTCTTATACATAAATTATATAATTGGAAGTAATAGGTGTATGTATACATTATATATTTGGAATTAATTCCAGAATGAGAGGAAAACAGAGGTATAAAAGGAGATTTGAAATGGAAAAGAGAGGTTGGTTGAAAGTAGACGTTCGAGAAAATCAAGTGTGCGGAAAAAAAAACAGAGATCGAAATATAAATTTGTGAAGAAAGTTTTTGAGAAGTGATTGTTATAAAACAATAAAGTGATTGTATAAATAAGGACTCAACACAAAAATAAATATTAAATAATAGACACAACATTTCTAAATTAAAATAGTTTGTACAAATAAATACGGCCTTATTCAATATAGTTGGCATAAATTATAATGAAATTGTAAAAAAAATATATATATAAAGAACTAAGAATAAGACTTATATAAGAAAAAGGATTGCGAACAAAAGAAAAATACTCATTAGCCACCAAAGTATATATGCTAAATTTTATTTGAGTGCAAAATTAATAAATAAAAACATGAACTCGGTGAAAGAAATTAACTAAAAATTTATTAAACATACATACCAACCACATTAAACATACAACCCAAAGGAAAAAGAAAATAAAAGTAAATCAAAAAAAAAAAAAAAAAAAAACAATTAAATTCCATACGAGAGTGGGTGAAAGAAATGCTGGATTGGCCACATCCTCAGAAAATTGAGGAAACCTGTCAAGAAGAGTGTCGTGACAAGAGGGGGATAAAATAGAGCGAACTGGGATACCATACGGCAGAAGCATCCCCAATACTTAAGCACCAGGAGAGAAAACTTTGTAAGCAACAATTAAATTATTTTTTTTTTATTTTTAGTTAGTCATAAGATAATTTAAATTTTATTTAAGTTATAATTGTATATTATTTGTTTTTTTTATATTTTTATTAAATCTTGTATTTAGTGAAGTATATGTTTAGGCGAAAATTTTTATGAGTTTATGAAAAGAAATGATAAAGTGCTAGACGAATCTGTTAGATTTTTTTTTATATATAAATCCATTAGTCCCTTACGATAAAACGACAATTTCTCGTTAGAATTATGGAAAGTAGAGTAAACTGCGAATTAGCAACACCAATAGTCTTACCTTAGGGAGCTCCTTCAGGATAGGCATTTAAGAGAAAAAAAAAATTTAAAGAAAAGGAAATTAAAAGAGGCTAACGGGAGGTTGGTAAATGTCCAGACAGTAAGGTTTGAAGTTGCAAATAAATAGAGCTAACAGATTGGGTTATTTAATAGTGTATAAGAACATAGTAGAATGTATAGAATTTTAATTTTTGTTACCTATATGTTGTAATAGCCATATAAGTAGGTTAAGTGTTGTTCCAATAAATCTAATTGAATTTAGTGTGAATTTGAAAGAAAAAATGTCTGAGTAGAATATTTGAAGGGGAGATTGGAAGGTGAGTAACGGGTGTGTGTGATGCGATGTGGGGCCACTAAAATTTTGTTTAAGGAAACGGAAGTGGCTATGGTTGGGATTAAGGCAAACGGAAGAGAAGAACTAACTTCCCTAATATGAGTGGTCTTAGGTTTGTTAAACGTTACTTTAGAATTTGTTGAGAAATTAATTGCTGCGTGTCATAGGGCTTAGGTGAGGGTTGAGAATCTACGTCCCGAAATAATCTTATGTAAAGAGTTAGCCGAAGAATCATCTAAGCGTCCGTAAAAGACCCGTAACAATATGGCGCCCAATGAAAATAGCGCTTAACAATATGGCGCCCAAACTAAATAATAGAAAATATAACTCTTAAAATTGTGTAGGTGATCTAAACACAATACAATAACCCAATAGCTTTTTGAAATAGACCAAACACATTTCAAGCCACTAAAATGCCATTAGATTTCGTAGCCGTTTCGGAAATCTGCCGAAAGCCCGTTGTATGAAAATCTTGGTAAAATTTTAAGTGAAGTTGAAGTGTTGAAATAATACAAAATGATTAGTAGGAAAAGATTCTTAGAAAAGCCAGGCTTATCTAAAAGTGCTAACTATAAATCATTGATATGTTATTAGTAAAATTTTATTAACCGATTTCGTTTGTTAAGCTGGTGTTATTTTAATGAATAACCATATTGTGACTAACCACAATGTCGCAGTATGAGAGTAATATAGATCAACTGCCCTCTAACATAATCATTTATTACTGGAATGATTAGTGTAGGATACAAACGAAATCGTAACAAACAATAGTTTTTTTTTTAATATTGACTACTAAGACTTCAATATTCAAAATAGATTTAACACACACACCGTTACGAAATTCGATAATCCCCAAGGTACTTACACAAGTTGAAAAAAAAAAGATAAGCAATTACGAACCAGAACATTTTTATATTTTATTGATTCAAATTATTATTTTTTTTATTTTTAAATATTTTTTTATATATATATTTTTTTGTCAATATTATTTGTTTATTTATTTTAACTTTGATACATTTTTTTTGTCAGTATTGTTTACTTATTTATTTATTATTTTAATTATTTATTCATTTATGTAGCAGATTATTCATTTATTTAATAGTTTGTTTATTTTTATGTATTTTAAGATATTGTTTCAAATATTTATTAACATTTTTTTGTTTTGATCCTTAAATCTAAAAAAAAGTCTTGCTCTTAAAGTGTTAAAACTCTTGTTCTGTACAAATTTAAATTTTAAATTTTAGTTTTGAGTCCTTTATATTACGGTTTAAGTTTTAATTACTTCAATACAAGGGTAAAACAGTAATGAATAGGTCAACTCGATCTCAAGTTACAAATCGTAAAAGAGAAAGGCAGTCGCAATTAGAATTGAATACAAGTAGTTCTTATAGAGTACCTCCTAAACAGAGAAAATTTTGTAACATGGCAAACAATAATACATACGAGCCTAGTTTTGTTGATATGTCCGAGACTATTAATTCTCGAGCGCAACAGCCAAGTAATTCTAGGGCCGAAACTTCAGGACACCAGACAGGGTTTAGTCAAAGAAATTCCTCAAATATAGTAACTGATATAGATCCAGAAGTTAGAGATTTGGTGGTGGACGAAACTTTAATCGTTCAAAGAGCACTGGAAGATAAGATGAAGAAAATGATCCAAGACGAATTGGGCGATATAAGAAAAGTAGTAGGAGATTTGTCTACAGCAGTGAGGGATCTGGCAAATATGAGATCGCAAAATAATCAAGTATCAAGTGATCGACCAGTTAATATAAATCCGGGGAACGCTAATGGCGATAATCGTTTCATTTTTAACCCTACGTCAACAAGTCAGGATATGAATGTTAACATCCAAACTTCCAGGCACACATCAGTTAGTGAAAACAATAATAGATTACAATTCTTACCTAATAATAGGGAAAATTCAGGAGCTATTTTTTCTTCAGATCCCGTGATGATAACTTCTGCAACACGAAATGTTAATACGCCTGCAACAGCAACTCAGAAAGACCTAAACGATGTTAGCGTGCGATCTGTAGAAAAGATAGCCATGAGAGTAGATAAATGGGGTCTAATATTTAATGGAAATAATTCTCACCTTAGCGTAGAAGACTTTATATTCCGTTTGGAGCATTTGCAAGCTCAATATGATATTATGTGGAATGAGATTCTTAGAGACTTTCATCTTTTACTGACAGGCCCGGCAAAGGATTGGTATTGGCTAATAATCCGAACACACGGTGTAATGCAATGGCCAACACTTCGTTGCGAATTGCTTAACCAATATAGATCCAGTACTTCAAATTTTGAAATCATGCGTGACCTAGTTGAAAGGAAACAGCAGATTAATGAATCTATAGATAATTATTTTTATAGTATGAATAAATTACGTTCAAGGTTAGTACAACCAATACCGGAATTCGATATGATAAAAATAATGAAGAGAAATATTAAAGATAGTCTAGCTCGCATTGTTTATCCAATTTCGGTGTCTTCAGTAGAACAACTTCGATTAGAATGTATCGAAGCTGAGAGTAACTTTTTTAGGAAAGAAATGAGAAATTCGTTTCCATCATCACGTCCTATTAGAGCAGTAAATGAGGTGTATTTTGAAACAAATGAAAATCAGCAAATCGATCAGAATCAGGAAAATTTGTTAGAAATAGCAGCTATACGGGAAACACAATCAAGGCAAACCATAATTTGTTGGAATTGTCAATCAGTAGGTCATGGTTTCCGCGAATGTGAATCTTTGGAACGAAAACTATTTTGCTACCGATGTGGGAAGCCTAACGTTGTCGCTCCAAAATGTCCTGATTGTAACCAGGGAAACCCAAAGAGAGACGTGGGATCGACGGGGGGCTCACGTCAACAGCAAAACCCCAAAATCTAAATGAAATTTTAAAACAAGCTAATGCAACGTGTATTAAATCGTATATAATTAATAAAACAAAAGCAGGAAGTAATAATAACATTATACCACAATTAAGGCATTATATACCTGAAACCATAAGGAAAGAAAACTATGAGAATGTAAGATCTCGAATTTTTGATACATGTAACCAAACTAGGAAAGTATCCGAACGAATTTTAAAGTTAAGAAGGAAGTTCGCTGAACGTCGTAGAAATAGAAAAGCTATTATTGAATCTGTTATTAGGGTGAATAGTGATGCTAGTAGCGATTCTCGAATTTTCTTGGACGTTGACATACAAGGTAACCTAGTGAAAGGCTTATTAGATACTGGTGCCACAGTAAGCATTTTAGGTAGAAATTGCAGAGAAATTATTTCAAGTGCAAATCTTCAAGTTATTCCAATGTGGGCAGGGGTAAAAACTGCTGGGGGTAAGCTGTATAGAATATTAGGGAAGATAGACGTTTCGGTTAAATTCAAAAACAAGGAAATTCAAATGTATCTATATTTATGTCCAGATTTGGAACAAAATCTGTATCTAGGTGTAGATTTCTTTAGGTTATTTGAGTTAGTTCCCGAGGTTCTGGAATTAGCAGAGATCAATATTGAGAAAATTCAACAAGATTTCGCACATACAGGGAAAGAACATAGACTCAAACCACATGTCCTAAATGAAGAGCAACAAAAGAATCTTGAAGATGTAATTAAAGGATTTGATACATTTGAAGAAAAGGGGTTAGGGCGGACACAACTAGAAAAGCATTCCATAAAATTGATAAAGGATGCAATACCGGTAAAGGACAGATATTATCCTATCTCTCCCGCGGTGCAAGAAATAACCTACAAGGAGATAGACAACATGCTCAAGCTAGAAGTAATAGAGGAAAGCGAAAGTCCTTGGAGCAATCGCACCACATTAGTAAGGAAGCCCGAAAAAACCCGCTTTTGTCTTGATGCTCGAAAATTGAACGCTCTATCAATAAAAGACGGCTATCCGCTACAAAACATAAACGGTATCTTAGGCCGAATAGACGAAACATACTACATCAGCAGTGTGGACCTAAAATACGCCTTTTGGCAAATAGAACTCGATGATGAAAGTAAGCCTTACACAGCATTCACTGTAGCAAGCCGTCCGCTTTATCAATTTCGAGTTATGCCATTCGGTCTGTGCAATGCCGCGCAGAGATTGTGTAGATTAATGGACAAAGTCATACCAAATAGATTAAAATCCAACGTATTTGTGTACTTAGACGATCTTCTCGTAATATTGGCAGGATTTGAAGAACATTTAGAGTTATTACGTGAAGTCGCTAAATGTCTGAGAGAAGCTAATTTGACTATTGGTCTAAAGAAATCACAGTTCTGCTATCAAGAATTAAAATATTTAGGCTTCATTGTTGGTGGAGGAGTTTTAAAAACAGATCCTGACAAAGTCGAAGCAATTCGAAACATCAAACTGCCCAGAACCACGCAAGAAGTTCGAAGTTTTCTCGGAACAGCAGGGTGGTATAGGCGATTCATTAAGGGGTTTGCAACAATCGCCGCTCCCTTAACAGACATGCTGAAGAAGACGAAGAAATTTGTGCTAACACCCGAGGCTACTCGAGCATTCGAACAACTAAAAAAAGCTCTCACTTCATCTCCTGTATTAAAACATGCAGATTTTTCAAAACATTTCTACATACAGTGTGATGCATCAGACTACGGAATTGGAGCAGTATTGTTTCAATATAATGAACAACAACAAGAAAATCCGATTGTTTTTTACTCTCAAAAACTGAACTCGTGTCAAAGAAATTATACAGTCACGGAGAAAGAGTGTTTGGCAGCTGTCATGGCCATAAAAAAATTTAGACCTTATGTGGAATTAATGCCATTTACGGTTATTACCGACCACGCTAGCCTTAAATGGCTAATGAGCGCTAAAGATCTTAACGGCAGACTAGCTCGGTGGTCATTGCAGCTACAATCATACAATTTTAATATAGAGCACCGAAAAGGATCGGAAAATGTCGTAGCTGATACATTGTCAAGAAATCCAGTAGATGCAGAATTAAATGAGAGCGAACTCGAAAATCTAGTTGATATGGAGTCCGAGGAGTTTAAAACGATGAGTACCTTGACCTTATTAAAAACATCGAAGAAAATATGGACAAATTACCCGAACTAAAAATTCAAAATGGTTTAATTTTTAAGAAGACACATTTTGATCTAGATTATGGGGAAGAGTTCATTTGGAAACTTTGGTTACCGGCAAGCATGACTAATAAAATAATAGAAAAAGCCCATGCGCTAAAAACATCTGCACATTGTGGCTTTGCGAAGACATTAGAGAAGGTGAAAAGATTCTTTTATTGGCCCAGAATGACTGTACAAGTCAAAGAATATGTCAAGTGTGTAAAGAAATAAAACCTGCTAATCAGAATCTTAGGCCTGGTATTGGTCAGGAAGTTGTAACCGAGCGGCCATTCCAGAAACTTTATATTGATTTTTTAGGCAAATATCCAAGATCTAAGAGCGGCAATAGTTATATTTTTATAGTTGTCGATCATTTTTCTAAATTTACATTTTTGAAAGCTATGAAGGAAGCATCTACAAACAACGTCATTAAATTTTTAATTCAGGATATTTTTCATAAATTTGGGGTACCGGAAATTATTCATAGCGATAATGGTTCGCAATTCATTTCCAAGAGTTTTCAAAACATGATAAAAACATACAACATAAAACACTTAAAAACACCGGTTTATTCCCCACAGGCAAATGCCTCAGAAAGGGTGAACCAGTCAGTTTTAGCGGCAATAAGAGCTTATCTTGAGGAAGATCATAGGGATTGGGATCTCTATCTATCGGAAATAGAGTGTGCTCTGAGAAATTCCGTACATTCTGCAACCGGTGTTACTCCCTTTTTTGCCCTATTTGGGTATCATATGTACACCAGCGGAAGTGATTACAAAATAGCGAGGAAACTACAATCCCTAAATGACCATGAAGTTAATCATTTATTAAACCATGATAGACTTTCTATTATCAGGGACAAGATTCGTATCAATATGCATGAAGCATACGAAAAAAGTGCCACTAGGTACAATAAGAGATCCCGAAATGTGAAACTAGTACCTGGTCAAGAAGTTTTCCGGAGAAACACCATCTTAAGTGATTTTGAAAAAAATAGAAATGCAAAGTTTTGTCGTAAGTTTTTAAAATGTAGAATTGTAAAACCTGTCGGGAATAACATGTATGAACTTGAAAATTTACAAGGCAAACCGATAGGGATATTTCACTTGAAAGATATTAAAGTCTAAACAGAATCAGTGCAATATTAGAATAATAGAACAGTTAAAAATGACTAGAATTTTATGTCCCTTTAATGTCGTGTTGTCCTAATATATCACACTGTACCTGATTTAGTTAAGATCTTAAACAATCCGTGATAATGTATCGAGTGCAATATTAGGATTAATTAGACATTTAAGTGGATTAATTTTTGGTGATTTTTTATGTTTAATTGTGTTAATAGACCACTGCGTATCTGCTTTGTTTTAAAATCCAACTAATCTTGAAGATAATACTAAACCAGTGCAATATCAGATTTATAGAGCCTTAAGCTACTAAAATGTTAAGACTTTACGCCCGATATTAGTTTTATATTTTGTTTACAACCTGTTATAAATCTACGACAATCTTAAACTAAGTGCAATATAGGAAAACATAATAGAGTTTGATAGTACGGGTGTACATAATGCATTGATTTGAGTAAACGCATGTAAATACATTTGGGTTTTTATACTCTCTATATTCCATTGTTATAAAATGAATCCCCATTTGTGAAATACTTAAACGGTACTACATAATTGGTGACCGGAAACTCTGCATGAAAACCTGAAAATAAAACAAACGCTTTAACAAAGTAAAAAAATTATTAATAGAAAATATATAAATCTATACTTCCCGTGATTCACTGTAAAAGGATATATGCCAATTGGTTTATTTAAATGTTGCCCGGCTACCGCAGTCGTGACTATCTCAGGGTGTGGGAGTTCCCCACGTAAAAAAAACCGACATAATTTACCCACGCACACCATTCCTGCCATCCTTCGTCGTCAAGTCTGGTGTTTTGTTGCGGCGGGCTTTGCGAAAAATGCTGACAGGAACAAAAAAAAAAAATTTTTCGTGGCCCCACCTTAGTAAAGTGGTCGGGAGGAGGTTGAGAACGCCTAACACCTCGAGTCCCTCATTAATATTTGGGGAGGGGTCTTTCATCATTTGGAGGAACCACTCTCCGACCCAAGTCCCGGTTCATGCTATTTTTCGTAATGGTCCACCTTGCTCGCGCGGCTGGCCTCCCGCAGTGGAACCATTTTAGGACCAACTTAGTGGCGGCTGAATATCCTCCTGTGTAAAGTTAGCTGGAAAGAAAAGAAACAATTATATTAATATAATGAAAATATAAATTAGGAACAATACTTTACCAAAAGCCTGGATATCCATTGGTAGACCCATGAACCTGAAAATATAAAGAATAAAATTAAATAATTGCAACAATTTTATTGCAAAGCTTTAAACTTACTTCATGTGTAATAAATATTCTTTCTGTTTGTTTACATTTTTTTTCTGTCCCATATGTTTGTATTTGATGTGTTTAGTATCTATAATGAATGAAAAGCAGTAATGAAGTTGGCAACATATAGGTTTTGCGTAAATACGTTGCGTAAAATAGAAACAGGGATGTTAAAACACAAATTGAATTTAAATATTAATTTTACGGTTTTATGAATGGACCGGTTAACCTAGCTATTTGTCTGAACGCCTGGTAATTAGGATAGATACTAACATGGAGGATAAGGTCCATTATGAGCTAAGAGATGTAACGAAAGTCATTTGGGCATGAATTTAGGAGGGAATTAAAATAAAGATGGCTGTATAAAATGAAAATTTAGAAAGTAAATTATTGAAAATAAATTAAATAAATATGGCTGAGAATTTAAAATATAGAAAATAAAACGGAGGGAATTCTTATACATAAATTATATAATTGGAAGTAATAGGTGTATGTATACATTATATATTTGGAATTAATTCCAGAATGAGAGGAAAACAGAGGTATAAAAGGAGATTTGAAATGGAAAAGAGAGGTTGGTTGAAAGTAGACGTTCGAGAAAATCAAGTGTGCGGAAAAAAAAACAGAGATCGAAATATAAATTTGTGAAGAAAGTTTTTGAGAAGTGATTGTTATAAAACAATAAAGTGATTGTATAAATAAGGACTCAACACAAAAATAAATATTAAATAATAGACACAACATTTCTAAATTAAAATAGTTTGTACAAATAAATACGGCCTTATTCAATATAGTTGGCATAAATTATAATGAAATTGTAAAAAAAATATATATATAAAGAACTAAGAATAAGACTTATATAAGAAAAAGGATTGCGAACAAAAGAAAAATACTCATTAGCCACCAAAGTATATATGCTAAATTTTATTTGAGTGCAAAATTAATAAATAAAAACATGAACTCGGTGAAAGAAATTAACTAAAAATTTATTAAACATACATACCAACCACATTAAACATACAACCCAAAGGAAAAAGAAAATAAAAGTAAATCAAAAAAAAAAAAAAACAATTAAATTCCATACGAGAGTGGGTGAAAGAAATGCTGGATTGGCCACATCCTCAGAAAATTGAGGAAACCTGTCAAGAAGAGTGTCGTGACAAGAGGGGGATAAAATAGAGCGAACTGGGATACCATACGGCAGAAGCATCCCCAATACTTAAGCACCAGGAGAGAAAACTTTGTAAGCAACAATTAAATTATTTTTTTTTTATTTTTAGTTAGTCATAAGATAATTTAAATTTTATTTAAGTTATAATTGTATATTATTTGTTTTTTTTATATTTTTATTAAATCTTGTATTTAGTGAAGTATATGTTTAGGCGAAAATTTTTATGAGTTTATGAAAAGAAATGATAAAGTGCTAGACGAATCTGTTAGATTTTTTTTTATATATAAATCCATTAGTCCCTTACGATAAAACGACAATTTCTCGTTAGAATTATGGAAAGTAGAGTAAACTGCGAATTAGCAACACCAATAGTCTTACCTTAGGGAGCTCCTTCAGGATAGGCATTTAAGAGAAAAAAAATTTTAAAGAAAAGGAAATTAAAAGAGGCTAACGGGAGGTTGGTAAATGTCCAGACAGTAAGGTTTGAAGTTGTAAATAAATAGAGCTAACAGATTGGTTTATTTAATAGTTTATAAGAACATAGTAGAATGTATAGAATTTTAATTTTTGTTACCTATATGTTGTAATAGCCATATAAGTAGGTTAAGTGTTGTTCCAATAAATCTAATTGAATTTAGTGTGAATTTGAAAGAAAAAATGTCTGAGTAGAATATTTGAAGGGGAGATTGGAAGGTGAGTAACGGGTGTGTGTGATGCGATGTGGGGCCACTAAAATTTTGTTTAAGGAAACGGAAGTGGCTATGGTTGGGATTAGGGCAAACGGAAGAGAAGAACTAACTTCCCTAATATGAGTGGTCTTAGGTTTGTTAAACGTTACTTTAGAATTTGTTGAGAAATTAATTGCTGCGTGTCATAGGGCTTAGGTGAGGGTTGAGAATCTACGTCCCGAAATAATCTTATGTAAAGAGTTAGCCGAAGAATCATCTAAGCGTCCGTAAAAGACCCGTAACAATATGGCGCCCAATGAAAATAGCGCGTAACAATATGGCGCCCAAACTAAATAATAGAAAATATAACTCTTAAAATTGTGTAGGTGATCTAAACACAATACAATAACCCAATAGCTTTTTGAAATAGACCAAACACATTTCAAGCCACTAAAATGCCATTAGATTTCGTAGCCGTTTCGGAAATCTGCCGAAAGCCCGTTGTATGAAAATCTTGGTAAAATTTTAAGTGAAGTTGAAGTGTTGAAATAATACAAAATGATTAGTAGGAAAAGATTCTTAGAAAAGCCAGGCTTATCTAAAAGTGCTAACTATAAATCATTGATATGTTATTAGTAAAATTTTATTAACCGATTTCGTTTGTTAAGCTGGTGTTATTTTAATGAATAACCATATTGTGACTAACCACAATGTCGCAGTATGAGAGTAATATAGATCAACTGCCCTCTAACATAATCATTTATTACTGGAATGATTAGTGTAGGATACAAACGAAATCGTAACAAACAATAGTTTTTTTTTTTAATATTGACTACTAAGACTTCAATATTCAAAATAGGTTTAACACACACACCGTTACGAAATTCGATAATCCCCAAGGTACTTACACAAGTTGAAAAAAAAAGATAAGCAATTACGAACCAGAACATTTTTATATTTTATTGATTCAAATTATTATTTTTTTTATTTTTAAATATTTTTTTATATATATATTTTTTTGTCAATATTATTTGTTTATTTATTTTAACTTTGATACATTTTTTTTGTCAGTATTGTTTACTTATTTATTTATTATTTTAATTATTTATTCATTTATGTAGCAGATTATTCATTTATTTAATAGTTTGTTTATTTTTATGTATTTTAAGATATTGTTTCAAATATTTATTAACATTTTTTTGTTTTGATCCTTAAATCTAAAAAAAAGTCCTGCTCTTAAAGTGTTAAAACTCTTGTTCTGTACAAATTTAAATTTTAAATTTTAGTTTTGAGTCCTTTATATTACGGTTTAAGTTTTAATTACTTCAATACAAGGGTAAAACGGTAATGAATAGGTCAACTCGATCTCAAGTTACAAATCGTAAAAGAGAAAGGCAGTCGCAATTAGAATTGAATACAAGTAGTTCTTATAGAGTACCTCCTAAACAGAGAAAATTTTGTAACATGGCAAACAATAATACATACGAGCCTAGTTTTGTTGATATGTCCGAGACTATTAATTCTCGAGCGCAACAGCCAAGTAATTCTAGGGCCGAAACTTCAGGACACCAGACAGGGTTTAGTCAAAGAAATTCCTCAAATATAGTAACTGATATAGATCCAGAAGTTAGAGATTTGGTGGTGGACGAAACTTTAATCGTTCAAAGAGCACTGGAAGATAGGATGAAGAAAATGATCCAAGACGAATTGGGCGATATAAGAAAAGTAGTAGGAGATTTGTCTACAGCAGTGAGGGATCTGGCAAATATGAGATCGCAAAATAATCAAGTATCAAGTGATCGACCAGTTAATATAAATCCGGGGAACGCTAATGGCGATAATCGTTTCATTTTTAACCCTACGTCAACAAGTCAGGATATGAATGTTAACATCCAAACTTCCAGGCACATATCAGTTAGTGAAAACAATAATAGATTACAATTCTTACCTAATAATAGGGAAAATTCAGGAGCTATTTTTTCTTCAGATCCCGTGATGATAACTTCTGCAACACGAAATGTTAATACGCCTGCAACAGCAACTCAGAAAGACCTAAACGATGTTAGCGTTCGATCTGTAGAAAAGATAGCCATGAGAGTAGATAAATGGGGTCTAATATTTAATGGAAATAATTCTCACCTTAGCGTAGAAGACTTTATATTCCGTTTGGAGCATTTGCAAGCTCAATATGATATTATGTGGAATGAGATTCTTAGAGACTTTCATCTTTTACTGACAGGCCCGGCAAAGGATTGGTATTGGCTAATAATCCGAACACACGGTGTAATGCAATGGCCAACACTTCGTTGCGAATTGCTTAACCAATATAGATCCAGTACTTCAAATTTTGAAATCATGCGTGACCTAGTTGAAAGGAAACAGCAGATTAATGAATCTATAGATAATTATTTTTATAGTATGAATAAATTACGTTCAAGGTTAGTACAACCAATACCGGAATTCGATATGATAAAAATAATGAAGAGAAATATTAAAGATAGTCTAGCTCGCATTGTTTATCCAATTTCGGTGTCTTCAGTAGAACAACTTCGATTAGAATGTATCGAAGCTGAGAGAAACTTTTTTAGGAAAGAAATGAGAAATTCGTTTCCATCATCACGTCCTATTAGAGCAGTAAATGAGGTGTATTTTGAAACAAATGAAAATCAGCAAATCGATCAGAATCAGGAAAATTTGTTAGAAATAGCAGCTATACGGGAAACACAATCAAGGCAAACCATAATTTGTTGGAATTGTCAATCAGTAGGTCATGGTTTCCGCGAATGTGAATCTTTGGAACGAAAACTATTTTGCTACCGATGTGGGAAGCCTAACGTTGTCGCTCCAAAATGTCCTGATTGTAACCAGGGAAACCCAAAGAGAGACGTGGGATCGACGGGGGGCTCACGTCAACAGCAAAACCCCAAAATCTAAATGAAATTTTAAAACAAGCTAATGCAACGTGTATTAAATCGTATATAATTAATAAAATAAAAGCAGGAAGTAATAATAACATTATACCACAATTAAGGCATTATATACCTGAAACCATAAGGAAAGAAAACTATGAGAATGTAAGATCTCGAATTTTTGATACATGTAACCAAACTAGGAAAGTATCCGAACGAATTTTAAAGTTAAGAAGGAAGTTCGCTGAACGTCGTAGAAATAGAAAAGCTATTATTGAATCTGTTATTAGGGTGAATAGTGATGCTAGTAGCGATTCTCGAATTTTCTTGGACGTTGACATACAAGGTAACCTAGTGAAAGGCTTATTAGATACTGGTGCCACAGTAAGCATTTTAGGTAGAAATTGCAGAGAATTTATTTCAAGTGCAAATCTTCAAGTTATTCCAATGTGGGCAGGGGTAAAAACTGCTGGGGGTAAGCTGTATAGAATATTAGGGAAGATAGACGTTTCGGTTAAATTCAAAAACAAGGAAATTCAGATGTATCTATATTTATGTCCAGATTTGGAACAAAATCTGTATCTAGGTGTAGATTTCTTTAGGTTATTTGAGTTAGTTCCCGAGGTTCTGGAATTAGCAGAGATCAATATTGAGAAAATTCAACAAGATTTCGCACATACAGGGAAAGAACATAGACTCAAACCACATGTCCTAAATGAAGAGCAACAAAAGAATCTTGAAGATGTAATTAAAGGATTTGATACATTTGAAGAAAAGGGGTTAGGGCGGACACAACTAGAAAAGCATTCCATAAAATTGATAAAGGATGCAATACCGGTAAAGGACAGATATTATCCTATCTCTCCCGCGGTGCAAGAAATAACCTACAAGGAGATAGACAACATGCTCAAGCTAGAAGTAATAGAGGAAAGCGAAAGTCCTTGGAGCAATCGCACCACATTAGTAAGGAAGCCCGGAAAAACCCGCTTTTGTCTTGATGCTCGAAAATTGAACGCTCTATCAATAAAAGACGCCTATCCGCTACAAAACATAAACGGTATCTTAGGCCGAATAGACGAAACATACTACATCAGCAGTGTGGACCTAAAATACGCCTTTTGGCAAATAGAACTCGATGATGAAAGTAAGCCTTACACAGCATTCACTGTAGCAAGCCGTCCGCTTTATCAATTTCGAGTTATGCCATTCGGTCTGTGCAATGCCGCGCAGAGATTGTGTAGATTAATGGACAAAGTCATACCAAATAGATTAAAATCCAACGTATTTGTGTACTTAGACGATCTTTTCGTAATATTGGCAGGATTTGAAGAACATTTAGAGTTATTACGTGAAGTCGCTAAATCTCTGAGAGAAGCTAATTTGACTATTGGTCTAAAGAAATCACAGTTCTGCTATCAAGAATTAAAATATTTAGGCTTCATTGTTGGTGGAGGAGTTTTAAAAACAGATCCTGACAAAGTCGAAGCAATTCGAAACATCAAACTGACCAGAACCACGCAAGAAGTTCGAAGTTTTCTCGGAACAGCAGGGTGGTATAGGCGATTCATTAAGGGGTTTGCAACAATCGCCGCTCCCTTAACAGACATGCTGAAGAAGACGAAGAAATTTGTGCTAACACCCGAGGCTACTCGAGCATTCGAACAACTAAAAAAAGCTCTCACTTCATCTCCTGTATTAAAACATGCAGATTTTTCAAAACATTTCTACATACAGTGTGATGCATCAGACTACGGAATTGGAGCAGTATTGTTTCAATATAATGAACAACAACAAGAAAATCCGATTGTTTTTTACTCTCAAAAACTGAACTCGTGTCAAAGAAATTATACAGTCACGGAGAAAGAGTGTTTGGCAGCTGTCATGGCCATAAAAAAATTTAGACCTTATGTGGAATTAATGCCATTTACGGTTATTACCGACCACGCTAGCCTTAAATGGCTAATGAGCGCTAAAGATCTTAACGGCAGACTAGCTCGGTGGTCATTGCAGCTACAATCATACAATTTTAATATAGAGCACCGAAAAGGATCGGAAAATGTCGTAGCTGATACATTGTCAAGAAATCCAGTAGATGCAGAATTAAATGAGAGCGAACTCGAAAATCTAGTTGATATGGAGTCCGAGGAGTTTAAAACGATGAGTACCTTGACCTTATTAAAAACATCGAAGAAAATATGGACAAATTACCCGAACTAAAAATTCAAAATGGTTTAATTTTTAAGAAGACACATTTTGATCTAGATTATGGGGAAGAGTTCATTTGGAAACTTTGGTTACCGGCAAGCATGACTAATAAAATAATAGAAAAAGCCCATGCGCTAAAAACATCTGCACATTGTGGCTTTGCGAAGACATTAGAGAAGGTGAAAAGATTCTTTTATTGGCCCAGAATGACTGTACAAGTCAAAGAATATGTCAAGTCCTGTGATGTGTGTAAAGAAATAAAACCTGCTAATCAGAATCTTAGGCCTGGTATTGGTCAGGAAGTTGTAACCGAGCGGCCATTCCAGAAACTTTATATTGATTTTTTAGGCAAATATCCAAGATCTAAGAGCGGCAATAGTTATATTTTTATAGTTGTCGATCATTTTTCTAAATTTACATTTTTGAAAGCTATGAAGGAAGCATCTACAAACAACGTCATTAAATTTTTAATTCAGGATATTTTTCATAAATTTGGGGTACCGGAAATTATTCATAGCGATAATGGTTCGCAATTCATTTCCAAGAGTTTTCAAAACATGATAAAAACATACAACATAAAACACTTAAAAACACCGGTTTATTCCCCACAGGCAAATGCCTCAGAAAGGGTGAACCAGTCAGTTTTAGCGGCAATAAGAGCTTATCTTGAGGAAGATCATAGGGATTGGGATCTCTATCTATCGGAAATAGAGTGTGCTCTGAGAAATTCCGTACATTCTGCAACCGGTGTTACTCCCTTTTTTGCCCTATTTGGGTATCATATGTACACCAGCGGAAGTGATTACAAAATAGCGAGGAAACTACAATCCCTAAATGACCATGAAGTTAATCATTTATTAAACCATGATAGACTTTCTATTATCAGGGACAAGATTCGTATCAATATGCATGAAGCATACGAAAAAAGTGCCACTAGGTACAATAAGAGATCCCGAAATGTGAAACTAGTACCTGGTCAAGAAGTTTTCCGGAGAAACACCATCTTAAGTGATTTTGAAAAAAATAGAAATGCAAAGTTTTGTCGTAAGTTTTTAAAATGTAGAATTGTAAAACCTGTCGGGAATAACATGTATGAGCTTGAAAATTTACAAGGCAAACCGATAGGGATATTTCACTTGAAAGATATTAAAGTCTAAACAGAATCAGTGCAATATTAGAATAATAGAACAGTTAAAAATGACTAGAATTTTATGTCCCTTTAATGTCGTGTTGTCCTAATATATCACACTGTACCTGATATAGTTAAGATCTTAAACAATCCGTGATAATGTATCGAGTGCAATATTAGGATTAATTAGACATTTAAGTGGATTAATTTTTGGTGATTTTTTATGTTTAATTGTGTTAATAGACCACTGCGTATCTGCTTTGTTTTAAAATCCAACTAATCTTGAAGATAATACTAAACCAGTGCAATATCAGATTTATAGAACCTTAAGCTACTAAAATGTTAAGACTTTTATTTCCGCTCACGTATACGCCCGATATTAGTTTTATATTTTGTTTACAACCTGTTATAAATCTACGACAATCTTAAACTAAGTGCAATATAGGAAAACATAATAGAGTTTGATAGTACGGGTGTACATAATGCATTGATTTGAGTAAACGCATGTAAATACATTTGGGTTTTTATACTCTCTATATTCCATTGTTATAAAATGAATCCCCATTTGTGAAATACTTAAACGGTACTACATAATTGGTGACCGGAAACTCTGCATGAAAACCTGAAAATAAAACAAACGCTTTAACAAAGTAAAAAAATTATTAATAGAAAATATATAAATCTATACTTCCCGTGATTCACTGTAAAAGGATATATGTCAATTGGTTTATTTAAATGTTGCCCGGCTACCGCAGTCGTGACTATCTCAGGGTGTGGGAGTTCCCCACGTAAAAAAAAACCGACATAATTTACCCACGCACACCATTCCTGCCATCCTTCGTCGTCAAGTCTGGTGTTTTGTTGCGGCGAGCTTTGCGAAAAATGCTGACAGGAACAAAAAAAAAATTTTTCGTGGCCCCACCTTAGTAAAGTGGTCGGGAGGAGGTTGAGAACGCCTAACACCTCGAGTCCCTCATTAATATTTGGGGAGGGGTCTTTCATCATTTGGAGGAACCACTCTCCGACCCAAGTCCCGGTTCATGCTATTTTTCGTAATGGTCCACCTTGCTCGCGCGGCTGGCCTCCCGCAGTGGAACCATTTTAGGACCAACTTAGTGGCGGCTGAATATCCTCCTGTGTAAAGTTAGCTGGAAAGAAAAGAAACAATTATATTAATATAATGAAAATATAAATTAGGAACAATACTTTACCAAAAGCCTGGATATCCATTGGTAGACCCATGAACCTGAAAATATAAAGAATAAAATTAAATAATTGCAACAATTTTATTGCAAAGCTTTAAACTTACTTCATGTGTAATAAATATTCTTTCTGTTTGTTTACATTTTTTTTCTGTCCCATATGTTTGTATTTGATGTGTTTAGTATCTATAATGAATGAAAAGCAGTAATGAAGTTGGCAACATATAGGTTTTGCGTAAATACGTTGCGTAAAATAGAAACAGGGATGTTAAAACACAAATTGAATTTAAATATTAATTTTACGGTTTTATGAATGGACCGGTTAACCTAGCTATTTGTCTGAACGCCTGGTAATTAGGATAGATACTAACATGGAGCTAAGAGATGTAACGAAAGTCATTTGGGCATGAATTTAGGAGGGAATTAAAATAAAGATGGCTGTATAAAATGAAAATTTAGAAAGTAAATTATTGAAAATAAATTAAATAAATATTATATATTTGGAATTAATTCCAGAATGAGAGGAAAACAGAGGTATAAAAGGAGATTTGAAATGGAAAAGAGAGGTTGGTTGAAAGTAGACGTTCGAGAAAATCAAGTGTGCGGAAAAAAAAACAGAGATCGAAATATAAATTTGTGAAGAAAGTTTTTGAGAAGTGATTGTTATAAAACAATAAAGTGATTGTATAAATAAGGACTCAACACAAAAATAAATATTAAATAATAGACACAACATTTCTAAATTAAAATAGTTTGTACAAATAAATACGGCCTTATTCAATATAGTTGGCATAAATTATAATGAAATTGTAAAAAAAATATATATATAAAGAACTAAGAATAAGACTTATATAAGAAAAAGGATTGCGAACAAAAGAAAAAATACTCATTAGCCACCAAAGTATATATGCTAAATTTTATTTGAGTGCAAAATTAATAAATAAAAACATGAACTCGGTGAAAGAAATTAACTAAACATTTATTAAACATACATACCAACCACATTAAACATACAACCCAAAGGAAAAAGAAAATAAAAGTAAATCAAAAAAAAAAAAAAAAAACAATTAAATTCCATACGAGAGTGGGTGAAAGAAATGCTGGATTGGCCACATCCTCAGAAATTTGAGGAAACCTGTCAAGAAGAGTGTCGTGACAAGAGGGGGATAAAATAGAGCGAACTGGGATACCATACGGCAGAAGCATCCCCAATACTTAAGCACCAGGAGAGAAAACTTTGTAAGCAACAATTAAATTATTTTTTTTTTATTTTTAGTTAGTCATAAGATAATTTAAATTTTATTTAAGTTATAATTGTATATTATTTGTTTTTTTATATTTTTATTAAATCTTGTATTTAGTGAAGTATATGTTTAGGCGAAAATTTTTATGAGTTTATGAAAAGAAATGATAAAGTGCTAGACGAATCTGTTAGATTTTTTTTTATATATAAATCCATTAGTCCCTTACGATAAAACGACAATTTCTCGTTAGAATTATGGAAAGTAGAGTAAACTGCGAATTAGCAACACCAATAGTCTTACCTTAGGGAGCTCCTTCAGGATAGGCATTTAAGAGAAAAAAAATTTTAAAGAAAAGGAAATTAAAAGAGGCTAACGGGAGGTTGGTAAATGTCCAGACAGTAAGGTTTGAAGTTGTAAATAAATAGAGCTAACAGATTGGTTTATTTAATAGTGTATAAGAACATAGTAGAATGTATAGAATTTTAATTTTTGTTACCTATATGTTGTAATAGCCATATAAGTAGGTTAAGTGTTGTTCCAATAAATCTAATTGAATTTAGTGTGAATTTGAAAGAAAAAATGTCTGAGTAGAATATTTGAAGGGGAGATTGGAAGGTGAGTAACGGGTGTGTGTGATGCGATGTGGGGCCACTAAAATTTTGTTTAAGGAAACGGAAGTGGCTATGGTTGGGATTAGGGCAAACGGAAGAGAAGAACTAACTTCCCTAATATGAGTGGTCTTAGGTTTGTTAAACGTTACTTTAGAATTTGTTGAGAAATTAATTGCTGCGTGTCATAGGGCTTAGGTGAGGGTTGAGAATCTACGTCCCGAAATAATCTTATGTAAAGAGTTAGCCGAAGAATCATCTAAGCGTCCGTAAAAGACCCGTAACAATATACACAAATATACAAGGACTTACAAACAACTTTAATCAAATTGAAGCAATTGCTAATATAGATAAGCCAAAGTTCATAACATTATCGGAGACACATTTGACTAACAGAATTGATGAATCTAAAATACTATTAGGAGAATATTGTCAATTTTCAACTCCATCGAATTCTACGAGAACCGGAGGAGTAATATTATATGTTAATAAGGACTGGCATGTAAACATATTAATCGAAAAAGTGTGTGATTTCAAATATTAGATAAGTGCATATAATGTTAAATATAACAACTCATCAATTACAATAGCAGCAGTTTACCGATCACCAAGTAGTCAAGAAGCAGAATTTTATAAAGTATTTGAAGAAATCTTAGAAGAAATAAGTGAAAGAAATACAGATATAATTAATGCTGGTGATTTTAATATAGATTGGACAAAAGAAAGTACATATAAGAGGAAAATATAATACATAATCAATGATAGTGGATTACAACAAGTGATGACTAATTTTGCAAGTTACCAAAAATTCAAGAACAATAATAGACTTTATTATAACAAACAGTACGAATATTAGTGCAAACATAAGTAATAGAAATAAAATATCGGATCATGAAGTAATAGAAATAGACAATATATATGAAATCGCAACGAAAAATGAAAGTGAAATAAAAATCTTTAAATATAAAAAATATCGTTTTCAAAGGAAAATTAGTGCATTAATCACCTTCAATGAAAATCAAGACGTGAATTATAACGTAAATTGTTTTGATATAGCTGTAGAAAGAACAATTGAAAAATCGCTCAATAAAAAAGAAAATGAATAAAAAAAAATATTGTAAATAAATGGTTTAACAGGCACTTGCAAGTTCTAAAAAGAGACAAGATATTAAAATATAATATAGCGAAAACAACAAATTACTATGCAAAATGGAATAATTATAAAAAAGTCAGAAACTAATATATAAAAATATTTAAAAATGAAAAAAATACATATATTAATAGAACAATAAGTAATACAAAAGATCAAAGGCAAATGTGGAATAGTATCAAAGACTTAGTATTAAAGAAAACAAAAAATGTGATAAAATCTGTAATATTTACATGTCTAGAATACACAGTGGGGCAAAGTAGAAATTTTTTGGAAATAAATCTGTAACTTCCGATTGGTTGGTTGGATTTTCATGAAATTTGGTATTGGCGTAGCAGAGGAGTGTACAATGTTAAGTTTGGAAAGGGGGCACAACAAACCCATCAGGGGCAGAGCTAAGTTGGCTCAAACTTAGGTACCTCTGACATAAAAAAATTGCATGTCCTATTTATCTCTTATAGTTTTCGAGTTATTTGCGTTTGAATTTTTAAACACCATAATTTTGCATGTTTTTGGTCCAGTTTTTTTCATATATATCCTAGTATTAACGACCGATTTTATTAGTTTTTTTTTAACTAGTTAAAGAACAAAATTATCTATTGAATAAAAAAAATTTAAGTCGATATCTTTACCGAGTCCAAAAATTAACGATTTTGAATTTGAAAATTGCAAAAAAGACGACGTTTTGTGTTCTTTTAGCCGAAAAAGTATCTACACTCTTTTTTATCTAAAATAAAATTTTCTTTAGCAACATATAATAATTTTACACTTTATGGAAAGGTAATTTCACAGAGGTAACTTTAAGACAAAAAAACAAGCCCAATAACTCAATTGGTCACGGTACACACCCTCCCGAATTCTACCCATTTTATATGAAAGTTTTGAATTTAGACCATATTTTCTCAAATCGCAAAGCACGAATCGACAAGCGGAATATATTTTAAGAATCTTCAATATGTTGTTAAAAGTTTTAAATCAAAATCTACATGACTTCGGAAAAATGTGGATTCTACAGCCAAAAATCTAAAAATCCCATTTTTGGGAATTTTCATTAGTTTTTTTTGGAATTCAGGAAAACCCTACCCCTGATTGAAATTTATCTTTATAAACAAATATGTTATTACAATTAAAAAATTTGTATTTTCTTCAAAAACCCCAGATTGGGTCTTTTGTTTGGTTTATTTCTAAATAACGAAAGAAATTTTAAAAATATGTATTCCAAATTAAGCTTATCCTTTAGCATATATAATTTCCGATCTTTTGCAAAAAGATTCAAGTCAATATTATACCTCATTTCAGAAATATGCGCCTTTAAACTTTTATATTTCCAATTTATTGTATATATGACTATATTTTTACAAACTTGCAACTTTTGCCTTTAGCTTTGCGTGAATAATTATTTAGAAAATTATGAATATTTCTGTATACTTTTAATAATATCTGTACACAAAATATTTTTATAAAAATAATTAATATTTTTTATTTTTAATATTGTTGCCATATTTCCCAAATTTAAGTAAATCTTTATCCTTTCCTAAGTACTCATTATTTCTATTAATGAATTTAAAATAACAAAACAAATAAAAATGCCTATTTTAACTTAACCAATATTATTATTTTTGGTATTTGTCATCTTCCTTAATAAATATTCTATTTCTAATACGATTTTTTATTACTTATTTACATTAAACTTATGTAGACAATTTTTCTAATATTTTTAACTTATACTACTTATTTTCTATAAAATAATCTGTTGTATCTGTATACATATCTAAAAGGTAATAAAGGTCCTTCAAGTCTTCAATATTTTGAGTTGATAAAGGATCATAATTAATCCAACGTTTTCTCATTGATGATAGATCAGGGTCTGATGATAACAATTGGCTATTAAAAATATTCTCGTTTTGTGAGCTGAATAATTGAACGTGCTTAAAATCTCTGTTTCTTGAGCCCCTTCTGTAAGCTCTCCAAGTGGAAGAATATTTCGTTTAACTATAATTACGCCATGGTACAATACTTTATGTACTGTTGGTGTCATTTCCTTCTATGGATATAGAGAAACAAGTAGTTTAGATATTTCTGTTGCATATTCTCCAAATCGAGCAGAGTTAATTTTGTGCTTACTATTCATTGCCATTAATAGTATGTTAGTCCTTTCAAGTAACTCTTTATTAATACCAGTTATTTTTGATGTAGCTTCGAAATTTCCGAAAAACCTTCTTTCCATCATTTGTACTACCACCAGTCGGCATAGGTTTGTCGATGTTTAATCCCGTCTCTTCTCTGAATTCATCCTGGATTCTACTAAGGTAAGAAAGAAAGATATTCTAAGTGTTTTTAAATCCTCGTTGTTTCTGGTAGGTTTTGTTAAATTTTCTGGCACACTTCTATATTTTAAATCATATGCTATGTGCAGAAAATGCTCCATGAACCGTATTCTGGCGTGAAGTGGAGATATTCCGAAAAACAGAAATTCTTCATTAATACTCCTTGCTTTACCAATATCCGAAAAATGTGATTTCGTCTCATCACATAGTGAGCATTTCTAAAAAGAAGATGTTTCCGTAATGGCATTACTAACCTTTGCATCAATCATTGTTAGACTAAGTTGAAAGAATATGTCGAATGTGTATTGGTTTATGGTTATTGAAAGAGGTTGTAAATAATTTATTTCATTTTTCATATATTCCACTAAATCCTTTGTTGTTGTCTTCGACTCCTTTGTGTATTCGATCCAAATAGGTCTGCAAAAATGTTTTGATCCTGGAGTGGTGATGAAGATTGCTTTAAGGAATAAGATCGCATTCTTAATCGCACCAAAGATACTTCCAGTAGCATGCACAGGTATATATATTTACAGGTATTAGTGAATTTTCATTAATTAAAATATCTGAAAGAGTCAATTTGGAAGAGTACCTATACCGAATTCATTGATGTTATATGTTGCTGTTAGGTATTACCGGAAAGGATACCTGTACACCATAATAAAATACTTATTGATTAAGTTAAAATAGAAATCTTTTGTTTGTTTTCTTATTTTAAATTCATTAATAGAAATATATGAATGCTTAGAAAAGGATAAAGATTTACTTAAATTTGGGAAATGTGGCAAACCTATTTAAAATAAAAAATATTAATTATTTTTATAAAAATATTTTGTGTATAGATATTATTAAAAGTATACAGAAATATTCATAATTTTCTAAGTAATTATTCACGTAAAGCTAAAGGCAAAAGTTGCAAGTTTGTAAAAATATAGTCATATATACAATAAATTGGAAATATAAAAGTTTAAAGGCGCATATTTCTGAAATGAGGCATGATATTGACTTGAATCATTTTGCAAAAGATCGAAAATTATATATGCTAAAGGATAAGATTAATTTGGAATACATATATTTAATTTTTTCGCTATTTAAAAAATAAACCAAACAAAAGCCCCAATTTGGGGTTTTTGAAGAAAATACAAATTTTTTAATTGGAATAACATATTTGTTTATAAATTTATCTTAATGAAATTTGCAGGAAATATGGATCTCATTAATATAAATAAAAGAGCGTTAACCGAATTTCAATCAGGGGTAGGGTTGTCCTGAATTTCCAAAAAAAACTAATGAAAGTTCCCAAAAATGGGATTTTTTACATTTCTGGCTATAGAATCCTCATTTTTCCGAAATCCCGTAGATTTTCATTTAAAACTTTGAACAACATATTGAAGATTCTTAAAATATATTCCGCTTGTCGATTCGTGCTTTAGAATTTGAGAAAATATGGTCTAAAATCAAAACTTTCATATGAAATGGGTCGAATTCGGTAGTGTGTGTACCATGACCAATTGAGTTATTGGGCTTGTTTTCTATCTTAAAGTCATCTCTGTGAAGTTACCTTTCAGAAAAATGCAAAATTATCATATATTGCTAAATAAAATTTTATATTAGATAAAAAAGAGTGTGGATAAGTTTTCGGCTAAAAAAAGAGCGTTTGAAACAATAGGCAGAAAAATATTATTACAGAAATTATACTTCTACGGAATACAAAATAAAGAATTAAATTGGTTTGAATCATATCTAACAAGTAGAAAGCAAATAATTCACTTTAGTTATGAATTATAAAAAATCAGAGACAATTAATAATGAATATGGAGTACCACAAGGATCAATTCTTGGAGCTTTACTATTTATAATTTATATATAAGATATGACAACTGTAATAGATAGAAATGAAATAGTACTTTATGTGGACGATAACCTAATTTTTACCTAGTGTCTCCATTAGGCAAATTTATATCAAAACAAACGTCAAAATCAGTGTGAATATATACAAGGTAACCTTAGTTAAACAGTTGATTATTATTTTTGGTTGTTACAGCTGTCAAACTGTATATAAAAATATTAAGGAATTCTCCTTATTGTTGTTTTTGTACAAATTTTTTAACCTTTCATACATTCGCGTTGGTTTTGAAGTTTATCCAATACCTGTCGACTGCACGGAGAGGTAGAAGTTTGAGCGCGCTCATGCTAGGAATATTATGAAGTTCAGTCTTCTGTCAGGGTGATTGAGGTGTTTCGTTTCACACGTGCATTTGCTGATGCGAACCCGTGACGTACTGCATTTGATTCCATCCGCTTATGTTTTGCTGGAGATAAGCTTCTATCCCACATTATTATTAATGATGTGAACTTTCCCATTACTCTTTATAGGGAACCTTTTGTACAATGTAGAAAATGTTGGCGTTTTGGTCACAAAGACAGTGTGTACCCGTAGGGTCCGGATCTGCTACAGATGTGGTGACTATGAAAACACACCCGCCTGAAGTCGAACATCCGAGTGTGTCAACTGCGGTGACGCACATGTTAGGATAAGGCTAACACTAAGCATTTGAATACATTGGCCTTCTCGGCTCCGACTCCCATTCCCAATATTATGCCTGCTCCAATGGATTTGGCTCACTTCCCCATATTGTCCTCCCACAGATTACAAGTGAATGGAAAATCAATGAAGTAAAAGCTAGTAAAGAGAATATTGTTGAAAAAAAGATTATTTCTAGAATTGAGAAAATATTAGTATCAAATATACGTAACACAGACCAATACTTTTAAACTTATAAAACTTGTTTTTCTCTGTTGTATAGAGTACCTTTAATGACACTAACAGGCTTGTCTCGCTGTTTGGTAACATACTAAATCAGTTTATTCATGAACCTGAAAATAATTTAATAAAAGTATTAGGAATAAAAAACTCAGCTAGAACATTTCTAAAACCTGTAGAACCTTTTCACCTTCGAGGATTCAATTTATATAGATTCGATCGTACCAGAGCATCATCCCTAGGGGATGGCGTTGATATAGCCATTAATGAGGAAATACCTTGCAGACAGATTTCGACCCCTCTTACAAACACTTCTATTGAACTATGTGCATGTGTAATCTCAACGCATGATGGCCCTATTAGTCTTAACATCCCGCATCTCACTATTCCTTCACGTGACAACTTCGACAAACTTTCTAACGCCCGTAAGACTTACGAGTTTACTATTCGATTGGAAAAAAGGAAAAGCTGGAGAAAATTCTGCTTAACATTTGCGGTGATATCACGGTTTCAGGATTATGACTCAGTGGTATCGTATTCTGATGATTGCACTCTAATTTTAGACGACATAAGAGCCAAAATTTCTTACCATTTCAGGTTTTCTGCATCTCAGTCGAAGACAGAATTATCCCTACGGAGCAAAACCCAAAGATCGCAGGGGTAGTCTTCGACAGCCTCCATCGTTTTTCCTCACACGCCACCTACATCAACCAAAAGGTGAGAAACAAAAATAAGGACATAAAATCACTCGTTGCTACTTCTTGAAGCATGAATAAGGAAACAATTGTAGTGACTTATGAGGCGATTGATCACTCCCTCCTTAATTATGAGGCCCCAGTAAGGAATAACGGCTCAGAATAATGCACTCGGAATTGCAACCATATATGCAAAAATGACGAACGCGGATAACTTACATTAAGAATCCATTAGGCTGTCAGTCAGGCAACATAATGTGTTTCTGAAAAGGAAGTTCCTCATGGTATGTCACCAGCCAGGTCAACCATCAAATTTTGATGCAGAATCCACTTCCTCGGCACATCCGTACGGATTTCCGTAGCGAGGACTCCCAGGATGTTATTCCACCCGACCTAGAACGATTGTCCTTGGCGAATACACGGAAAGAATTGCATCAACAGGCGGTCTCAGAAGCTATTATTAGATATAGATGCAACAGAGAACTAGATGAATATCTGCAATTCCGAACGTTGAGAGGCAACTTCACAGGTAAATAAGATCACTATTAGCACTAGCTGGCTGGTGCAGTCTTCTTAACTGCTAAAGAGAACGCATTGTTCCCAGCACTAATACCGTTGCCTTGCCTGCCTTCAAAGTGCCCCATTAACCTATGATTAAGACCGATCGAGGTGCCAAATTTTCTCCAGCTTCAAACCAAATGGCATGTCATAATTATTTGAAATTTAAGTCTATATTTTCAGGGAGGAAGTTTCGATCACAGCAGAGCTGTTACAACAACAATACCAGCAACCCTGCTACAAATCAATACTGATAATTTAAATTTTAATAATTCAGCAATACTGCCTTTATTTTTAACACCTCCTCCTCCACCCCTTCTTCATTAACATTTCCTATTGGCTTAAGCTTTTTTATCATCTAATTCACACTCATCTTCATCGCCACTTAATATATCTCCCACAAATAACATAAGATTTTTAACATCAAATCCTTTCTTATCTTCAATTCACCCTCAACGTTCTTAAGATACCAAAGTCATTCAAAATCACCAGCGATGTCTTCACAGCCGTCGTACAATCACCTACCACCACCTACAGAAATAATACTAATCGTATTGTAATTTGTTTGAATAAAATATGCATGTCTGCACTTATAAAATTTTCCGAAATTATGAAAATCACTGTAAAGTAAAGAAAACATGATTTTTTGTTTCATTTTTATTTTATTAATTTATTTTTTGTCTTCTTATTTATTATTATTTTTTTTATATGATACTATTAATTAAAAGTTTTTTTGTGATGTGTTTTTTATTTTTAATTATAATCAGTATTACTTTATTACTTTAACTTTATATTATTTATTTATTTTATTTACATTATTATGTTATATATTTATATATATATATTACTTTAACTTTGCTTTATTAAGAAATTATATCGTATTGTCATTTAAATAAATAAAAAATCAGTGATTTCCTATCAATAATATGCTATTATTTAAAATGTAATCTGTTGTAAGGAATATTTTTGAGAACTAACTCTTAAGAACTAATTATGTATGACTTCTACATCACTTCTCTGAACAAATTACTGATTCCTAAATGACTTCCTATAACTGCAAAAAAAAAAACGTATAAACATTTTAAAAAATTACAAAAATTTATAAAAACAACAAAGAGTTTAACAAAATTAAATTGATTAAAAAGTGGCTGTTAAAAAATGGCCCATAAACTAAAAAATAAAAAAAACAGGTTCTGAAACCATTCCCTAACTCTTCTATAGAACTAGTTCTGAATGTGACAATTTCGAACAAAAATCATTGATTAAATAATAGTAGTTCTAATAGTTCTACAACCGGGATTCGACTTTGTTGACGATTTCCTTGGTTGGCCGGGATTCACAGACGATTTTGAATTATAATAAAGCATCCACTTTTAACCTTATGATTCCAGCAAATACAGAGCATTTCCATGGCGCCATGGATATTCAACTGGATTTTGAATTATCATAAAGCATCCACTTTTGAGCACCCGTAAAAATTCGAAGTGTCGGACCGGCGTTAACTTAACAAAGTAAAAGTACTGCCAAGTTAAAAATTGCAACTTTGTTAACAAACTAATCATGTAAGATAACAAACTAATGGACCCTAGGTCCAATTGAGAGATTTGTTCCTGGACCGGACCACTTGGAGTTGGTAGAGGAGAGTCTCAGATTCATTTTGATATACATTTTATTCACCGCTATAGTTTTTGGTAGAACAAAGTATTCAAAAAAAGATCTTTTTAATTTCACTCAAGGGAGATTTTGGGCCATAGATCAAACTGAGTGATTTGTTCCTATACCGGACAACTTAGAGGCTAAAGTGGAAGGTTTCAGCTTCATTCTGATATACATTTTATTCACCGCTATAGTTTTTGGTAGAACAAAGTTTTCAAAAAAATTTTTTTCATATTTCATTTACCGCTATAGTTTTTGGTAGAACAAAGTATTGAAAAAATTGGTGATGGTGGTGCCGGGACTGCAACGTACCTGTAAATGATCTGAAGGTGATAGTGGAGGGTCTCATAATTGAAAAGTTCGAAAAAGATTATTTAAAAGGAATAGTTTTTGGTAGAACAAAGTATTGAAAAAAACGGTAAATGATCTGGCATCCCAGAAATAAATATATTAACAATTTAAAAACTTGGCATACCTTTTATACTAACATGGCCACCAAGATGAATTTTTACAAGGTAGTTCCCATTAGACAAGCAGCCTTCAGTTTTCTGAAGTGTAAAAGTGCATATATAAAAAATATTTGGAACGAACCTTGTTAAATCTGACTTGATAACCGTCGAACTTTATTTGTCATCAAAGAAACAGCAGGGTAAGTGTTTTTTTAATTGATTAAAAATAAGATTTTTAAGTGATAATAATAATTTATAAAGTTAATATGTGTGAGTTTAAAGTGAATGATTTAAAAAAATAGTGATTTTTTCTTTAAAAAAAATTTGTGTATGGTAATAGAGCTGCCGTGTAATAAAAAAATAAATCTAAAAATGGGATTTTTTAAATTCCCAAATAAAAAACAATATTTTGTGGTTTTGCAGAAATAAATATTTTTTTTATTTTTATTTTTTTCTATCGCCATTATTAGAAAAGCAAAATAAATCGATCGCGAAAAGGAACTCGGTACAAAAAAGAAAACTATCGACATATCAAAAAAATATAAAAAAAAATTATCGATATATCGAAAAACTATCGCCATATTGGAAAAATATTAAGAAAAACTATCGCCTTATCGGTAAAATATGAAATTACAAACGGATTGACAAAATTATATAAAATTTAGAAAAAAAAAAATCAAAACATGAAATTTAAAATGGATTTTTATTTTTTATTATATATATATTTTTTTAACACGCGCAGAAAGCTCAAACGAAGGAAGACCACTACCAATAGAAGGAAGGCTCAATAGAAGGATGACTAAGCTTAAGCAAAGGAAGACCATTAGAAGGAAGACAAAAAACATACACACTTGGAAGGAGGGTAATAAATGTACATTTTCACTAATACCTTTTATTAACTTTAATAATAGAATTATTTTAATACTAAATATAAAAATATTTAACAATAATTTAAATGTATTTTGTAAATTAATATATAATATAAGAATATATTAAGAATAATTTATTATTAGATAGATTAGTTTAACAAAATTTTACAAATAAAATATTTTCAACAATATATAATTTTTAAACTTTTTTTTGTTACATCTAGAGGCGAAATTTCATCATGAGAGTAAGACGTAAGTTTAGTTATAGTTCAAATGATTTAAAGACCATACTGTTAAATTGCTCATTTTTAGAGGATTTGCAGATCATTTCTTCGAAAAAAATAATTTAAAAAATAGAAGATAACTTTTTTCTATTTAAATTTGATGAATTATTTCCTGAAATTAATAATAGAATAGATTCTATAACTGTTCGATTTACAATTATTTAGAATTTACTGATTATTTGGATACGAAATTTAATTACATTCTAGCACTATTCAATGTGTACTTTTATTACCTTGCGTGTTTTCAGCAGGGGTTTTGCCATACTACAGATCCTTCTTCTATTTTTTAAATTATTTTGAAGCTTATTATATTTAGATTTTTTGCAAATAGCATTTAACGATTCAATAATAATTTCAAATAATTTAACATTTTTAAATTTGCCTAATGTAGGCACTAGGTAAACCTTAATTAAAAATGAATTTAAATTCAAAAAAATTATTAAAAAATAATAATAAATGAGTAAATTCTTAATACTTTTTTTGATTCATGTACTATAGTTTATTTTTTTTACTATATAGTTAATTTTATTTAAATTATATTTATAATTTATACTAATATATTTTTCATATTATATTTAAAATTTTGCTATTAAATATTAATGTTGAATTTTTATAATATCTTTAATAATTTTTTTATTATTAAAAAGTAATATGTTTAAATCAACATTTTTATTATATTTTTTTATCTTAGAATTAAGAAGAGAGAAAGAGTTAGTGGTAAGGTTTTTTTTTACTAGGCAGCTACAGCCAGCGTGCCACCTATCCACGGCAAGCAAAGAGGAAAATTTTTTCATTACATCGATGCAAAGACTTCGTTCTGTGTTGCTGAAGCAGCATTTCAGACATTGGCTTAAGTTCGTGTAGTACCTACTTTCCATACTTTTAGATGAATCCAAGTACTTTTATACGTCTGTAAATTGTTGCCTGAACAGCTTCTAACGATTCTGGAAGCAGTTCTTCGTTTGGCACGTGTTTTAATCAAGCAAAGTCTCCAATTCTAATGAATGGTTTTGGAACTAGTTCTTTAATCAATTATTTATGTTCGATATCCTCACGTTCAGAACTAGTTATAAAATATCTAATGTGGACTTCCAACGTCACAGACCTTTGAAAGCTGCCAAAGCAATAAAAACAATAAAATATTATGGTGAATTTTTTAACTTTTTTTTCGTTATTTACACTCACGATTTCTTTTTTTTTCTCCCAACTTGTACTAAAAACTGGTTTTAATGGCCATTAACTGATAATAAGATATTTATTAATCGATATATGATTAACAAATTAGCACATAACTACAAATTAAAATAATTCCCGATGTGTGCAATTTGTTTTAAATTAAGTTAATAGCATTTAATCATAATAATTTTTAAACCTACACGAGAAAAATTTATAAGTTCTACAACTGGTTCCAGAACACATGGAAATTGTCTGTACTTGTTCTACTTTGGCGTTACGACCAATGATTTTTGTTCGAAATTGTCACATTCAGAACTAGTTCTATGGAAGCGTTAGGAAACGGCTTCAAAACCTGTTTTTTTTTTAATTTATTAATTTATTTAATTTTGTTAAACCTTTTGTTGTTTTTATAAATTTTTGGAATTTTTGAAACGTTTATACAAGTTTTTTTTAGCAGTAATAGGAAGTCATTTAGGTACCAGTAATTTGTTCAGAGAAGTGATGTAGAAGTCATACGTAATTAATTAAATTAAGCACTAGTGCTCAAAAAGATTCCTTAAAATAGTTTACAATTTAAATAATACTACAAATAGCATATTATTGATCATTCGCCTGGGTTCTACATTTCAAAAGCAATGTGAAAGTGAAACTTCCCCTTAATTCGTGTTCTTTATTTCACTACAATGATATGAAAAGTAAAATTTCCTTTTCACATTGTTTCAAGTGAAATTTAATTTTGCAGTGTTCTAAATTCCAATTTTACTACAAAATTAGTAATTTGAAATCGACAACGGGAAGCTGTGTGAAAAAAATACGTTTTAATAAAAAATAAACTTTTTATTATTTGAAATTCAATTTGTAGACAAAAAGAAACAAAATGTAGGTAAGTATCTATGTTATGTGTAAGAATTTATTTATTTATTTCAATTTTGAAGCGACAAACACAAAAATCTGGAAAAAGAAGGCGCTTTGCTTAAATTCATGGAAATAAAATCCAGGATTAGCCAACGCTTTTATAAGGGTGACAGAACGGAAGTTAATCAACTATGGAAAGATTTGGCAAATGAATTAAATAGTAGATAAGGACACCAGTGGTTGGAAAAATTTTTGGTCTGCCTGGAAAGGTGTCATTCGCAAAAAATTGGCAGAAACAAAAGTGCAGGTAACGGCAACTGGTGGAGGACTCAATAATATTCAGCATATATCATCTAAAGAGGATGCAGTAGCTAAACTTTTTGTCCTTTATACAGCATTTGAAGGTGTCTCAGGTGCTAATTCATTCGGAATAGTCAAGAAACCACCAACTTTCGATGCATACATGCAATTGAAAAATGTAAGTGTTACTACGAAACATATTTTAAGAATAAACATGAGATGAAATGAAAAAAACTTGAGTTGGAACGAAATATTTCAAATTGCACAAATTAGGTGGTGGTTGTAGGGTTTCCTATAGATGTTGGCAGAGACGGGGGTGTAATTAATAAAAGGGCCAATCTATAAGAAAGTAGTTAATTACAATTACTCAGACAGGAGCAATTATAATTGCAGGGAGGAAAAAGAAATACAAGAACAACATTAGGGTTATAATCCATAGGGTAGCTGGCTGTTGCAGCATAAAACCAAACTCACCTTTTCTTTTAGGGAAATACAGAATTGAGGTAAATCTTCTTAAGCCGATTCATTAAGCAATCTCAAATCATCATTGGCATTTGAAAATATTTCCTCGACGACATCAGCAGAAGCTTCATTATAATCTTGAGCGCTTACGCGCGGAAGGAGGTAGTAAGCTGGTTCTGACCTCAGTGTACATGCCTTATGAGGCGACGGAACCACTGGATGACAGGATGCGGACCTTAGCCGAGTATGCAAGGCGGAATGGAGTAAGTCTATTGCTCGGTTGTGACGCCAATTCACACCACTGTCAATGGGGTTGCAGAGGTATTAATAAGAGGGGTGAGTCAATCTTTGATTTTATTATAACGAATGGTCTTTTAATCTGTAATAGGGGAAATTCCCCTCCGTTCAGGACGAAGGATAGGAACTCGGTAATAGATATCACGTTGACTAACTCTGGAGACCTGGTAGAGGACTGGAGGGTGGCTATGAGATGTTTTTTCTCTGACCATAGAAGGATAACCTTCACTCTAAACTTTCTGGGTTCACAGAGGAAACCTTATAGGCATCCTAGATGGTCGAATTTGGACGGTTTTTTGCGTGTTTTGGGATTAAGACTACCTGAAGCTCCTAGGGAGTTTACAGCGAGGGACAGTCTTGACGCGATGGTAAGGGAAGTAACGGAGTCTATCGTCGGAAGCTATGAGCTCTCCTGTCCGGTGAGTTATCCGGGTAAAAGAAAACAGCCGATCTGGTGGTCAAAGGAGTTGAGAGCTCAACGGACCACAGTCGGCAGGCTGTATAACAGGGCCCATAGAACTGGTAAGGATGAGGACTGGGGTACCTACAGGGTGAATTTCAATAAGGACATTAGACGAGCTAAAATGTCTTCGTGGATTAGGTTCAGCGAGACCATTGACTCTGTCAATGAACTATCCAGATCCAGGAAAATACTGTGGAAGGATTTTAGTGTTCCGGGTAGTATCCAGAGATCGGATGGTTCATGGACGGAGTCTAGCTCTGAGTCACTTAATGTACTTTTGGATACTCATTTTTCAGGTTGTAGGGACCAATTGATGGAAGGATCAGGTAGAAACTGTAGTGAGGGACCTGATCACTGTTGAGAAAGTAACATGGGCGGTTAATACATTCGAGCCTTATAAATCACTTGGCCCCGATGGTTTCAGAATGCACCGGTAGCGGTTCGTCTACTACCAGTGGATATTTTCATTGGGTGTCTGCTTCACGAACACATACCAAGGGGGTGGATAGAGGTAAGGGTCATATTCATACCTAAGGGTGGTAAGACATGTCACTCGAAACCCAAGGATTATAGACCTATCAGATAGATTTATATCTGAGATCGTCCATTGGCACTGCATGAGTAGTGCTCAACATGCTTACCTGAAGGAAAATATATTGAGAGTGCGCTTCAAGAAGTGCTGAGCTATATAGAACAAGGACTTCGGTACAGGAAATTTACCATGGCCGCGTTCTTGGATATTGAGGGAGCGTTCAATAACTTCAAGATTGACGCTATTAAGCAGGCGCTGGTGGATCTTAAGGTACATGACTTCTTGATCGAGTGAATAATCCTCATGCTGAGCAGCAGAATCATCAACTCGAGCTTGGGTGGAGTACATTTAAGGAAACTGGTGACTAAAGGGACACCGCAAGGGGGAGTGCTCTCACCCCTGTTGTGGCTATTTGCTGTCGACGTGATTCTGCGTCAATTTGACAGGAGGGGAAGAAGATCATGGCATATGCTAATGATGAGGACATACTCGTAACGGGGAAATTTCTACCCACAATCAGTGAGATCATGCAGTCCGCGCTAGGTGTACTGTCCTCTTGGGACACTGATAGAGGGCTGAGAGTGAATCCTGAAAAGACGAAGCTGGTTCTGTTCACTAGAAGGTACAAGGTAGAGAATTTCAGATTACCGGTACTGGGGGGAACGGAACTGAGACTATCCGACTCAGCGAAATATCTTGGAGTATTTCTTGATAGTAAGCTGACTTGAAAGAGGAATATTCAGGAGAGACTCAAACGTGGACTTAATGCCTACTATACCTGTAGAAAATCCATAGGTAAGAACTGGAGACTCAAACCGAGGGTAGTGAATTGGAAATATGCCTCGGTGATGAGACCAATTCCATATGGTTGTTCTGTGTGGTGACAGGCATTGGAACGAAAGAGTAATAGAAACCTTTTGTCGAAGGCACAGAGGTGTGCTTCAATTAGCATTACAAGTGCAATGAGAAGTACACCACAGGCGGTTCTGGACATCGCACTTCGTCTCTTACCAATTGAGGAGTTTGTGAGGGGTATGGCGGCAAGGAGTCTGCTGAGACTTGAGGAATTAGGACTTTTAGGTTCATCAAGAACAGGTCACTCTAGAGTCGTATACGAGTTCAGTTACGGTGAGGTTAATCTGGGCTCCACGGGGCATCAGATTACATGGCCACTGAATTGGGCTTTGGGGCAAATCGTGTTGTGGTGATACCAAGCCTCCCTAGGCTGTGCAGTATTTACGGACGGATCAAAGATGGACATTGGTACTGGTGCGGGAATCTATGTTGTGGGAACGGATTTGAAAAGCTCATTTAGACACCCGGATGAGATTCTCGGCATCTTGAAGGCCTCGGAACTAATCAGACAGAGGGGTTCTGAAGTTACTCTCTATGTGGACAGTCGGGCGGCTCTGAAGGCCTTGGAGGCACATCTGGTGAAATCCAGGCTAGAAGCCAACTGTAAGAAGTCACTGAGAGAGCAAGCAGAACACTACATGGTACCTGGCCATTACAATATATCAGGTAATGAATTAGCCGATGAGGGAGACTCGGAGAGGGAGACTCTTCAAAATACCAATAACTCTCTTCACAATATTTCTGGGTGCATGATGTTTCTTAAAAATATGAGCAGGTGTATTTGATTCAGGATTTCTGAAAAGAGTTATTACATCTGGTTCCAAAGAATATCCTCCTTCACCCAAGAGCTATGACTTTTTGTCACCGTTACGGTGATTTCTTAATAAATTTTGTCTTTCGTCGCTGAGCTTCCATACAAGTACATGCTCCTGGATGACATGCATTTGCATTTATAATTACTAAACTAAAATGTCATTTTCTGTTATAAAATAAGTGACAATCCTTGCTTGGCGACCTAATTTTAACATGTGTCCCATTCACACAGCCAATAATACTAGGCATTTCAAATTGATCATAAAAGTGCTTTTTTGATCTTCCAATCTACTCGCTGGTTCTTTCAAATTTAATCCATTTAGGACAAATGATAGCTTTACAAACACGTGTAAGTATTTTTGACACAGTACTTCTGCCTAAAGTCAGATTTGAGTCTTTTGCAATCATTTGTTGTGCACATCCTTGTTTAAATACACGAAGTGCTCTAGCCAATTGCAAAATCATTGGAATACTGGTTTTATTGATTGCGGGAGATATCTATTCTAACACCATCATAAAGGCATCCTTATTTAGTCGAAGATAAGCTATGAACCCAATAAAAAATTTGAGAAGAAAACTCGCAATATTATATAAAATAACAGTCCAGAAGTTTCTTCCTATTTAGCCTTTCTATTTTACATTCATTCACATTGAAGTGGATATCTATTACTTTAATATGACAAACATCCACTTTAATTGAAAAATTATGAATTTTACCACATTGTTTCAAATAGTTCATAAAAACAAAATAAGAATGAAACCGAGTGAAAAAACAGTTTCACTCGGTTTCTAGAACAGCGTGTAATTAGGTATGTGAAATTAAAAACGATTTCACTTTCATTTCGTATTGCAATGTAGAACCGAGGCGATTGACTTCATTTAAGTTGATTTTTATGTTTTTAAATAAATAAATAAATCAATAAATGACAATACGATATAATTTCTTAATAAACCAAAGATTAAGTAATATTTCTTTATACTGAATACACAAGGGAACAAAATTGAACTTTTTTTGTGCGGTCTGGAACTTTGTTGCAAATTGTTACTAATTTGAGGTCGCTGATTTTAAATCTAATCTCCATTTTTCTCTATCAGCTCGACTTTTCAAGATATCCCGTTATGTTCAAAATTAAGGCACTTTCACTACATATATTAGAATAACTTTAAAACGGTTCACCATATTCAGTTAAAAAAATCAGAAAATCGGCAACAATATTATCTTTAAGCCGTGCTTAAATTGTTTTAAAATTTGCCCAGTAGTTTCAGAGATATCGTTGAGTTTTGAAAAAAAATAATAATTTAAAAAAAATTTTTTTGCTCTTTAAAAATTTATAATAAATGAAAATGCGATAAAAATCACAGTTTTGGTCTAAAAACATATTTTGAATGAAATAAGCCTTATTTCATTTCAATCGGTGCACAACTTTTGATTTTATTCACAATTTACTGAGAAAACTGAATTGATAATAATTGCGATTTCCATAAAAAAACATTTTTTAATGTGTATGTTGGAACAAAATTTAACTTTGTTTGTGTTGACTGTATATATATATATATGTACACATTTACAATTTATGACCTAATAGTAAAAAAATTACCCAAAAAAGTGATTAGTAGGCTCAGTCCATATCATCGGTATGAAGCCTTTTACGGCTGCCTTGACTCCAGTATCGCAAAGATTCTACACAAGTCTTACAGACGATATTTGGTATCCAATATTTATTCTTTTGTGCAAGCTTTCTCTCAAAGTATGCTTCGTAGGTTTTTATCACAACCTCCGTGATCTTTTTTCTTAACTTTTGTATACAAAATTTGCCTCATATATTTAACAAAATCTGTTGTGGTTGTTAACACAAGGTTTTCGTAACGAACTCATATTTTTCAATACAAAAAGCACTTACAATATATGGAATCTAGGATTCAACTGAACTGTTAATTTAAGTAAATGCAATATATTACAAAAAAAAAAAAAAAACAGTTATAAATATATATTTATAACTGTTTTGACAATAAAAGGAATTTAGGGAAAACAGAGGTAAAAAACTTAGTAAACTAAAAAAAATTATTTTAAACACTCAGGTCAAAAGCTTTATTCATTCTTAAACATAAAAAAATCGGTTAAATGCTCGGGTCATAAAACTTTATTCTTTTTTAAAATGAACTCAATTCGTGACTTTTTCATTAAGGTCAATTAGCAGTCCACAGGTAATAAAATTAGAGCACAGGTCATATAACTTTTTTGGGTAATTTTTTTACTATTAGATCTTAAATTGTAAGTGTGTGCATATATATATATATATATATATATATATATATATATATATATATATATAGTCAACACAAACAAAGTTCAATTTTGTTCCAACATACACATTAAAAAATGTTTTTTTTTATGGAAATCGCAATTTTTATTAATTCAGTTTTCTCAGTAAATTGTGAATAAAATCAAAAGTTGTGCACCGATTACAATGAAATAAAGCTCATTTCATTCGAAATGTTTTTAACTAAATGTTTTTAGACCAAAACTGTGACTTTTGTAGCATTTTTATTTTTTATGAATTTTTAAAGAGCAAAAAAAAATTTTTTTTAATTGTTTTTTTTTCAAAACATCAACGATATATCTGAAACTACTGGGCAAATTTAAAAACAATGTATGCTTAAAGATAATATTGTTCCCGATTTTCGGATTTTTTTAACTGAATATAGTGAACCGTTTTTAAGTTATTCCAATATATGTAGTGAAAGTGCCTTAATTTTGGACATAACGGTATATCTCTAGTTGATGGAGAAAAATGGACATTAGATTTGAAATCAGCGACCTCAAATTAGAAAAAATTTGCAATAAAGTTAAAAAGAAAATACATTACAAAAATTATTAATTAATAAACAAAAAATCATATTTCCTTACTTTACTTTACAGTGATTTTTATAATTTCGGAAAATTTTATAATTTTATAAATATCTATAAAAATCATGCAACAAGTACGAAGAACAAATTACAATACGATTAGTATTATTTCTGAACGTGGTGGTGTTGAGATGGGAAATGATTGTACGACGGCTGTGAAGACGTCGCTGGAGATTTTGAACGACGTTGGTATCTTAAAGGCGTTGAGAGTGAATTGGAGATAAGGAAAGGATTTGGTGTTAAAAATCCTATGTTATTTAAGGGAAATATATTAAGTGGTGAAGAAGACAAGTATAAATGAGACGATAAAAAAGCTTACACCAATAGGATATGTTAATGAAGAAGGGTTGGTGGAGGAGGTATTAATAATAGAAGCAGTATTGCAAAATTATAAACATTTAAGTTATCAGTATTGAGTAGCTGGTGTTGTTGTTATTTCGACTGCAGATGTTGGAGTTTAAAATTGGGGTATACCATAGTCGTTGACAGTAACATAGTTGACTTAATTTCGGTGGTAGTTGTTGTTGAATCATAACCACACATTGAGCATAAGACTAAGGTCGCTGTAATAGTTTGTTCATGATTATAAAATGAAGATGTTGCCATAGAAGCTTATATTGGGAACTGGTGATGTGAGTTATTGATGTGAACACGAACCGTTGATATTTGTGTTGAAGAAGACGACTGCATCTGCTGCTGTTGTTTAGCAGTCCATGTTACAGCTGGTTTAGTTTGCAAGTATTATATTAAATTAAAATAATAATAATAATAAATATTTTCGAATTAATGGATTTTTATATTTAAATTGTATTATTCCACTTAAAGGTTAGAACGGACCTACCGCTCCATCGGTCATATAGGACATACCTGAAGATTTTAAAGTGAAGGCAGACGAAATTGCTTAAAAGAGCAATGAGTGCGCATCTAACCACACCTTAAAACAACAAGTTGTAACTAACAAGCAAGGAAGTTATGTTATGTCAGGGCTTGGCTATATTAAATTTCGGTATCTGAAAAATGATAAAGCCTAAGAGGCTGCGGATGGTGCAGTTAAACATGTATCATTGTGAAGCGGCAGGTCTGTTGTTATAGGGCCGAAGAATACAAATTGTTCGTGCCAGTCAATGAGGATAAGGATAAGGATAAGGTATGTATCGTAGTAAGGAAAGAATTACAATTAATACTTCTTAATTCTTTCAGCAATGAATGACCTAACGGTTGTATAAGGTGAGTCAAAAGGAGATTGTAAGCTTGATTTGGCCTCGGTCATGCCATATGAGGCTGCAGAACCACCTGACGATAAGGTGTAGGCGATATTCGAATATGTGAGGTGAAATGTCATACGTCTAGTGCTCGGTTACGATGCCAATGCATACCACAGTCAATGGGGAAGCAGGAACATCAATAGAAGAGGTGAGACAATTTTTGATTTCATTATCGCAAATAGCCTTTTTGCCTAAAATAGGGAGGGCACTCCTACGTTCAAAACGAAGAAGAGTGATGCGGTTATTAATATTACATTAGCAAACTCTAGGGATCTGGTAGTTTACTGGGTAGCTATGCAATATTCTTTCTTTGACCATAGTAGAATAACCTTCAGTCTGAACTTTCTGGGTTTGGAGAGAAGACCTTATAGGAATCCTAAATTGGGACTCACTCAGGTCTGAACTGTATTCGAGACTATAAAGTACTCCTGGATGGCAGGCATCAAAGGATGGTTTGAACTATATGATGGAGAATCTATATGAGTCAATCATCAAAAGCTATGAGCTTTCTTGTGAGAGCAGCCGATATGGTGATCAAAGAAACTAAGTATCCAACGGACCGCTATCGGCTGGCTTTATAATAAAGCCCATAAATCTGGCGGGATTGAAGATTGGGGCACCCATAGAGTGAGTTCCAATAGGTACAAAAAGGACATTAAAAGAGCTAAGAGGATGAAACTCAATGAGCCCAAAAGATATTATAAAGGATCCTAGTGTTCCTGGATGTACCCAGAAATCAGATGGTTCATGGACAGAGTCTAGATTTAAGTCATTTACTGTTCTTATGGAAACACATTTTCCAGGTTGCAAGTATACGTTGATGGAAGGACCGTTTGAAAGAATTGAATTCCTCTCAGAGTCCTGAGGCTATTAGGCAGTCGCTGGTGGATCTTAACATATATGACTTCTTGGTCGAATGGATAGTTCTTATAAATAGTAGAATTATCAACTCGAACTTGGGTGAACTATGTCTAAAGAAATTAGTGACTAAGGGAATACCGCAAGGGAGAGTGAACTCACCCCTTTTATGGCTATTGGCTATCAACGTCATCTTAAGTCAGTTTGAAAAATCGTAGCATATACTGATGATGTGGTCATACTGGTGGCTGGGAAATTTCTTCCCACAATTAGTGAGATCATGCAGTCAGCGCTTGGTGAACTGTCCTCCTGGGCCACTGATAAGGAGCTGCGAGTGAATCGTGATAAGATGGAGTTCTATTCACGAGGATGAACAAGTTTGAGAAATTTAAATTACCGTTACTAGGTGGAATAGAACTAAAATTGTCCGACACGGCGAAATATCTTGGAGTTTTCCTCGATAGTAAGCTGTCTTGCAACAGAAACATTCAGGAGAGGCTCTAACGCACTATACCTATAGGAATTCTATAGGAAAGAATTGGGGACTCAGGCCAAAGGTTATAAACTGGACTTACACATCGGTAATTTTTGCTTATGGATGTTCTGTATGGTGATTGGCAGTGGAACGAAAGAGCAATAGGAACCTTTTGTCAAAAGCACAGAGGTGTACTTCAATTCTCATTACTTTTGCCTTGAGAAATAAATCGTGGGCGGCTTTGAACAACGTACTTCATTTCTTGCCCATTGAGAAGTTCGTGAGAAGTATGGTGGCAAGAAATCTGCTGAGACTTAAAAAATTAGGACTACTGGGTTCATCAAGGGCAGGCCATTCCAGTATTATATACAAAGTCAGCTATGGTGAGTATAATATATGTCCCACGGGCACATCAGATTATGTAACTATGGAAATAAACTTAGGGAGACACCTGTTGTGGTGATTCTTAATGGAGAGAGATGGCCAGGCACTGAGAATCTGTACGAAGGCTGTGTAGTGTACCAACCGGCTTTGTCAAACATTTGAACATCTGTTTAGGCTACCAGGTTGAGCGGCGCTGGTATCTGGCGGAAGCCGGGCTATAACTCGCCCGATAGGGTGGAGTTCTTGCTCGCCTGGTTTCCAATGACCGGGTACACACAAAAAAAATACCAGTTAAAATAATAAAAAAAATTTAACAAGAAGTAAAATTTCATATGGGGACCCGAAGTGAGCTACGTTCACATTCTTGCCTAGTTTTAATAATTACTTGAAGGTTGCAGCATTCTCTTCACTTTTAAACGGCAGCAGTTACGCTGGGGTAAATTATCAAAGTTCCCTCTCTATGGTAGCCGGCTCCTAATTTGGCACCCCTATCACAGCTACGCTATCTCATCAACCACTATTTCTTCCAATCACTTACTTTAAAATCCTTTTACCACGTATTTAAAAATATGAACACAACTTATTTTCGCAAAACGTTATAAAAATCTTTTCTTTTATTTACAAAAACCCAAAAAAATGGTAAAAACACATTTATGCCATACTGGGGATTTTATATCACAATATAAATTTATAAAAAATATAACCAAATGAACGAAAATTTACCAAATTAAAAAAGCATATAAAAGGTAAGTATATATAAATAATTTAGAAAAAAAAAAGAAAAATTGAAAAACAATTCATTTATACATTTCTTTTAGTTCGGGAGTACTGTGTGTTCAAAATGGTGCAGCTTCTAATGATGTAAATTATTTTGTTTCAATTAAAAAAAATCACATTTATTATTTATTTATTTTTCTATTTTTTTTTTCTTTTTTTATGCTCAACCTTTTTTTTATACTGGAAGCATAGATATGGGTCTGATCGAAAATTAAGGTATAAATGCCCTAACTATCATTCCTATCTATTTTTTTTTAATCTTTTCTATTTTTTTTCTATATTTTTTTTTATATTCTATATATTAATAAAATTTATATGTAGTTTTCTTTTTTAGTTTCGTCCGTCTATTTCCGTCCGAGTCTGGCGATACCTGCTGACCTGGTGATATATTCGATGCAATCCCACGCTGACAGAGGTGAAGAAGAATTAGTTTTCCTTAGCTTGGATAGCCAGGTGGCAGTAAAGTTTTGGATACGAACTTCATAAAATCTAGGCTAGTTAGCAAATGCAAAAAGTCATCTAGGGAGTTGAAAGAACACTATGAAGTGTGACTATGCTGGATACCAGGCTATTGTGATATTATTGGCAATGAAATGGCAATGAACTGGCAATACCACGCTCAGCGATAGATGTTTCAAACAGTGAGTCCTAAGTGAAACCTCTATTAGGTTTCTTCTTTCGGAAGATTCGAGAGTGGAACTTGGATAGAACCAATCAGGCTTGATAGAGTAGAGTAGACAGTAAGAAATCGAGGGCATTATGGCCGACACTCGACAAGGCAAACACGATTACTCTTCTGAGTTTGAATAAGAAGGGGTTAAGGACTATGATGGGTGTCATAACGGGACACTGTATGATAGGGAAGATGAGGTCTAAATGGGATGTTGGCAATTCTAACTTTTGTACAATATGCGAAGACGTTGATGAGACCAAGTCGATTGAACACATTTTGTGCCATTATCCACGATTACAACAACGTAGGATAAAATGGTTAGGAAATCAATTCATCGACGAGTGAATGATGCTCCGACTTGGAAACTTGAGGGCGTCATAGGCTTCGTTATGAGAATTGGATGGCTTAATGGGCGCAAAGGGTAGAAATATTCCCCGACTTATTTTTTTCTCTCAACTCTTGAATTTTTTAATTTTTTATCAATTTTAACATTTTTCTGAAAGCACTCACAATGGACCGGTTTTGGTCTCTGGGAACTCAGACCAAAGGTTGTAAACTGAATTTTAACATCGGTAATTTTTGCTTATGGATGTTCTGTATGGAGGTTGGCAGTGGAACGAAAGAGCAAAAGGAACCTTTTGTCAAAAGCTCAGACCTATCTGTCTATTGGGACATTAAATTCTTATTTCTTTTTCTTAATTCTTTTTTACATGAAGAGCACTTTCTCATATTGTTTTTATTATTATCACAACACAATTATTCACAATAAAAAAATATTTTTTTTTTAACACAATATTACAATTTTATTTTTACCACACAATATTTCTTCATAAAAGGAAATAACTCGGAAAACCACATGTTTTATATAAATAAACAAAAACAAATATTGACAATTATCTTGCAAACATATAGAAAACGACAAAAAATGATCAGCTGTTTTCGTACTGTCAGCAGTTATAATCGCGCCTTGTGCTTGTAAAATTAAAAACAAAGTGCCTATTGTTCTCGCCTTGTTTTTGTATTTGTTGTAGCGGTACTCCCACCTGTTATAATTATTCCATGACAGCTATTAACGCTGACGTTATGTCTACACGAAGAAATTTTTATTTTCTAACATAAGAAATAACGTCGGCAGAAAAAGGAAACAAACTTTTGTTTCCAATTTTATGTTAAAGGGTACATGAGAAATTATTTTTTTTTTAATTTTTGCTTGTTTTTTTGTCTTAAAACAAAAATAATTCATTTTGCACCTTTTCTTCCTTTAAAAGAACAAAATTTTAAAAGATAACGATAAATTTGACAGCTAATGTTAAACATTATGGCCAAAACTTTGCGTTTGAAGATTTATTACGAAATAAATTGCGCAATAGATTTCCTATTGGTCCACACGTAACATTTTAAAGAAATAGAATTTGACAATAGTTTAATGAAGGTTTTTTGTTAAACATTTTCCTTCTCAACACTAAATTTATACACAGCCTTTTTTCTCACTATTAGTATTAATAATATAGATATAAGGTTTTAATAAACCATCTCTAAATCAATTAGATCTAGTCTTGTAACAAAACCATTTTACCGAAAAAAAAATTGATAATCGCCAACATAAAAATCCAACTGATATTAATGCTGATAAAATATGTGAGGTAACGCTAACAGAGGGAGAGTAACTATTTTGTTTATATTATGTTAAATTTTAAATTAGAGGAACACATATTCTGATAAATCCTATAAGATATCATTATTTTCAAGTAGTTACAGAGTATGTCCTCTTTATTTAAGAAATTCGCAATTTTTTAGTACAAATTTTATAAAAAATAATTTTACAATGTAAAACGATCATTAAAAGAAAACAATTTTACAAAAAATATTTTTTTTTAGTAATTTTCAAAATATGCAAGCGCACGCATATAAACTTTCGTGTAAATGTATTTTTTGACAGTTCATCTTATGAGATGGTTGTGTAGAGAAATCTCATCCAAACATGACCTGTAAGGAGAACCAAGGTAGGGACTTTAGATCCGAAGTGGATCAAGAGTCTCAGAAAAAACTGGAATTATTGGGGGCGTTGTCAATTTTGGGTTTGGGTTTATTAGGTTTAGGTATACGAAATCTGATAAAACCAAAGAGGTTATCAGTGGTGCAAAATAATTCGTGAAGTGAAGAAATGTGAAGCAGCCTCAGCCAAACTCCCAAAGCACCTTACTGATTCCAACGTGGACATGGCCCTTATCCAAGAACCTTGGATTAATAACACCATGGTGGATTAAGGGTCTCGGGATACTCCTTGTTCATACCGTCCACTATGAAGAAGGTACGAATATATATATATTGGCAAAAAATGAAATAAATTTTAACCTTTGCATTCATTTAGCAGTGGGGACCTTACGGTTGTGCAATGGGAAGCCACTGGAGGCAGTAGGCTAGTACTGGCAATAGTGTGTAGGCCATATGATGAGGCCGATCCACCACGCAATGCTCTGCAGGAATTGGAGGAGCACATAAGACGGTGAGACACATACATGACTCTCGCATGTGATACGAAAGCTCACCATAACCAACGGAGAAACAGTGACATCAATGAAAGGGATGAATTTGTATTTGATTTTATAATTAATCATAATCTTTATATCTGTAACTCCTCCAAGCACTAGTACATTCAGAACTAGGTTAGGTTAGGCTAAAAAAGAGCGGTGTCTTCACACCTGCACTCAGAGACTATCAGGTCCATTGTGATCTCTTTATAAATACCACAGAAAGGCTAATAGAAAAATAAATACCTTAATAGAATAAGGCACTAGAATAGAAAGAAAGATAACATAAATAAAAGAAAAGTGTGGAACCTAAGACCCATCACTCAAACCTGATTACCTCTAAGCCAGTTTATCCCCATTACGAACTTTATAAGGTTACTGACTCCTTTATCCGTAACCTGCTCTAGTTCGTATAGAATATGGTTTCCAAACCACTTCAGTCAACTGCACTGAACTCTACACAACGACAGAGTATGTGTTCCACTGTCTCTAGTTCCTCTACATCATCGCACGTCCTACAGTGTTCCACTTACTAGTGTTATTCCGTATTGCGAAGTGACCAGTAATCATACCAACAATGACCCTTAGATTCCCATGACTTATGCCCAGAAGACGCTTCGAAAGTGATGGTTTAAGACTAGGCCATAACGCTCTAGATACCTTGCAGTCCGTTCTACTCCTCCAAGCATGATTCGTTCTTCTTAAAGCCCATTCCCCTATGGCCATGAAATATGACCCAATTGGAATCGTAACCGATAACTTCACAAAAGATTTGTCCAGCTCCGAGCCCTATACGGCACCCGTAATGCCAATTGAAGCACTTTAGAGAGAAGGTTCCTATACGTTCCTTTTCTCAACGCCTCCCACCATACCGAACATTCATTAATACGTCGTCAGCGTAGGCTGCAATCTTCGTTCCCACGACATCGAACTGTCTCAGTATGACATTCATTGCCATTGCAAAAAATAATGGAGAGGACCACCCCCCTTGCGGTGTGCTCCTTGTCACGAGCTTCCTTCCCATGATCGGTCTATATTCCTTATGCTAGTGTGCAGTGAGATGACCCAAACATTATCATTCTGCAACATGGCCGGAAAATGGCATCTGGGCCAGGTGACTTATATAGCCTAAATGAGTTTACCGCCCTCTTCTGATTCGGACTGTAGGTTATCATTGACACTACCTATCCTCCCATCAGATTCTATATCATTACAGCCAGGGAAGTGAGTCTCCATCAGTAAGCTGAGGGACTCCGAGCCAGACTTTGCCAACGAATTGTCCGCACGTTGTATATATCCAAGTGCCACAGGGTCTTTGGATTCACCTCCTTGGTTTGCTAGCGTTACATCTATAATTTTTTTACCATCTTTTATTCTGAATTTAGGATCATTATCACTATTGCAGATATGAAGATTACAACTAGTTGTAAATTCAAATACTAACTCGCCTTGCTTCCCCATTGGTAGTGGTGAGTATTCGCATCACATCCCAAAACCTGTACACTCCTCTCCTCCTGCTGTGCTCCACCAAATGCTGCAGAGCAACGCCCGCTGGATCGGCCGCCTCGTATGGCATGTACACTGATGACAGTATAAGTCTACTACCAGTGATTTCCCATTGGACAGCTGTAAGGTCCCCGTTGCTAAAAGAATGAAGAAGATTAATATTCAAGTCATTCCTAGCTAATATACAGTTTATACCCCGTTGTACTTAAATCACATACCCTGATGTTGTTAATCCAGGATTCCTCGATAAGAGTCATGTCCACTTTGGAGTCAATGAGGAGTTTTGTCAATTCGGCTGAGGCTGCTTCACAGTGATGCAAATTAAGTTGCACCACTGACAACCTCTTTGGGTTTATCAGATCTAGTATACCTAAATACAATTACCCCAAAACCAAAATTGACAACTCCTCCCAGTGACTCCAGCTTCTTCAGGGACTCCTGATCCACTGCGAATCTGAAGTCTCTGCCTTGGTTCTCCTTACAGGTCATGGAGTTCACAATCTTCCATTGACCTGTAACACGACCTACATTCTGATTTTCCAATCAGAATGGTACCAATCTCTGGAATGTTTGGAGGAAACCATGAGTGACGGATTGGATGCAGGGGCAACTCAGACTCTAGTATCACCACAAGTTTCGCCCCGGATAAAGAGTATCGCACTTATTAACTGCATTTTTAAGAACTTCAGAAAATATCTTATTACCGCAGTTGATAGCCTTAACTCCCTTCAATCAGTCCGGCCTTCCTCTTACGAGGGCGATCTCTTCAATGAGCTAGTGCTCAATCTGTCGCCATTGCTCAACGGTGATCCTCCCATCTGGATCAACTTTGTCAATGACAGCAGCTCGAATACAATTCTGCAACACTGATTCCTTCGCCTTTTTCGAAGTTGAGGGCTGTTCGCTTCCTGACTCAGCTCTTTTAATAACTTCCTTGCCGGGGCCCTTAGTAGAGCTGGAAGGTTTGCAAGCAGCCTTCTTGGCTATCGAGATCTGCTGGTCATCCCCAGACCTGGGGACCCTTAGAAGAGCCGTGTGGGATTTGACTGACAGCGCTCGAAGAAGAAGGTCGCATGCCAGAGGTTCTAGCAACCCCACTAGTGGTGCCCTTATGATTTCCACTGGTAGAGCTGGTCGGCCTCTGACCTACTGCCTTATTGCTTGTCGATGGCTGATCATCTCCAGGCCTAGCACCCTTGGCAATCTTTTGCGAATTGCCAGATTTGCTGGATGGTACATGAACAGTCTCACCACCAGTATTCTTTGGCTTGCCAGTCTTTACCCGCTGGTCAAGAAGGGTTGCAGGTTTGGCTGGTTCGCCACTATCCTTATTTTTCTCTCCGGCACGGATCGTTGACTTTCCTCCTGTGCTCTCATGAGGCACCTCTGGAGTGATGTTAACATTCTCACACAATCCTTCAGGATAAGACATTCCCAGAGAGTCATAAGGAGATCCGTAGATCCGTTTGAATCTTTTAACGTTCCTCCTGTGCTTAGCTATCTTATGTCTGTCCTGTCGCCATGCGACCGTTCGTCATTTGTCCGTGGAATGGAATTTATTTTTGAATAATCTACTTCGTCCCACGAGTATGGTAGTAATAGAAGGACCATCTCGCGCTGTGAAGGCCTGCGCGGACTAGGCTAATGTTTAGAACCAACCCGTGCCATAGGCGTTGGAGGGGAGCTTTTAGCTGTTATTTTATTTAAGCACCAACTAACCATTCAGGTACTCGGCACTGCTACCAAACAGCTTGAACTTGAAGTTGGGTGCATTCATTTGGTCCACGAGATACAATATGGAACTCTAGGATCATAGATAATACACATGATCTGAACACTCAAATCATGGGGACACGTCTGATAGGAGTAAATGCATCAAAAGACCACACAGATACATTCAGAACTAAAGATAGGGAAACAGTTATAGCCACAACGCTAGCGAACCAGGGAGCGATTTTGTTTAGAGATAGGTAGGTAGGTAAAGAAGGGTTGCACAGCACTCATAAGAGTTCTTGTGCATCCACTCGGAGACCATGAGGTCCATTGTGAGTCCCTTCATGAAGAAAATAGAAATAAACTACAGATAGGATATAGAAAAGAGCAAGAAGGAAAATAGTGGAGAAAGAGCAGAGACCAAGAGAAGTATAGAAAAGAATAGAAAGAATTTGAAAAGAAGAAGTACTACCTCCCCGTGTCGCTCGCTGTAGGCCAACGACCCCCTCTTAGCCAGCCTATTCCCATGACAAATCCTATCAGTCTATCGAGATCTAATCTCGATATACTGTCCAATTCGTCAAGGAATCGACTGCCTAACCATTTCTGCCTACTTAGTTGTAGACATGGACAGTGACATATAATATGTTCCACCGTCTCCAGCTCCTCATTATCTTCGCACAACCTGCAAAGACCGGAGGAACTCCTATCCCAATTCCCTATCATTCCCCCTATGGGACAATGACCTGTCAGAACACCTATCATAGTCTTCAGGTTTCCCCTTTTCATGCTTAAAAGTAGATTTGTATCTGCTTTATCAATTTAGGGCCATAGGACCCTTGATAATCTGCAGTCCGTTCTACAATTCCATGCATGATTGGTTCTATCCCGAATCCACTCCCCAACTAACCTGAAGTAAAAGCCCAGAGGTGGTCTCACACCGCTTTCACTTGCAGTCCTATCCAAAGCTGAGCCGTTCCTAGCCAATTCGTCAGCTACCTCATTGCCATTTATCTCGCAATGACCCGGTACCCAGCAGAGTCTGATATGATAATCCCCCATCAATCTCCTAAGAGCCCTCTTACAGTCGCTAACTAGCCTAGACTTAACAAAATGTCCTTTCAAGGCCTTCAGCGCCGCCTGGCTATCCACATACAGAGTTACCTCTGTATTCAATTCAATGTTCCCTGCAATCAATTCTGTGGCCCTAAGAATACCTAGAATTTCCGCCTGGAACACACTACAACTATCCGGGAGTCTATACGTCCTCCTGATGTTTCCCTCAACTAGATACACACCTGCACCAGTGCCTGTATCCATTTTGGATCCATCAGTGAACACCGATACTCCACTGAATAGTTTCTCCCTATCTGACCATTGGTTCCTACTCGGAATAATCAGTATAGGATTTTCCCCGAAATCGACCTCCTTGCACATATAGTCCGTGGATCCAGAAGGAACCAGGGTATGTCCACCGAGATTGACCTCGTTTATTCTGATTGATCCTGTAAGTCGTAGTTCACTAAGTCTAAGCAGGCTCCCTGCAGCCATTCCCATCACAAACTCCTCAATGGGTAGGAGATGCAGAATGACGTCAAGTGCCGCCTGAGGTGTGCTTCTTACGGCACCCGTTATGCCAATCGAAGCACATCTCTGGGCTTTAGACAAAAGATTCCTACGACTTTCTATTCTCATTGCCTCCCACCAGACAAGACATCCATACGTCAGAATTGGCCTCACCACCGAGGCGTAAATCCAATTTACTACCATCGGTTTGAGTCCCCAACTCTTACCTATGGAGTTCCTGCATGTGTAATAGGCGTTGAGACCTCTCTTAAGCCTCTCCTGAATGTTCCTCTTCCAAGATAATTTACTATCAAGGAACACACCAAGATATTTTGCCTCCTTTTTCAATCCCAGTTCAGTCCCCCCTAGTACCGGTAGCCTAGTTAGAGATAGTTATGGATAATTAATTTTCCGACCATAGCATAATATCCTTCAGTCTTAAATTTGCAAAATCATAGGGATAGCCTTATAGGAACTCCAGAAGGTTTGTGATGAGATTTCTCTACACAACATCTTATAATACTAATATTTGAGTCTACACGTGAAATAATTCTCTCAGAAAAATCTTACATTTATGTTACTTCTAGACGGGCTGATATAATTTTTGAGCTCAAGCCAAGATAAATTTGTTTTGCTATTAAAAGTCATTTCGTAATTTTTTACATTTATTTTTTTAAGAAGAAACACAATTCTTAATGGTAATCTCAAATAATTAATTATTTGGAGCAAAAATAACAAAAAATACAATAAAATTAAAAAAAAATACTATTAAATTTTGACAACATACCTCGACAAAAGCATTTATTATAATAATTTAATAAAAATTTATTCTGTGTTCCCAAATATGGTGATATAAATAAAAAATTAAAGTAGCTCAGCCGACATTTGTTACTTGTTATGATAGAAAAATCTCTCGTGTATACCCTACGTAAAGAAAATAAACTTAACAGCCCGTCTAGACATAACATAATATGTAAGATTTTTCTGTCAGAGAGTGTCAAATTCGCTCTCTGAAAGAATTATTTCACGTGTAGATTCAAATATTAGTATCATAAGATGTACTATGAGACTGTTGTGATGAGATTTCTCTACACAACCATCTTATAAGATGAACTGTCAAAAAAATACACACACGCGGAAGTTTGTATGTGTTTTGGAAATTACTAAAAATAAACAATGTTTTTGTAAAATTATTTTCTTTTAATGATTGTTTTACATTTAAAAACAATTTTATAACAATTGTGTTAAAAACGTGCAATTTTTTTTTTTAATAAAAAGTACATGTTTATTCTGTGACTGCTTGAATATAATGATTTCTTATAAGATTTATTAGAGTATGCATACCCCTTATTTTAGATTTAACATAATATAAACAAAATGGTTACTCTCTTCTGCTTGCGTTATCTCACGTATTATACCAACATTAATCTCAGTTGTAGATCTAAGGTTAGGGTTGTAAAAAAATCTATTTTCATAGATTTCTGCGATACGACACCCCAGGTCTAAAACTGAGATTAACGCTGATATAATATGTGAGATAACGCCGGCAGAGGAGAGTAGCCATTTTGTTTATATTATGTTAAATCTTAAAAAAGGGGTACACGTATTCTAATAAATCCTATAAGATAGCATTATTTTCAATCAGTCACAGAGTAAACATGTCCTTTTTATTTAGGCAATTCGCACTTTTTTAGCACAATTTTTATAAAAATGTTTTTTAGCATGTAAAACAAACACTAAAAGGAAAAAATTTTACAAAAAAACATTGTTTTTCAGTAATTTCCGAAATACACATGCTCACACACAAACATAAAACATCTTATAATACTAATATTTGAATCTACACGTGAAATCTTACATATTATGTTACGTCTAGAAGGGCTGATAATTTCGCTAAGATCTGCATAACAGCCCGTCTAAACGTAACATAATATATAAGATTTATGTGTCAGAGTGTGTCAAATTCGCTCTCTGAGAGAATTATTTCACGTGTAGAGTCAAATATTAGTATTATAAGATGTATTATCAGACTGTTGTGATGAGATTTCTCTACACAATCATCTTATAAGATGAACTGTTAAAAAAATACACATATACGAAAGTTTGTTTGTGTGTGTGCACGTGTAATTTGGAAATTACTGAAAAACAATGTTTTTTTTGTAAAATTTCCTTTTAGTGTTTGTTTTATATGTTAAAAAACATTTTTATAAAAATTGTGTTTAAAAAGTGTGAATTGCTTAAATGAGAAGGACATGTTTACTCTGTGACTGATTGAAAATAATGATATCTTATAGGATTTATTAGAATACGTGTACCCCTTATGTAAGATTTAACATAATATAAACAAAATGGTTACTCTCCTCTGCTGGCGTTATCTCACATATTATATTACCTAGTGTCTACATTAGGCAAATTTATATTAAAACAAACGTCAAAATCAGTGCGAATATATATAAAGTAACCTTAGTTGAACAGTTGATTATTATTTTGGTTGTTACAGTTGTCAAACTGCATATATAAAAAACAATAATGAATACGCCACATTGTTGTTTTTGTGCAACTGTTACCTCCTTCCCCAAATTCGCGTTGTTTGATGTTTGTCTTAATAAAAAAATCTCTAATGTAGACACTATGTTAGCGTTAATCTCAGTTGTAGACCTGGGGTAAAGCAGGTTGAAACAGTTGATTTCGATACGATGATTTTATTGGTCCCTGAAAGAGTTTCAAAGTAAGAGTAAAAATTGTATATTGGAGCGATTTGTGAACAATAGATTTGGTTTCAATATAATGAAACGTGTTCTTAATTTTCGTTCATACTGTGTATCAGTGGTTAAAACTTCAGAAAGAGACAAGGAAAAGCAGAATTTTGCTTTATTACGTCATGTTTCTAAAGTTCTAGATCAGCCTGTAAAGGAAGAATTTATTTTGTCGAATCAAGAAGTGACTGATATCAATAAAAAAACGGTATTGTTATTGGAACGACTTGCTTTGGTAAATCTAGATGGTGAGGAAGCTTTGAAAACTTTAAGAAATAGTATACAGTTTGCGAAAAAAATTGAAAGTATCAATATTACTGGCAAGAAGCCGTTATACACTGTATTAGAGGATCAACCAATTCATCTACGCAGTGATATTGTAAGCGAAGGAAATTATCGAGAAGAGATTTTAAAAAACGCAAAAATTATTGAAGATTACTATTTTATTTCACCGCCTGGCAATATACCTTTAAAACAAGAGCAGGAAACCCAATTATAAATGTAAAGAAAATTCATACTTCTTTACATTTTTTCGCTTAACATGAAGTGCTTTAGGCGTATATTGAAATTTTTAAATGATGTGAATTATTTATCATTATATTCTGTATGGAGTGAAAATAAAGATGTGAATTATAAATTTTCTTTATTACAAAATGGATTAAAATTGAGGGAAGAGTTAGTTAAACAGTGGACTAATACTTCTACAAGTTGGGCTATACAATACGGTGATATCATTAAAACCGAAAGTTTGTTGAAAGATTACAGCAGAACGTCTTTTCTACACAGTGATGCATTTCAACAGATATATAAACACGAACTAAGTAATCTTTCAAATCCTATTTTATTAAAAACAATTTTAAGTAACGTATGTAGTTTTATTTATGATGATGACATTTTCCATTGTTCTGGTGATAATACCCTCTTGGTGTCTGAATACTTTGTACCACCCGAAAATGGGTTGTCTAAATATTACAACTTACAGCGAGAACGTAAAATTTGGTGGATGCGATTTTCTGCGAATGCCAGTCGTTATGGCATTGAACCATTTGATTTTTCTGTTAATGAGACAGCAGAAGATAAACTATTTGAAAAATGCAAATCAATAACTATTAAGGCTAATTTTCCTTTTGGGTTAGTCAATATGGAGCACATCACTCTATTTCCTTTACACGAATTGAGTACTTTAAATCCGCCTGAAAATACTTACAAAATTTCTTTAATACGATCTGTCATTAACTTGGATTTTACAACATGTGGTAAAAAATTTATTCGATAAGTGTCAAAATCTTGCTATTACAATTCGATCAATTAGCTCTGATTTTAGATGCTTGTGAAAGAAGTGCAGTGAACGGAAATAACTCGTTGATGTTAAATCGAAAACTGGCTCCATATCAAGTTTTACTTGCAAGTCTGCATACGGGAAGTAAATAATGAAAGACATTAACTTCTATTAAAAGTGGGACTAATGAATTATTATCTATTACAGATAAAATTGTGGATGAACTAACCTTGCATCTGGAACATGTAATAAGTAAAAGTGGTCTTCGATTGTATGATAAATCTATACACATAAATAGTCAATCAGAACTCGAAAAAAAGCTAGTGCATTTTGACAGCCTCGGTGTTCCATATACTTTAGTCGTTGATCATGAATCAATTAAAAATGGCCTAATAAGAATACGCAGTCGCGATACGACTCTCTTTGAAACTATACATATTAGCGACATGCCAAATTATATATTATCTATTTTTAAACTTTAATTGATGTAAATTCAATAAATCATAATATAAATTGTGAGATATTTTTATAAAATCAATTGTACATTATGTTTGTTCTTAAAAAAAAAATATCTTAAGTAACGAATAAGTTGAAAATATAAACCAAAAATATAGGAAATCGCACCCAGCAAAAACGGCAAAGCGAAAAATGATTCGCTAAACGTATTGTCTGGATGACAAACAGTATTGCGGCAATAATCGAATGAAAACGTGTCCCGACCGCAATACGATAGCGATTCTTCTATATGACAATCTAGCAATATCGCCAGATAATCATATAGAAGAAAATTCGAAAATATTGCTAAAATGATTTTAGGAAGATAAAAAGAAGATTTTGCCTAGAACCCACCCAGAAGAAAAGGAAAATTACACATTTGTAACCGTAACCACTGAAAAAAAATTGTTTTTTTTTACTGAGATGATATTCGATATGATATACTACATCTACAGAAAATATTTTATATTTATATAAAAGTACTGCTGTTTTTGAAATTTCTAAAAAATCGTTTTTTTTTAGAATTTTTGTATTTCGGCTTAAGTTCATTGAATAATTGTAGAAGAATACATCGTAAAAAGTTTTATTGGACACTCGGCAGAATGGAATACATTTTCTGGTCCGCCACGACCGTCATCAGCACTCTTCAGCGTCCCACAGTGTTGTTCTCTGTAAACATCATCTATTTAACTTACAACTTTTCGGGAAATGGAATCCGTAACTTTTATTTTCCCTATATTTTTTAAGTATAACGAATGGTTTACGATAAAGCTTTTTAGAATTATCTTTTTTGTATTCTTTTTCAATTATTATTGTTTCTATGCTTAAAGCCAGTTATTAGGTAGTAAATAATCAAGCAATGTATAATTGTTATTGTTTAGCCACTTATTAAGTAGCAATGAACAATGTTGTTATTTGATTTGTTCCTTCTGTTTGTTTTCTATTTTTAGAAATGCTTAACAGTGGAGTCAAGTAACATTTTTTGTACCGTGCCTTGTATTGAGTTAATTAGTTTATAGTTTTTTTCAGAAGTAAATATTTTTATCAAAAGACTATATTTCTCTAAAAAAGCTCAACAAATGTAATATTGAAGTTAAAATTTATTAAATATAATTATTTTAAGAAACAAGATTTAATTAAGGTAAGAAAATAATCATCAAGAACGAGACTAAGTTTTATATAATATGTACAGAAAATCGTCTCAGTTTCTTCGAAATCGATTTTGCAGGTAGACTGTCACCGAAAATAGAAAACAATGTAGCATCAAAATTTTCAAATTCGGGTTTTTGATTGATATTTACTTTTCCGAAATACATATAATCACAAATTTTCAGACATATCTGCAAAAATAAACATTGATGTAACAGCGTCATAACTCGCAAATTTCATAAATACGTAGTAAATAAATTGTTTTTTTTTTTTTTTTTTTTTTTTTTTTTTTTGTATTTCACGACGGATCGCGATAAAAGTATTTTTATCAAATATTTGATTTTTTTACTAAAGATATGGACGCTACTCAAAATTTTAGAAAAATGTTATGGAAAAGTACCATTTTCTTGTTACAGTTATTTTTTAGTAAAATAAATTTCTCTTTTACAGAAAATAATGACATAATTAAAAAATAACCGACATTCGAAAAATTAATATAAAAAAATCGACAGTACTTGAAAAACCATCTTTTAATAAAAAGATGGATTATTTGTAAATTTTACAAATGTACAAAAACCATAAAGGAAATTCGACAAATGTGGGCTATAATTTCTTTAATTTTAAATTGTCATCACAATATAGAATGAAAATCAAAAATTTTGTATTCTAAAACTTGCAAATAAGTTGCTTAAATATATTTCTATTTGCAAATTTTGTACTTTAAAAAATACAAATTTTACATGCAATTAATGTAAGAAACCTCAAAACAATTCACACAATTTGTGATGCGGGTAATGTGGACTAGTATGTGCGGGTAATACAGATTCCCCTTCCACATTATACAAAGCAAAAATTTAAATTCTATCAAGGAAAATGAAGTACTTTTTAGTTCAATTTAAGTTTAAATGTGTATTTTTTATTATCAAATGTATATTGAAATTTTCTCCTAAAAAACTTGAATTTAAAAATGGTATGAGTGCTCCACATAGCGCGATTTTAAGTTATGGCCAATAAACAACTTTTCAGTTTTTATACTAAATAAATTTAAATATCGAACAATTGTAAATGATGTTTAGAATTGGCACCCATTATATAAAAATTTGTTACGTAATTGTTCAAAAAATTGTGTCCACTTTGAAAAAAAAAAAAAGAAGAAAGCAATCCGAAAATACCTATTATCGAATAACACTATACTGAAAAATATATTCAAAAACGTTTTGAATTAAAAAGGAAATTTAAATTCAAGTCAAATTTATTTTACTTTAAATTCTTTATACATATATGATATATATATAATATATTTCTAAATCTGATACCAGAGAGTATATACATAGAGGAGAAACAATAGGTTGACAATTGAAAATAATATATATTTTTTTGAAATAATTTAATTTTTATTTTTTTTTTTCCAGCAAGAACAAAATACATTTGATTACATATATTTTCTTGTTGCATGAGTTTGGTTTTTGGCAATAAGTTTCGTCTCTTATTAACCTGTGTCTGAGACTCTTTGTTAGATTTTTTCATTATAAACTTTTTTTGGAAAAACAAGAATCAGGCTTTTCAAGCGTATACATTTGTTTATGTTTTGGTCAAATATTGAAAGCAAATTTTTAAATAACATTAAACGCTTTTTTGGAAATAATTCTGCAACTTGTTATCCGTTAAAGATATCTGAATAAAATTTGACATGGCCAGAGCTGAGGTGTCTTCGAGTTGAGTTGGAGGAGCAATCATATAAATTTATAGATCCGATAAAGTTATATTAGTCTGAATTTGAAACTTAAAAAAATCCACATTTATATTTTTTTCTAAAAAGGTGGTAATATTTTTTCACTTATAAAATTTGTTTTTTGTTCTGTCCTATATAATTTTTTTAATGCTTTCAATAGAAATTTTAACGAAAATGCGTGTAAAGAAAACCCGAAGGCGCTTGTGGCAACGGTCTATTCATAAGCCCTATTTAAAATTTATAAATTTTTCATAATATTTTTTTTAATTTGCTTGTAAAATTCTCAAATCGCAAAGCTGCGATCAAAAAAAGTATTGTTAATTAAAAACCTCCACAGTGAGTGTTTCAATGAAAGAAGTCAATTTTTAAAAGATGTTTTTCCTGGATGTTTTGGGTATCTTGGTATAAAAAAGTTAGAGTTTTTTGTAGTTCTTTAATTTAATGTCAAAATTTCAATAGGATATTTTTGTTTCAACAAGGCCATCTATGCCATGTTTCTTAATAAAGCAGGTCGTGTATTGTATGATACCATCATATACAGTACCTCTGAACCGACAAGTCTTATAGAATAAAAACGTATCTAATGAATTGCAACGTCATTTAAGACTTTATATAGTAAGACATAAAATCGATATATATTCTCTGGATCTGGAATTTAAAGTGTGGCAAGCTTTTCTTCCTAACGAGCAAACACAATCTATTTTGGATATTTTAAATAGAGGTTAAAACAATTGGGTGTACGTTTGTTGGTTAGTAGTGATAAAAAGCACTCATATTTAGTAGTGTTTAAGCAAGAAGTTGGTAATGCTTCCAATAATAACAACTTTCGATCACATATATATATATATAGTTTAGGAGTAGCAGAGGGCGGCATATCTATTATATGCCACCACGGAATGTAGAAACAAATTGTGATACTTTAAACGGTCTTAGTTTCCATAAAAGATATTGTTACGTTTTTACCTTTTAAAAACGGTCGTTCATTTCCTTTAAATAAACTTTATACTTTGATTGCAAAAAAATAACAGCAGTTTAGTAGTTTAAAAATTGTAACGACTCTTTATTTTATTTAAAAATGTACAACAATACAGTTTATAAGTCATTTTGTGTTTTAATACACACACACACTTAAATTACACGCTTTATACAGCACACTTTAACGATGTACAAGATTATACAGCCAAGGCAGTTAATATGTCTTTACTTAACGACGCTTGCAACCAGACTGACTCAATGGTGTTCTCACGGCCAATTTATATACACTGTATTACCTACTAGATGTTTCTTGAAAGCTCTATTTCTCTCTACAATGTTCTTAACGGACAAACTAGAGCTTTTGATGTTAATGTTAGCAACTTAAACATTTAGTGTTGCCATACTTAAAAAACAATGGTGAAAGCTTTTTATTTAATGTTGTATGTTTAGAACTATGTTAATAATTTGATATGTTAACTGCTGTTAACATAAACGGAAATGCCTAGAAGAATTTAGAAAGATTTAAACCAGCCGTTAAAACCGTTATATTTGAATTCAAGTACAATTTCGTAACACTGCCCCCCGCTTAAGCCTGTTCGTCCCGAATAGGCACGAATTCACTTTTCCCATAGGCAGCTAGTCGTTCTAGATGTACAACCTTCATTTTAGATCTCGGGCTCTTTTCTTTCTGTATTCTGTACACCACGTCGTTTAATTTCTTAATCACTTTGTATCGTCCATCCCAATGGGTTTGTAGTTTGGGAGACAGTCTTTTCTTACGTTGTGGGTTATACAACAGTACAAGCTGGCCTTCGTTAAATCCTTCAGAATTCGCTGCTCGATCGTATCTGGCTTTCATTTTATCGCTGGTCATTTTTATTCGTCCGCGTACGAATTCATGTAGCTCGTTCAGGTCATCTTGCTCTTGGGAAGTGTTTTCCCTATTTGTTGGTGAGGGCTTAATACCGAATTCAAAATCACCAGGCAACTTGAGTTCTGTCCCGAAGACAATTTTTGCAGGTGTTCGAGAGGTTGAGTCATGAACAGCTGATCTGTATGCCAATAGAAATTTCGGTATGTGTTCATCCCAGTCTTCTGATGTGCACTGACCACTTTTCTTAAATATTCCTCCAGAGTGCGATTGAATCTTTCGACCATGCCATCAGATTGAGGATGCAGTGGCGTTGTTCTGGTTTTTCTTATTCCGTATAAATCGCACATTTCCTTGAATACGGCAGATTCAAAATTTCTACCCTGATCAGAATGCAATTCCAGTGGAACACCATAGCGGCACACCCAGTTGTTCACAAATACACTTATAACAGTTTTAGCTTCTTGATCAGGTATGGCATATACCTCTGGCCACTTGCAGAAATAATCCATAACCACTAGAACGTAACGATTTCCGGCATCACTGACGGGGAAAGGGCCTGCGACATCCATTGCAATCCGCTCGAATGGCGCGCCTGAGTTATGCTGCTGAAGTTGTCCACGACTTCTTCTTACTGGGCCCTTCGCTGCTATGCATTGTGAACAATTGGCTACCCAATCGTCTACTGCTTGCTGACAACCCACCCAATAAAAACGTTGTTTTAACTTTTCTAAGGTTTTTGTTACACCAAGATGACCACCACTGGGACCGTCATGGAACTCTTTCATTACTTCGTTTATTTTAGAGAATGGTACTACAATTAAATTTGTCACTGTTTTACCGTCAGCACTTTCCCATATGCGGTATAAGCAGCCATTTAACAACTGTAGACTCTTCCATAGGGCCCAATATGATTTCATTAGTGGACTTTCAGCGGATATTTCATTGCGGGCTGGCCTTCTACCTTCTTCTTTTGCCGATATTATTTTTGCCAGTATGGGGTCATTTCTTTGCGCTACAGACCAATCTTCACTGGACTCTATATGCATTAGTCGAACATCGATGATACATTCCTTATCCTCGGTTTTTGTACAATGCTTACATTCCACGTTGCAGGGCCGTCTCGACAGTGCGTCCGCATTGCCGTATCTCAAACCCTTCCGGTGCCCAATGCTAAAATCATTGCTCTGAAGCCGCTCTATCCAACGAGCCAGTTGTCCTTCAGGTTGTTTAAATTGCAGCAACCACCTGAGGGCAGAATGATCGGTTCTTAGTTGGAAGTGTTGGCCATACAGATATTTGTGGTAATGCTTCACACACTCTAATACTGCTAAAAGTTCTCGTCGCGTTACGCAGTAGTTTCTTTCAGGCTTCGAAAGGGTTCGGCTGAAGTATCCAATGACCCTTTCAGTGCCACCGACTACTTGTGAAAGTACACCGCCTATTCCGTATCCGCTCGCATCGCTATCTACCACAAATGTTTCTCCAGGTATAGGATATGACAAAATTGGTGCCGTACATAACAGGTCCTTGAGCTTCTGGAATGCTAATTCTTGTGCTTCACACCATTGGAATGATTGTGACTTCTTGGTCAGCTCATGTAAGCTTGCGGCTACATTGGCGAAATTCGGGACAAATCGTCTGTAGTATGTGCAAAGGCCAAGAAAACTACGCAATTCGTGGAGATTTCTCGGACGTGGCCAGTTCTTAACAGCAATTATCTTATCCTCATCTGTTGATATTCCGTCTGCTGTTACGCGATGTCCCAAATATTTAACTTCTTTCTGGAACAACACACACTTCTTTACACTGAGTTTGAGTCCAGCCGCCGATATTCGTTTAAGGACTTCTTCAAGGTTATTCAGATGTTCATCAAAAGTCTTACCCATGACAATTATGTCATCGAGGTACACCAAACATGTCTTCCCGTGAAGTCCTTTCAATACCTGTTCCATTAAACGCTCGAATGTGGCTGGAGCATTGCAGAGTCCAAACGGCATCACATTAAACTGCCATAACCCATCACTCGCGCTAAAGGCGGTTTTTTCCTTGTCTTTTTCTGAAATCTCTACCTGCCAATAACCACTTTGCAAGTCCAATGTGGAGAACCATTGTGTTCCAGCTGGTGTATCCAGGGTGTCGTCAATTCTTGGTAGCGGGTAGCTGTCTTTCTTGGTGACGTCATTCAGCTTACTATAATCGACGCAAAATCTGGTGCTGCCGTCTTTCTTCTTAACTAAAACAACAGGCGAGCTCCAAGGACTTGAAGATGGTTCGATTATACCGTTCCGCTCCATTTCATTGACCAACTCCTTCACTTCACTTCGTTTTGCTAGAGGAACACTTCTGGGCGCCTGCTTTATTGGCCTCGCTTCGCCAGTATTTATTTGATTCTTTACAATCGCCGTTCTACCATGGCTTTTACTTTTTAAGGCGAAGACGGAGCTATATTTCTTCAGAATCTGTTTGGCCTTATTTCTGTCTGGCGGCGCTAATCCTTCTACCCATTTCCCCACATATTCCGCTAGTAGCTCGTGTTCTTTGGTAGATTTATTGGCAGGTTGCGGGTTTTTCTCGCAATTGATTACTGCCTCTGCTGAAGTGCATTGACCTATTTCGGAATTTGGCTTAACGACTTTTTCATAGCTGGACAGGTTAAGCATTCTTACAGGAACTATTTTGTTGTTGCAGGGTTTAACGAGGGCTTTTGCTGTTACAAGATCACTTGTTATTTCTGCTGGTTTTACCACCCACAAACTGTTGTCCTCACAATCTCCCTCCATACGAGCCCATACTAAAGTTTCTGACTGTGGTGGTAGCTTCTGATGCTCGACGGTAACTAGCTTCCTTACTTGAGTCCTATTTTCATATCCGACGTCAAGGGGTATCTCCACATTTCGCCAAATCATAACTTTTTGTCCCATATCCAAAGTAATGCCGTGACTAATCATGAAATCAGCACCAATGATGACTTCGTCCACAATGTCGGCAACAATGAATACATGATTGACGGTAACGTTGGCAATGGTTAATTTCACATTTACTTTACCATATTCTGGCTTTATTTTGCTTCTCATTAAACGCCTCCAAAACCTTTTTTAATTCGTCGACTATATTTCTCTCGTTATCAGAAACAACTTCAATATTTCGCACCTTGCATATTTGTGGCTTTGAAATTATTTTCGCCGTTTCTTGTGCCAGCGCGAATGAGACGGTTTCAGTAAATGATGGTTTAGGAGTGGCACAAACCGCGTGTTTTATTTCAGGATCGCGAATGCCATTGACAAATGCCTCTATCTTGAAATGGTCCAAAAACGGGCTGTTTTCCCCTGGATAAGTAAGCTGTAAGTTCGATTTCCAACGCAAAGTCTTGTAGTATCTCATTGGGCTTCTGCACTCTACCACGCAATTCCATTCGGTATAGTTCCTTTTTATGTTCACCAGCGTACTTACGTTGTAGCGCCTCCATTATATCATCATAACTGTTTCTGTTACATGCTGGCACGCTTTCAAGAACTACTGCTGCATTTCCTTTTAGAGCCAATATCAACTCTATAGCTTTTTCTTCGTCGTTCCACATGTTTCTGATAGCAATTGTATCAAACTGGAACTTGAACACATTAAATGGTGTGCTGCCATCAAAACTAGGGGCCTTTATTCTACTAGAGGATTCTGGAATAATTCGCACCTGTCCATCTTGGCATTGAAGATTATTCATCTTTATTTCTAGATCATGTAGTTTTTTATCAACACCTTTGGCAATTTCATTCTCTAAATCTGACAGCTTTTTATCAACTTTATCAACGACTTTGGCTTGTATCTCTAGGCAGCTCTCTAAGTCGGTTACCTTTTTATCAACGACGTTGGCTTGTATATCTAGACAGCTCTCTAAGTCGGACACCTTTTTATCAATTCCATCCACTCTGCTGTTTATAACTTCCGAAATTTGCTGAAGTTTTTCGTCTGTCGCTCTAGAAGTTTCTTGAAATTTCATTTCCATTATTTTATTTTCTTCTTTAACTTCAGCAAGAAGTTTCTCGTTATTTGCTTTAGACGTTTCTTGAACTTCAGCAAGAAGTTCTTTAGAAGTTTCTTGAAATTTCATTTCCATTATTTTATTTTCTTCTTTAACTTCTTTAAATTGCTCCATCAAAGCAGCAAACATTGTGGATAAATCCATGCTTGTTGTTGCACGGGTAGAAACTTCCATTTCTTCTTTATATTCGAATTCGTAAGTCCCGATGTCAATATTACGTCGCTTGAATTCATCTATCAGCCTCTTTTGTAATTCTGCTTTATTACCAGCTGTAGGTAACTCCAACTTATTCAATTCTTTCTTGAGTTGCTCCACTTTTAACTCTTCAAACTTCATGACTGCTTATTATTTTGCAATCCCACTTCTGACACCAATTGTTACGTTTTTACCTTTTAAAAACGGTTGTTTATTTCCTTTAAATAAACTTTATACTTTGATTGCAAAAAAATAACAGCAGTTTAGTAGTTTAAAAATTGTAACGACTCTTTATTTTATTTAAAAATGTACAACAATACAGTTTATAAGTCACTTTGTGTTTTAATACACACACACACTTAAATTACACGCTTTATACAGCACACTTTAATAATGTACAAGATTATACAGCCAAGGCAGTTAATATGTCTTTACTTAACGACGCTTCCAATTAGACTGACTGAATGGTGTTCTCACGCCAATTTATATACACTGTATTACCTACTAGATGTTTCTTGAAAGCTCTATTTCTCTCTACAATGTTCTTAACGGACAAACTAGAGCTTTTGATGTTAATGTTAGCAACTTAAACATTTAGTGTTGCCATACTTAAAAAACAATGGTGAAAGCTTTTTATTTAATGTTGTATGTTTAGAACTATGTTAATAATTTGATATGTTAACTGCTGTTAACATAAACGGAAATGCCTAGAAGAATTGAGAAAGATTTAAACCAGCCGTTAAAACCGTTATATTTGAATTCAAGTACAATTTCGTAACACTGCCCCCCGCTTAAGCCTGTTCGTCCCGAATAGGCACGAATTCACTTTTCCCATAGGCAGCTAGTCGTTCTAGATGTACAACCTTCATTTTAGATCTCGGGCTCTTTTCTTTCTGTATTCTGTACACCACGTCGTTTAATTTCTTAATCACTTTGTATGGTCCATCCCAATGGGTTTGTAGTTTGGGAGACAGTCCTTTCTTACGTTGTGGGTTATACAACAGTACAAGCTGGCCTTCGTTAAATCCTTCAGAATTCGCTGCTCGATCGTATCTGGCTTTCATTTTATCGCTGGTCATTTTTATTCGTCTGCGTACGAATTCATGCAGTTCGTTCAGGTCATCTTGCTCTTGGGAAGTGTTTTCCCTATTTGTTGATGAAGGCTTAATACCGAATTCTAAATCACCAGGCAACTTGAGTTCTGTCCCGAAGACAATTTTTGCAGGTGTTCGAGAGGTTGAGTCATGAACAGCTGATCTGTATGCCAATAGAAATTTCGGTATGTGTTCATCCCAGTCCTTCTGATGTGCACTGACCAATTTTCTTAAATATTCCTCTAGAGTGCGATTGAATCTTTCGACCATGCCATCAGATTGAGGATGCAGTGGCGTTGTTCTGGTTTTTCTTATTCCGTATAAATCGCACATTTCCTTGAATACGGCAGATTCAAAATTTCTACCCTGATCAGAATGCAACTCCAGTGGAACACCATAGCGGCACACCCAGTTGTTCACAAATACACTTATAACCGTTTTAGCTTCTTGATCAGGTATGGCATATACCTCTGGCCATTTGCTGAAATAATCCATAACCACTAGAACGTAACGATTTCCGGCATCACTGACGGGAAAAGGGCCTGCTACATCCATTGCAATTCGCTCGAATGGCGCGCCTGAGTTATACTGCTGAAGTTGTCCACGACTTCTTCTTACTGGACCCTTCGCTGCTATGCATTGTGAACAATTGGCTACCCAATCGGCTACTGCTTGCTGACAACCCACCCAATAAAAACGTTGTTTTAACTTTTCTAAGGTTTTTGTTACACCAAGATGACCACCACTGGGGCCGTCATGGAACTCTTTCATTAGTTCGTTTATTTTAGCACTTTCCCATATGCGGTATAAGCAGCCATTTAACAACTGTAGACTATTCCATAGGGCCCAATATGATTTCATTAATGGACTTTCGGCGGATATTTCATTGCGGGCTGGCCTTCTACCTTCTTCTTTTGCCGATATTATTTTTGCCAGTATGGGGTCATTTCTTTGCGCTACAGACCAATCTTCACTGGACTCTATATGAATTAGTCGAACATCGATGATACATTCCTTTTCCTGGGCTTTTGCACAATGCTTACATTCCACGTTGCAGGGCCGTCTTGACAGCGCGTCCGCATTGCCGTGTTTCAAACCCTTCCGGTGCTCGATGCTAAAATCATAGCTTTGAAGCCGCTCTATCCAACGAGCCAGTTGTCCTTCAGGTTGTTTAAATTGCAGCAACCACCTGAGGGCAGAATGATCGGTTCTCAGTCGGAAGTGTTGGCCATACAGATATTTGTGGTAATGCTTCACACACTCTAATACTGCCAAAAGTTCTCGTCGCGTTACGCAGCAGTTTCTTTCAGGCTTCGAAAGCGTTCGGCTGAAGTGAAAGTACACCGCCTATTCCGTATCCGCTCGCATCGCTATCTACCACAAATGTTTCTCCAGGTATAGGATATGACAAAATTGGTGCCGTACATAACAGGTCCTTGAGCTTCTGGAATGCTAATTCTTGTGCTTCACACCATTGGAATGATTGTGACTTCTTGGTCAGCTCATGTAAGCTTGCGGCTACATTGGCGAAATTCGGGACAAATCGTCTGTAGTATGTGCAAAGGCCAAGAAAACTACGCAATTCGTGGAGATTTCTCGGACGTGGCCAGTTCTTAACAGCAATTATCTTATCCTCATCTGTTGATATTCCGTCTGCTGTTACGCGATGTCCCAAATATTTAACTTCTTTCTGGAACAACACACACTTCTTTACACTGAGTTTGAGTCCAGCCGCCGATATTCGTTTAAGGACTTCTTCAAGGTTATTCAGATGTTCATCAAAAGTCTTACCCATGACCATCATGCTTGGTGTACCATCGAGGTACGCCAAGCATGTCTTCCCGTGAAGTCCTTTCAATACCTGTTCCATTAAACGCTCGAATGTGGTTGGAGCATTGCAGAGTCCAAACGACATCACATTAAACTGCCATAACCCATCACTCGCGTTAAAGGCGGTTTTTCCTTGTCTTTTTCTGAAATCTCTACCTGCCAATAACCACTTTGCAAGTCCAATGTGGAGAACCATTGTGTTCCAGCTGGTGTATCCAGGGTGTCGTCAATTCTTGGTAGCGGGTAACTGTCTTTCTTGGTGACGTCATTCAGCTTACTATAATCGACGCAAAATCTGGTGCTGCCGTCTTTCTTCTTAACTAAAACAACAGGCGAGCTCCAAGGACTTGAAGATGGTTCGATTATACCGTTCCGCTCCATTTCATTGACCAACTCCTTCACTTCACTTCGTTTTGCTAGAGGAACACTTCTGGGCGCCTGCTTTATTGGCCTCGCTTCGCCAGTATTTATTTGATTCTTTACAATTGCCGTTCTACCATGGCTTTGACTTTTTAAGGCGAAGACGGAGGTATATTTCTTCAGAATCTGTTTGGCCTTATTTCTGTCTGGCGGCGCTAATCCTTCTACCCATTTCCCCACATATTCCGCTAGTAGCTCGTGTTCTTTGGTGGATTTATTGGCAGGTTGCGGGTTTTTCTCGCAATTGATTACTGCCTCTGCTGAAGTGCATTGACCTATTTCAGAATTTGGCTTAACGAATTTTTCGTAGCTGGACAGGTTAAGCATTCTTACAGGAACTATTTTGTTGTTGCAGGGTTTAACGAGGGCTTTTGCTGTTACAAGATCACTTGTTATTTCTGCTGGTTCTACTACCCACAAACTGTTGTCCTCACAATCTCCCTCCATTCGAGCCCATACTAAAGTTTCTGACTGTGGTGGTAGCTTCTGATGCTCGACGGTAACTAGCTTTCTTACTTGAGTCCTATTTTCATATCCGACGTCAAGGGGTATCTCCACATTTCGCCAAATCATAACTTTTTGTCCCATATCCAAAGTAATGCCATGGCTAATCATGAAATCAGCACCAATGATAACTTCGTTCACAATGTCGGCAACAATGAATACATGATTGACGGTAACGTTGGCCATGGTTAATTTCACATTTACTTTATCATAGACCGTGGCCGGCTCCCCAGTAGCTGTGCGCAGGCTTACCCCACATAATGGTTCAATTGTTTTCTTAACTAAATCTGGCCTGACGATAGACTGTGATGCCCCGGTGTCTACAGTAAAAACGTGCTTCTGACCGTTGATGTACCTCGAAGCAGTAAGATTGCTATTTTTCTGTTGCATTACGGATATGGAGATGGTGGGGCCCTCAGATGTGGGAGCTAGCTCTTGCCCCATAGTGCCAGCTCGTTTTAGTTTAAAGGTGATTCTTGTGATGATTGATGATTTGACTGCCGGTTATTTCTTTGAGGCGAGGCAGATCTGTTTCGTTTTCTTAGTGTTTTGCAGTTTCGCTGAATATGACCCGATTTACCACAGTTATAACATTTTACTCTGGCTTTATTTTGATTCTCATTAAACGCCTGCAAAACCTTTTTTAATTCGTCGACTATATTTCTCTCATTATCAGAAACAACTTCAACATTTCGCACCTTGCATATTTGCGGCTTTGAAATTATTTTCGCCGTTTCTTGTGCCAGTGCGAATGATACGGTCTCAGTAAATGATGGTTTAGGTGTGGCACAAACCGCGTGTTTTATTTCAGGATCGCGAATGCCATTAACAAATGCCTCTATCTTGATATGATCCAAAAACGTTGTTTTCCCCTGGATAAGTAAGCTGCAGCAAACGCTCGATTTCCAACGCAAAGTCTTGTAGTGTCTCATTGGGCTTCTGCACTCTACCACGCAATTCCATTCGGTATAAGTCCTTTTTATGTTCACCAGCGTACTTACGTTGTAGCGCCTCCATTATGTCATCATAACTATTTTTCTTACATGCTGGCACGCTTTCAAGAACTACTGCTGCGTTTCCTTTTAAGGCCAATATCAACTCTATAGCTTTTTCCTCGTCGTTCCACATGTTTCTAGTGGCAATCGTATCAAACTGGAACTTGAACACATTAAATGGTGTGGTGCCATCAAAACTAGGGGCCTTTATTCTACTAGAGGATTCTGGAATAATTCGCACCTGTCCATCTTGGCATTGAAGATTATTCATCTTTATTTCTAGATCATGTAGTTTTTTATCAACATCTCTGGATTGTATATCTAGGCAGCTCTCTAAGTCGGACACCTTTGTCTCAATGCGATCCACTCTGCTGTTTATAACTTCCGAAATTTGCTGAAGTTTTTCGTCTGTCGCTCTAGAAATTTCTTGAAATTTCATTTCCATTATTTTATTTTCTTCTTTAACTTCAGCAAGAAGTTTCTCGTTATTTGCTTTAGAAGTTTCTTGAACTTCTGCAAGAAGTTTCGCGTTATTTGCTTTAGAAGTTTCTTGAACTTCTGCAAGAAGTTTCTCGTTATTAGCTTTAGAAGTTTCAGCAAGAAGTCTCTCGTTATTAGCTTTAGACGTTTCTTGAACTTCAGCAAGAAGTTCTTTAGAAGTTTCTTGAAATTTCATTTCCATTATTTTATTTTCTTCTTTAACTTCTTTAAATTGCTCCATCAAAGCAGCAAACATTGTGGATAAATCTATGCTTGTTGTTGCACGGGTAGAAACTTCCATTTCTTCTTTATACTCAAATTCGTAAGTTCCGATGTCAATATTACGCCGCTTGAATTCTTCTATCAGCCTCTTTTGTAATTCTGCTTTATTACCAGCTGTAGGTAACTCCAACTTATTCAATTCTCTCTTGAGTTGCTCCACTTTCAGCTCTTCAAACTTCATGACTGCTTATTATTTTGCAATCCCACTTCTGACACCAATTGTTACGTTTTTACCTTTTAAAAACGGTCGTTTATTTCCTTTAAATAAACTTTATACTTTGATTGCAAAAAAAATAACAGCAGTTTAGTAGTTTAAAAATTGTAACGACTCTTTATTTTATTTAAAAATATACAACAATACAGTTTATAAGTCACTTTGTGTTTTAATACACACACACACTTAAATTACACGCTTTATACAGCACACTTTAACAATGTACAAGATTATACAGCCAAGGCAGTTAATATGTCTTTACTTAACGACGCTTGCAACCAGACTGACTCAATGGTGTTCTCACGGCCAATTTATATACACTGTATTACCTACTAGATGTTTCTTGAAAGCTCTATTTCTCTCTACAATGTTCTTAACGGACAAACTAGAGTTTTTGATGTTAATGTTATCAACTTAAACATTTAGTGTTGCCATACTTAAAAAACAATGGTGAAAGCTTTTTATTCAATGTTGTATGTTTAGAACTATGTTAATAATTTGATATGTTAACTGCTGTTAACATAAACGGAAATGCCTAGAAGAATTGAGAAAGATTTAAACCAGCCGTTAAAACCGTTATATTTGAATTCAAGTACAATTTCGTAACAATATTATATAGGACAAAAAGTAACAGCACGTATCCATCACATGGACGTGCTACGTAAACGTTATATGCCTGTTAAGTTACAACGCCTGTGCCTGTCAACACTACGGCCACGGTAAAAAATGAAGCTGGAGCAAATTGTACATCATGCTTTACTTCTTTTACGTGTGGATAATGTTTTGAAAGCAAAAAAGCTCTTGGTCAATGAAAGTGCCTGTTTTATAGAGAAACCCCAATGGTGGACTCAAGAATTACGCTCTAATGTAGCAAAACATATTTGATATCTAATTAAGAAAATCAAAACCAGAGATAACTCAGTTGTTTTGTTGTTATAATAAAGTAAAAATGCAAATTTTTTTAATAAACTTACTAAGACCATAAAGATTTATTTTTTTTAGTATTATATGCCATTTGCACCAAACCAAAACTAGTAGTTTTTGGCCTTATTAAGTTTTTGATTCAAAAACTACATAAATTTCTTTAGTTTTTTCATACAAATCAAAAACAATTTTCAGCAAGTTTTTATTAAAAACCAAATAAAAACTACTGAAATAACCATTTATGATACAGCCCGTTCAATTGATTTCATGGCAGTAAGCTTTAATACATATTGGAAATTAAAATATTTTTGCTTTTCTTGATTTTTTCTATTGGTTATACAATTTTTATTCATAAATAATTTTTAAAATATTGTTTTAAACATTTAAGAAAAGAAAAATAAGCCAAATTAGTTTTAAATAAAAAATTATAAAAAATGTATACGATTTGGTTTTTTAAATTTACTTCTTACAAAAACGGAATAGTTTTTGTTTGGTGTTAATGGTATATTAAGGGAAAATGTAAAGGCAAACGATACCATCTAACATTTAATAAATTTAATATACGTTTCAGATATTTATTAGTTAGATGCCATTCAGCCTAACTATAAAAGTCGATTTTAAGCACCCCATAGACACATACTGCGTAAGCTCATGCAACAAGTACATATGTATTAGTAAAATTGAGATAGTTTAAGAATGTGTGCATCACACCAATAATACAAATTAAAAGAAAATTTAAAAAAAACAGTTTTATTTTTTTGTTTTTTAACGATTTTGTTCACAAAAATAAAATTCTGATTCATGAATGTGAGGAAAAATCATCAAGCATATACGTGTAGAAGTATTCATCGGCAGTATCTTCCTGCAGTATGTGTCTATGGGTGGCTTTAAACCCATAAGTCTACTATTATTTTAAATTTCTTCCTATAAAGATGTTTTTTAAACAAAATTTTATAATTTAATTTTAAATTTTAAAATAATCTTTTTGGTTTTTACTGTTTTAAAGGTTTAATACATTATTTTCAGCCTAACCATAAAAGAAATTTAAAATTCTATTTTTGTTAAAATCAAAGTTAAAATGAAAGTTTTGTTTTAAAAAATCTGTTAAAAAAATAATTTTTTAAATATATCTTATGGTACGAAAAAATAAAAGTTTTATTTTAAAATAATGTTGATTTTAACAAAAATATAATTTAAAATTTCTTTTATGGTTAGTTAATTTTAAATCTCTTTTAAAGTTTTTTTTTTATTTTATTTTTTAATTAAATATTTCCTAGATACAATAAAAATCTAAAATATATAACTTTCATTAGATCGATTTCCTATAAATATTTTTTTACAAGCACTTGAAAAATCCTACACCATCCTTTTCTAAAGCTGCGAAGGACGTAAATTCCTACAAAATCCTAGATAATAATGACACTTCAATTGTACATTAAAAACGATTAAGCTGAAATAGAACTTTTAGAAGCCACTGACAATAATACCCATGACAAAGATGAAAAACTTGAAAAAGCTCAAGAGTATGAATGTATTGCTAAAATAAAATTTTATTGTTCTTGCTGTGATATGGAGGAAATGGTACATTATTTTAATTTAGAGCCAACATTTGTGTTTGGTCGTAAAATTCAATGAGCCCACTTACATAATGCTTTTCAAGCACCTCCTGGAAAGACTGGATATTCATCAGTCGATCATCAGCCTCGTATGGAGACTTCTAACCAATAGGGTTATAATATACGATCTTGTATAGTAGCAAGCAAAAAACTAATTATCTTCATTCCTTCTGATTTCAGTGATGAGGAAACAGTAACAGCGGTCAGGGAGACAAGCTCTGGTACTATCTATATTGTCTCCAGCTAAATGGCCCATGAACACTGCAAACCACCACCAACTAAAGTTCGCGGAATGACAGAGGCGTCTGGAGCAAGCAACATACCGCTCATAATTGGAGCTGACGCTAATGCCCATCATGTCATTTGGGGAAGCTCCCACACAAATACAAGGGGTGAGTCTTTATATGATTTTATTCTAACCTTTGTAGTAGCTAATTGAAGGGAGGTTCTCGATATTACGCTGGTTAATACTAGGCACTCTAATATGATTAGGGATTGAAGGGTCTCCAATGACTGCTCACTCCCTGATCACTTGTATATTGACTTCAATATCGAAGTCTGTTTACCCAGGGTTAAACCCTTTCAAAAGCAGGAGGAAGGTAAACTGGACAGTACAACATGATATTCTGTCCCAACTCCTCCCAAATCCCCCAACCATCAACGGTTTTGGTGATATCAAGTACTGTGTCAAAACGCTAACGAACGCTTTTTATACAGCGATTTCTGTTGCAAAATCTGCAGGGGTAGAAGTAAACCACATTGGTGGAACTCCGAGATAGGCTAGACTCGTAAAGAATGTCGCCGTCTATTTAATGAGGCCAAGAGACTAGGAGACTGGTCTACTTATAAGTCCTCAGTTAACAGGTTTAAAAACCAGATAAGAAATGCGAAACGAAAATCCTGGAGGGCTTTATGTAGCGGTGTAGAAAGCCACTCTGACACCAGTCGATTTCGTGAAATTCTGAAATCACCTACTGTTTCAAGTTTCATCCAGAAACCATGTGGCGGTCAAGATCTTAATGAACGCACACTTTCCTGGCATACTCCCTTTAACGGGATCCTTTGTAATATCTCCAGAGGCCATTAATGATGTTTCCATTCCCATAACGGAACTGAGATGGGCTCTGAATAGATTTGCCCCATTTAAATTTCCAAGCCCTGATGGCCTGCAATACAATGCTGATTTAATAGTTCCCTGAATAACTCGGATATACTCAGAATGCTTGTCATGTGATTATATCCCTGAGTCATGGACTACATGTACTTCCCTAAAGGAAGTAAAACCTCACATACAAGACTGAAGGACTTTAGACCTATCAGTCTGTCGTCCTTCCTCTTGAAGACACTGGAAAAGTTGATTCACCTACGTAGAACGATCGACCATTGCCTATTATCAGCGTCTCAACATGCCTATATAAAGGACAAATCTGTTGAGACTGCATTACATTCGCTCGTAGGGTATATTGAAAAAGCTCTCGAGTATAAGGAATATGCATTATTGGCCTTCCTTGATATAGAAGGGGACTTTAAAAATGTTAAAAACGTATCAAATTGTCCCTGCAAAGACTGGATATTCATCAGTCGATCATCAGTCTCATATGGAGACTTCTAACCAATAGGGTTATAATATCCAGCATGGGTGCGTCTACCATTTACAGGGTAGCAAATTGGGGTACTCTGCAAGGAAGATATTCCACTTCTCTGGAATATCACCTTTAATTCATTACTCAGGGAACTTGATTCACTGAAGTTTAAGACTCTCGCTCACGCGGACGATGTTGCGGTGGCTGTATTTGGGAAATATCTGGATATTATGCCTCTAATGGGACTAATTAGTACATGGAGTACAATTAGTGGCCTTAGCGTGAATCCAGGGAAAACGGAACTTGTCCTCTTTTCTAGAAGATATAAAATTCCATCTTTCAGACTTCCACGCATAAACATTGCACTATATATGTATAGGAAGGCCATCGGTAAGTCCTGGGGAATAAAACCCAGGAATACGAAATGGCTCTTCGACACGGTGATTAAGTTCATACTTATGTTTGGAGCGATTGTATGGAGGAAGGCTATGAAGAAATCCACTATATCTGAATTTTTGATAGGATTCTGCATAGGTCAGCGCTATTCATAACAGGAGCGCTTCGTACAACTCCATCGAAAGCCTTATTTGTTCTAATGAACTAGTTACCGGTGGATCTTATGGCCAAACAGATGACTATTATGTATGATAGTGAATTTGGCCATGCGACCATTCTGGGATTCCTTAGCAATAACGATTATTACATTCCCATACCCTTTCTTGGCAGAGATTTCTCAGTATCAATCTCAACTATAAAAATAATTTTTATTAAAATAATAAATTAGCTTTTTGTCCTATGAAAATATTGTTTTGGAAAATGAAAAAAGTAAGTGTTTTAATACAAATTTTTATTTATATTTAGAAATCATTTAAATAAGCTATTAAGTTTATTGCAATCATTCGAATGAAAAGCCGTTTCATTAAATATTCGCCTTAACATATGAACCGCAATGACAGGCAATTCCATCTTTGTCATGTAATTTTTTGCTGGGATATTACTCTTTTTCTCTCACCTTCCTTTATAAGCTGCTATAAATTTGGTTTAGCTTGCGAATAGTCATTTAGTAGCTTCAAATGTTTATCCAATAGATCCAGTTGTTTAAGTCGCCATTCATCACCTAATTCAACCATTCCAGAAATTTCTTGCAGCTAATCTTTTGCAAATAAATCCATATTGATTTGCAATAATTTTTTGTTTAAATAATTATGTTCAACAAAGTTATTTATTAGTTTTTAACTTACAGCAATTATTGAGGTATGTTAAAACACAGTTTTGATTCGTGAACACTTGTATCAGCACCTAGACTGCTATTGAAGAGATACGAGGGAGAATCAATAAGTCCATGACTTTTCGAACTTCCCTCGTAGTTATATGAAATGTAACACTATTCCCATTAAGTACCACCTGTTAATAGACTACTGTAAAATTTTGAGCAAGTGTCGTAATTCACTTTGCGTTTAACAGCTGTTCACATACAACCTCGTGTATTTTTCTAAAAGAGGAAAAAAGCGAATTTCGAGTGCTCATTAAACATTATTTTTTGCGAAAAAAACCGTCAATCAAACCAAGGAAAAGCTCGATAAATACTATGGGGACTCTGCACCATCGATTTCAATGGTAAAAAAGTGGTTTATTGACTTTCGTTGTGGTCGCACAAGTACAAGTACAAATGACGCTGAACGTTCCGGACGGCCAACTGAGGTCAGTGCACCCGAAAATGTTATGGTGTTTTGTAACTGTGGATGAAACATGGATCCATTACTGTACTTGGAGACTAAGCAGCAGTCAAAATAATGGGTTTCTCCGGGTAAACCTGCTCCGAAAAAGGCCAAGGTAAGTTTTTCGGCCAATACGGTGATGGCAACAGTTTTTTGGGATGCACGCGGGATAATCCACATCGATTACCTTCAAAAAGGAAAAACAATAAACGACGAAAATTATGCCAACTTATTAGACCAATTTAATGAGGATTTAAAAAGAAAACGACCCCATATGGCCAAGAAAAAAGTTCTTTTTTATCAAGATAATGCACGGGTGCACACGTGTGCAGTCTCAATGGCAAAACTCTATGAATTGGGCTACGAATTGGTACCTCATCCGCCATATTCTCCGGATTTAGCTCTAGTGACTACTTCCTATTTCCAAACCTAAAGAAATGGCTCGGTGGAAAGAGATTCAGCTCCAACGATGAAATTATTGACCAAACAAATGTCTATTTTATGGACCTTGAAAAATCCAAAATTTCAATTACAATTTTTTAAGAACAAGTTTTTTTTTTTGAGCGATGCGTTGGAATCCTTGTCATATTGAAAACCCCCATCAAGCACTGATATTATTATCAACACAAGATAAATTAACTTTTTGTACCACTTTGTTATAGGTTTTATACGATACTTTAAGATTACTAAGTTGATTTTTATAATACACAGCCATTTTAAATCCCTAATTTCTTGATGTGCAAAAATTGTGTGTAAACTCCGAAATGAAGTGACAAAGCTGGATATGCAATTCAAAAAACATGTTAGATGACTAGTAGGTCAATATTTGATAAAAATATTTACAAAGAAGAGGTTAATCAGAATGGGGAATATTGTATGGATTAATAGTACAACTCTTGTGACGGAAATTTGTCTATTAATGTTAAAAATTCAGGAGAAATATTGAAAACAATCTTAAGTCATCTTATCCTGAAAAAAGCATTAAAGTTGGATATGGTTTCTATAGAATAATGATCCAAAATTATCTTCAAAACCATTGAATTTTTAATTCCAAAGTAATCAAATCGTATTTTTTCGATGTCCAATTGATCACCGGATTGGAGCCATTACTGACATAAAATTTACACATGTGGAGATTTCCGAATTTTATGGCTCATAAAATAGAAAAGATATTTTAAAAGTGGTATGAAACTATATAATTATAATAATCAAAGCACAAATTAAAATTTTTCTTAAGATAATTAATAATTAAATTTAATGCAAAGCAACAAAACTTTTAGTGCAAAATGGTTTCTGAAGCCTATATATATATATATATATATATATATATATATATATATATATATATATATATATATATATATATATATATATATATATACGTTATATATATTTATATATATATTGTTACGTTTTTACCTTTTAAAAACGGTCGTTTATTTCCTTTAAATAAACTTGTACTTTGATTACAAAAATAACAGCAGTTCAGTAGTTTAAAAATTGTAACGACACTTTATTTTATTTAAAAATGTACAACAATACAGTTTATAAGTCACTTTGTGTTTTAATACACACACACACACTTAAATTACACGCTTTATACAGCACACTTTAATAATGTACAAGATTATACAGCCAAGGCAGTTAATATGTCTTTACTTAACGACGCTTCCAACCAGACTGACTCAATGGTGTTCTCACGGCTAATTTATATACACTGTATTGCCTACTAGATGTTTCTTGAAAGCTCTATTTCTTTCTACAATGTTAACGGACAATCTAGAGCTTTTGTAGGTAATGCCATTAGCATAAACACTTAGTGCTGCCAAACTAGCTTTTGATGATAGTGCCAGCAGCATAAACACTTAGTGCTGCCAAACTAGCTTTTGATGATAGTGCCAGCAGCATAAGCACTTAGTGCCGCCACACTTAAAAACAATGGTGAAAGCTTTTTATTCAATGTTGTATGTTTAGAACTATGTTAATAATTTTTACAGATATGATAAATGCTGTTAACATAAACGGAAATGTCTGGAAGCATTGAGAAAGATTTAAACCAGCCGTTAAAACCGTTATATTTGAATTCAAGTACAATATCGTAACACTGCCCCCCGCTTAAGCCTGTTCGTCCCGAATAGGCACGAATTCACTTTTCCCATAGGCAGCTAGTCGTTCTAGATGTACAACCTTCATTTTAGATCTCGGGCTCTTTTCTTTCTGTATTCTGTACACCACGTCGTTTAATTTCTTAATCACTTTGTATGGTCCATCCCAATGGGTTTGTAGTTTGGGAGACAGTCCTTTCTTACGTTGTGGGTTATACAACAGTACAAGCTGGCCTTCGTTAAATCCTTCAGAATTCGCTGCTCTATCGTATCTGGCTTTCATTTTATCGCTGGTCATTTTTATTCGTCTGCGTACGAATTCATGTAGTTCGTTCAGGTCATCTTGCTCTTGGGAAGTGTTTTCCCTATTTGTTGATGAGGGCTTAATACCGAATTCTAAATCACCAGGCAACTTGAGTTCTGTCCCGAAGACAATTTTTGCAGGTGTTCGAGAGGTTGAGTCATGAACAGCTGATCTGTATGCCAATAGAAATTTCGGTATGTGTTCATCCCAGTCCTTCTGATGTGCACTGACCACTTTTCTTAAATATTCCTCCAGAGTGCGATTGAATCTTTCCACCATGCCATCAGATTGAGGATGCAGTGGCGTTGTTCTGGTTTTTCTTATTCCGTACAAATCGCACATTTCCTTGAATATGGCAGATTCAAAATTTCTACCCTGATCAGAATGCAACTCCAGTGGAACACCATAGCGGCACACCCAGTTGTTCACAAATACACTTATAACCGTTTTAGCTTCTTGATCAGGTATGGCATATACCTCTGGCCATTTGCTGAAATAATCCATAACCACTAGAACGTAACGATTTCCGGCATCACTGACGGGAAAAGGGCCTGCTACATCCATTGCAATCCGCTCGAATGGCGCGCCTGAGTTATACTGCTGAAGTTGTCCACGACTTCTTCTTGCTGGGCCCTTCGCTGCTATGCATTGTGAACAATTGGCTACCCAATCGGCTACTGCTTGCTGACAACCCACCCAATAAAAACGTTGTTTTAACTTTTCTAAGGTTTTTGTCACACCAAGATGGCCACCACTGGGACCGTCATGGAACTCTTTCATTACTTCGTTTATTTTAGAGGATGGTACTACAATTAGATTTGTCACTGTTTTACCGTCAGCACTTTCCCATATGCGGTATAAGCAGCCATTTAACAACTGTAGACTATTCCATAGGGCCCAATATGATTTCATTAATGGACTTTCGGCGGATATTTCATTGCGGGCTGGCCTTCTACCTTCTTCTTTTGCCGATATTATTTTTGCCAGTATGGGGTCATTTCTTTGCGCTTCAGACCAATCTTCACTGGACACTATATGCATTAGTCGAACATCGATGATACATTCTTTTTCCTCGATTTTTGTACAATGCTTACATTCCACGTTGCAGGGCCGTCTTGACAGCGCGTCCGCGTTGCCGTGTTTCAAACCCTTCCGGTGCTCGATGCTAAAATCATAGCTTTGAAGCCGCTCTATCCAACGAGCCAGTTGTCCTTCAGGTTGTTTAAATTGCAGCAACCACCTGAGGGCAGAATGATCGGTTCTCAGTCGGAAGTGTTGGCCGTACAGATATTTGTGGTAATGCTTCACACACTCTAATACTGCCAAAAGTTCTCGTCGCGTTACGCAGTAGTTTCTTTCAGGCTTCGAAAGCGTTCGGCTGAAGTATCCAATGACCCTTTCAGTGCCACCGACTACTTGTGAAAGTACACCGCCTATTCCGTATCCGCTCGCATCGCTATCTACCACAAATGTTTCTCCAGGTATAGGATATGACAAAATTGGTGCCGTACATAACAGGTCCTTGAGCTTCTGGAATGCTAATTCTTGTGCTTCACACCATTGGAATGATTGTGACTTCTTGGTCAGCTCATGTAAGCTTGCGGCTACATTGGCGAAATTCGGGACAAATCGTCTGTAGTATGTGCAAAGGCCAAGAAAACTACGCAATTCGTGGAGATTTCTCGGACGTGGCCAGTTCTTAACAGCAATTATCTTATCCTCATCTGTTGATATTCCGTCTGCTGTTACGCGATGTCCCAAATATTTAACTTCTTTCTGGAACAACGCACACTTCTTTACACTGAGTTTGAGTCCAGCCGCTGATATTTGTTTAAGGACTTCTTCAAGGTTATTCAGATGTTCATCAAAAGTCTTACCCATGACAATTATGTCATCGAGGTACACCAAGCATGTCTTCCCGTGAAGTCCTTTCAATACCTGTTCCATTAAACGCTCGAATGTGGCTGGAGCATTGCAGAGTCCAAACGGCATCACATTAAACTGCCATAACCCATCACTCGCGCTAAAGGCGGTTTTTTCCTTGTCTTTTTCTGAAATCTCTACCTGCCAATAACCACTTTGCAAGTCCAATGTGGAGAACCATTGTGTTCCAGCTAGTGTATCCAGGGTGTCGTCAATTCTTGGTAGCGGGTAGCTGTCTTTCTTGGTGACGTCATTCAGTTTTCTATAATCGACGCAAAATCTAGTGCTGCCATCTTTCTTCTTAACTAAAACAACAGGCGAGCTCCAAGGACTTGAAGATGGTTCGATTACACCGTTCCGATCCATTTCATTGACCAACTCCTTCACTTCACTTCGTTTTGCTAGAGGAACACTTCTGGGCGCCTGCTTTATTGGCCTCGCTTCGCCAGTATTTATTTGATGCTTTACAATTGCCGTTCTACCATGGCTTTGACTTTTTAAGGCGAAGACGGAGCTATATTTCTTCAGAATCTGTTTGGCCTTATTACTGTCTGGCGGCGCTAATCCTTCTACCCATTTCCCCACATATTCCGCTAGTAGCTCGTGTTCTTTGGTGGATTTATTGGCAGGTTGCGGGTTTTTCTCGCAATTGATTACTGCCTCTGCTGAAGTGCATTGACCTATTTCAGAATTTGGCTTAACGAATTTTTCGTAGCTGGACAGGTTAAGCATTCTTACAGGAACTATTTTGTTGTTGCAGGGTTTAACGAGGGCTTTTGCTGTTACAAGATCACTTGTTATTTCTGCTGGTTCTACTACCCACAAACTGTTGTCCTCACAATCTCCCTCCATTCGAGCCCATACTAAAGTTTCTGACTGTGGTGGTAGCTTCTGATGCTCGACGGTAACTAGCTTTCTTACTTGAGTCCTATTTTCATATCCGACGTCAAGGGGTATCTCCACATTTCGCCAAATCATAACTTTTTGTCCCATATCCAAAGTAATGCCATGGCTAATCATGAAATCAGCACCAATGATAACTTCGTTCACAATGTCGGCAACAATGAATACATGATTGACGGTAACGTTGGCCATGGTTAATTTCACATTTACTTTATCATAGACCGTGGCCGGCTCCCCAGTAGCTGTGCGCAGGCTTACCCCACATAATGGTTCAATTGTTTTCTTGACTAAATTTGGCCTGACGATAGACTGTGATGCCCCGGTGTCTATAGTAAAAACGTACTTCTGACCGTTGATGTACCCCGAAGCAGTAAGATTGCTATTTTTCTGTTGCATTACAGATATGGAGATGGTGGGGCCCTCAGATGTGGGAGCTAGCTCTTGCCCCATAGTGCCAGCTCGTTTTAGTTTAAAGGTGATTCTTGTGATAATTGATGATTTGACTGCCGGTTATTTCTTTGAGGCGAGGCAGAGCTGGTTCGTTTTCTTGGTGCTTTACAGTTTCGCTGAATATGACCCGATTTACCACAGTTATAGCATTTTACTCTGGCTTTATTTTGCTTCTCATTAAACGCCTCCAAAACCTTTTTTAATTCGTCGACTATATTTCTCTCATTATCAGAAACAACTTCAACATTTCGCACCTTGCATATTTGCGGCTTTGAAATTATTTTCGCCGTTTCTTGTGCCAGTGCGAATGAGACGGTTTCAGTAAATGATAGCTTAGGTGTGGCACAAACCGCGTGTTTTATTTCAGGGTCGCGAATACCATTAACAAATGCCTCTGTCTTGAAATGGTCCAAAAACGGGCTGTTCTCCCCTGGATAAGTAAGCTGCAGCAAACGTTCGATTTCCAACGCAAAGTCTTGTAGCGTCTCATTGGGCTTCTGCACTCTACCACGCAATTCCATTCGGTATAAGTCCTTTTTATGTTCACCAGCGTACTTACGTTGTAGCGCCTCCATTATATCATCATAACTGTTTCTGTTACATGCTGGCACGCTTTAAAGAACTACTGCTGCATTTCCTTTTAGGGCCAATATCAACTCTATAGCTTTTTCTTCGTCATTCCACATGTTTTTAATGGCAATTGTATCAAACTGGAACTTGAACACATTAAATGGTGTGCTGCCATCAAAACTAGGGGCCTTTATTCTATTAGAGGATTCTGGAATAATTCGCACCTGTCCATCTTGGCATTGAAGATTATTCATCTTTATTTCTAGATCATGTAGTTTTTTATCAACATCTTTGGATTGTATATCTAGGCAGCTCTCTAAGTCGGACAGCTTGTTATCAATGACTTTGGCTTGTAAATCTAGACTGCTCTCTAAGTCGGTCAGCTTTTTATCAACGACGTTGGCTTGTATATCTAGGCAGCTCTCTAAGTCGGACACCTTTTTATCAATGCCATCCACTCTGCCGTTTATAACTTCCGAAATTTGTTGAAGTTTCTCATCTGTCGCTCTAGAAGTTTCTTTAACTTCGGCAAGAAGTTTCTCATTATTTACTTTAGAAGTTTCTTGAAATTTTATTTCCATTATTTTATTTTCTTCTTTGACTTCAGCAAGAAGTTTCTCGTTATTTACTTTAGAAGTTTCTTTAACTTCAGAAAGTAGTTTCTCGTTGGCTTCTTTAAATTGCTCCATCATAGCAGCAAACATTGTGGATAAATCCGGGCTGCTTGTTGTTGCACGGGTAGAAACTTCGAATTCTTCTTTATACTCGAATTCGTAAGCTCCGATGTCAACATTACGCCGCTTGAATTCATCTATCAGCCTCTTTTGTAATTCTGCTTTATTACCAGCTGTAGGTAACTCCAACTTATTCAACTCCCTCTTGAGTTGCTCCACTTTTAGCTCTTCAAACTTCATGACTGCTTATTATTTTGCAATCCCACTTCTGACACCAATTGTTACGTTTTTACCTTTTAAAAACGGTCGTTTATTTCCTTTAAATAAACTTGTACTTTGATTACAAAAATAACAGCAGTTCAGTAGTTTAAAAATTGTAACGACACTTTATTTTATTTAAAAATGTACAACAATACAGTTTATAAGTCACTTTGTGTTTTAATACACACACACACACTTAAATTACACGCTTTATACAGCACACTTTAATAATGTACAAGATTATACAGCCAAGGCAGTTAATATGTCTTTACTTAACGACGCTTCCAACCAGACTGACTCAATGGTGTTCTCACGGCTAATTTATATACACTGTATTGCCTACTAGATGTTTCTTGAAAGCTCTATTTCTTTCTACAATGTTAACGGGCAATCTAGAGCTTTTGTAGGTAATGCCATTAGCTTAAACACTTAGTGCTGCCAAACTAGCTTTTGATGATAGTGCCAGCAGCATAAACACTTAGTGCTGCCAAACTAGCTTTTGATGATAGTGCCAGCAGCATAAGCACTTAGTGCCGTCACACTTAAAAACAATGGTGAAAGCTTTTTATTCAATGTTGTATGTTTAGAACTATGTTAATAATTTTTACAGATATGATAAATGCTGTTAACATAAACGGAAATGTCTGGAAGCATTGAGAAAGATTTAAACCAGCCGTTAAAACCGTTATATTTGAATTCAAGTACAATATCGTAACAATATAAAGAGATCAGAAATTTTCTATTGACCGGTAGAAATAAAGCGGAGATATTAACGGTATTAAAAAACGGTTTCCAATTTCTTGAAGCCACTATATAAGCTAGGGACTTCGTTTTTGCACATCGAAAATTTTTTTCTGAATTTTTGTGCTGAAGAAATGAACTCAGTCGGTCCATTAGTAACAGAGATATCGGCATTTTTGACCAATATCCAAGTCCTAAATAAGCTACGGACTTGTATAAATCGATCAATCAAATCGGTTAATAAACAACTGATTTATTTTCAAATCTGTTTTTTATTTAATCTCTGCCTTCCTTACCTAGTGTCTACATTAGGTAAATTTTTATCAAAACAAACGTCAAAATCAGTGCGAATATATACAAGGTAACCTTAGCTAAACAACTGATTATTATTTTGGTTATTACAGTTGTCAAACTTCATATATAAAAAACAATAATAAATATGCCATATTGTTTTTTTGTGCAACTGTTGCCATCTTCCACAAATTCGCTTTAAGTTTCACGTTTGTCTTGATAAAAAAATCTCTAATGTAGACACTATGTTAAGGAGCTCTTTTAATGGGTACTAAAAAAACAACAACAACAACAGTAAACTAAGGTACATTTGGATTTTCCAAATTTTTGAAGCTAGAGATTTCATTCTTTAACAGAAAAATCGGAAATTTTTTTAACAACTTTTGTGTGGAAAAAATGAAATCACAAATTTAAGAAAATATTTTTCGAATTTTGGTTTTTAAAACAGTCAAATCCGTCTATAAATTTCCCCATGCCTTTTTTTTAATTTAATATTGTCTTACATTTATAAAATATTTGTTCTGCTCCGAAGTGATTATATCTTCCTTAAAGATATGCGAACTTTTGTAAAATTCCAAAGTATTAAATTTATTATTTAATAGCTTTTACCGGGTGCGCTTTGCTTCCCTATTTGATGCGATAACACAGAACGAAATTTTAAGAAAATCGGTTTACAGTTAAAAAAAATTGGCATAAAATATGGGTGTGGCATCCGATGAAGATCCAACATAAGCTATAAGATTCTGCGGTGCAATCACTATCTGTGCATAAATATTGTTACGAAATTGTACTTGAATTTAAATATAAAGGTTTTAACGGCTGGTTTAAAGTTAAATGTTAATATATCTGTAGAAATTATTAACATTGTTGTAAACATACAACATTGATAAAAAGCTTTCACCATTGTTTGTAAGTATGGCAACACTAAATGTTGAAACTGCTAACATTAACATCGAAAGCTCTAGTTTGTCGGTTAAGAACATTGTAGAAAGAAATAGAGCTTTCAAGAAGCATCTAGTAGGTAATACATTGTTTATAAATTGGCCGTGATAACACCATGGAGTCAGTCGAATTGGAAGCGTCGTTAAGTAAAGACAAATTAACTGCCTTGGCTGTATAATTTTGTACATTATTAAAGTGTGCTGTATAAAGTGTATAATTTAAGTGTGTGTGTGTGTATTAAAACAAAAAGTGACTATTTAAACTGTTATTGCTGTATATTTTTAAATAAAATAAAGAGTCGTTACAACTTTTAAACTACTAAACTGCTGTTATTTGCAATCAAATTATACGGGTTATTTAAAGGAAATAATCCACCGTTTTGAAAAGGAAAAAATTTATGTAAATAGTTTCATTAATAACGTGCAAAATTGAAAAAAATGTGTTTTTTTTAAAGTAGGCGTAAAATGAAGATGTGACGTCCAATCGAGATCTACAACGAACCCCGGTACTGATACTATCTGCGTGTCAAATTTCGTGAAAATCGGTTCAGCCGCTTTGACGTGATTAATACACAAACAAACAAACTTACAACTAATTTTTATAATATTGTTACGTTTTTACCTTTTAAAAACGGTCGTTTATTTCCTTTAAATAAACTTTATACTTTGATTACAAAAATAACAGCAGTTCAGTAGTTTAAAAATTGTAACGACTCTTTATTTTATTTAAAAATGTACAACAATACAGTTTATAAGTCACTTTGTGTTTTAATACACACACACACTTAAATTACACGCTTTATACAGCACACTTTAATAATGTACAAGATTATACAGCCAAGGCAGTTAATATGTCTTTACTTAACGACGCTTCCAACCAGACTGACTCAATGGTGTTCTCACGGCCAATTTATATACACTGTATTGCCTACTAGATGTTTCTTGAGAGCTCTATTTCTTTCTACAATGTTAACGGACAATCTAGAGTTTTTGTAGGTAATGCCATTAGCATAAACACTTAGTGCTGCCAAACTAGCTTTTGATGATAGTGCCAGCACATAAACACTTAGTGCTGCCAAGCTAGCTTTTGATGATAGTGCCAGCAGCATAAGCACTTAGTGCTGCCACACTTAATAACAATGGTGAAAGCTTTTTATTCAATGTTGTATGTTTAGAACTATGTTAATAATTTTACAGCTATGTTAACTGCAGTTAACATAAACGGAAATGTCTGGAAGCATTGAGAAAGATTTAAACCGGCCGTTAAAACCGTTATATTTGAATTCAATTACAATTTCGTAACAATATATATAAGATTTATAAAATCTTGATTCTATTTCAATTTTATATGAAAATGTAAATTATTTAAAGTTTTTAGTATTTACATATATAAAATAGGTAAATATATTTGTAATTACATCCAATATAATATATTTTATTTTCATATAACACATCTCAACTCAGGTGAAGGGTATGTAAGATTCGGCACAGCTGAATATAGTACTCTAACTTGTTTTTTTCCTTTTTTTGGTTCTTTCTGAGTAAAATTTCATAAAAAGTTAAATCAGTTGTTGTTAAAAAACCGGTTAAACGCCTTAAAAAAAAAAAAACGTTTTTTAATAAAACTCAAAATTATAAATAAACCGAAACCGACAGGGTTTATAAAAAAATGGGAAAGCGGGTTTCCAGTAGTTTTACCCTGAAATAAAGACAGACTCTTTTTTGTATATAGGATGATAGAAAGGTTATATTATTATAAAAATTGGGCGAAAAAAGGGCGTGGCACCCAATAAATAGGTCACATAAGCTTAAGTTCTTTGTGAAATTATGTGTGCCAAATTTTAATTGATTTAAAGGAAGTGTCAAAAAAATGGACGGCTTTGTCGGAAAAAATAATTTGTTCCAAATGTTACAAAAATAAAAAAAAAACTATATTGTTTATGGAATTTGCAGATGCAAGTTTCATAAAATATGTGCAAAAATAGAAGATGATACTGCATTTAATACTCTTGTTAATTTCGAAAATATTTATTTTAATTGCATTAATTGTGAATATATATCTCGGGATTTAATTAAAAAAATCTTTTGTCTTACGAAATTGAACAATTAAACGACACTCTCACTTGCTAATCAAACAGATGATACTGAAGTATATAATGTACATTCATTTAGAGACGACAAAATTGTAGCTATAGGTTCTCAAACTGCCAGTAATAACAATTTAGTTGATTTAACTCACACTAAATTGATTAAATGATTATTCTAATTGTAATTATGTAACTAATAAGAAAAAACCTGTTAAAAGAAAAGTTGTAATTGGAGAAAATAATAATTCAGAATTAGACGTGGTTGTAAAATTAATGTGGGTTTACTTATCTGATTTTAATCCATCCGTTTCAGAGCACAATATAATATCGTATGTTAAAAAGCATATATTGTGCTATAAACTAGTGGAAAAAGAAACCTCTATGGATGATCTCAAGTTTGTTAACTTTAAACTTGGTGTTTCAGCAGCTTAATATGAACAACTTTTTCGGCCTGAACTTTCGACAGCTGCTATTACAGTTCGCCCTTTTAAGTTTTTTCCAAAAAAAAAAAGAAAATTTAAATCCCCAGCAACACATACTATGCTGTATGAAATATTCGTTTATCTAATATGGATTCATTACTCGATGAATTATTTACAGTTATATCATATATATCCCCTAACAGTTCTGATGATTTATATCATAGTCATATATATTGTTACGAAATTGTACTTGAATTCAAATATAACGGTTTTAACGGCTGGTTTAAATCTTTCTCAATTCTTCTAGGCATTTCCGTTTATGTTAACAGCAGTTAACATATCTAATTATTAACATAGTTCTAAACATATAACATTGAATAAAAAGCTTTCACCATTGTTTTTAAGTGTGGCAGCACTAAGTGTTTATGCTGCTGGCATTATCATCAAAAGATAGTTTGGCAGCACTAAGTGTTTATGCTGCTGGCATTATCATCAAAAGCTAGTTTGGCAGCACTAAGTGTTTATGCTGCTGGCATTATCATCAAAAGCTAGTTTGGCAGCACTAAGTGTTTATGCTGCTGGCATTATCGTCAAAAGCTAGTTTGGCAGCACTAAGCGTTTATGCTGCTGGCATTATCGTCAAAAGCTCTAGTTTGTCCGTTAAGAACATTGTAGAAAGAAATAGAGCTTTCAAGAAACATCTAGTAGGTAATACGGTGTATATAAATTGGCCGTGAGAACACCATTGAGTCAGTCTGGTTGCAAGCGTCGTTAAGTAAAGACATATTAACTGCCTTGGCTGTATAATCTTGTACATTATTAAAGTGTGCTGTATAAAGCGTGTAATTTAAGTGTGTGTGTGTATTAAAACACAAAGTGACTTATAAACTGTATTGTTGTACATTTTTAAATAAAATAAAGAGTCGTTACAATTTTTAAACTACTAAACTGCTGTTATTTGCAATCAAAGTACAAGTTTATTTAAAGGAAATAAACAACCGTTTTTAAAAGGTAAAAACGTAACAATTGGTGTCAGAAGTGGGATTGCAAAATAATAAGCAGTGATGAAGTTTGAAGAGCTGAAAGTGGAGCAACTCATGAGAGAATTGAATAAGTTGGAGTTACCTACAGCTGGTAATAAAGCAGAATTACAAAAGAGGCTAATAGATGAATTCAAGCGGCGTAATATTGACATCGGAACTTACGAATTCGAGTATAAAGAAGAAATGGAAGTTTCTACCCGTGCAACAACAAGCATGGATTTATCCACAATGTTTGCTGCTTTGGTGGAGCAGTTTAAAGAAGTCAAAGAAGAAAATAAAATAATGGAAATGAAATTTCAAGAAACTTCTAAAGTAAATAACGAGAAACTTCTTGCTGAAGTCAAAGAAGAAAATAAAGTAATGGAAATGAAATTTCAAGAAATTTCTAAAGCTAATAACGAGAAACTTCTTGCTGAAGTTCAAGAAACTTCTAAAGTAAATAACGAGGAACTTCTTGCTGAAGTCAAAGAAGAAAATAAAGTAATGGAAATGAAATTTCAAGAAACTTCTAAAGTAAATAACGAGAAACTTCTTGCTGAAGTTAAAGAAACTGCTAGAGCGACAGACGAAAAACTTCAGCAAATTTCGGAAGTTATAAACAGCAGAGTGGATCACATTGAGACAAAGGTGTCCGACTTAGAGAGCTGTCTAGATATACAAGCCAAAGTCGTTGATAAAGTTGATAAAAAGCTGTCCGACTTAGAGAGCTGCCTAGATATACAATCCAAAGATGTTGATAAAAAACTACATGATCTAGAAGTAAAGATGAATAATCTTCAATGCCAAGATGGACAGGTGCGAATTATTCCAGAATCCTCTAGTAGAATAAAGGCCCCTAGTTTTGATGGCACCACACCATTTAATGTGTTCAAGTTCCAGTTTGATACGATTGCCACTAGAAACATGTGGAACGACGAGGAAAAAGCTATAGAGTTGATATTGGCCTTAAAAGGAAACGCAGCAGTAGTTCTTGAAAGCGTGCCAGCATGTAAGAAAAATAGTTATGATGACATAATGGAGGCGCTACAACGTAAGTACGCTGGTGAACATAAAAAGGACTTATACCGAATGGAATTGCGTGGTAGAGTGCAGAAGCCCAATGAGACACTACAAGACTTTGCGTTGGAAATCGAGCGTTTGCTGCAGCTTACTTATCCAGGGGAAAACAGCCCGTTTTTGGATCATATCAAGATAGAGGCATTTGTTAATGGCATTCGCGATCCTGAAATAAAACACGCGGTTTGTGCCACACCTAAGCTATCATTTACTGAAACCGTCTCATTCGCACTGGCACAAGAAACGGCGAAAATAATTTCAAAGCCGCAAATATGCAAGGTGCGAAATGTTGAAGTTGTTCCTGATAATGAGAGAAATATAGTCGACGAATTAAAAAAGGTTTTGGAGGCGTTGAACGAGAAGCAAAATAGAGCCAGAGTAAAATGTTATAACTGTGGTAAATCGGGTCATATTCAGCGAAACTGCAAAGCACCAAAGAAACGAACCAGATCTGCCTCGCCTCAAAGAAATAACCGGCAGTCAAATCATCAATCATCACAAGAATCACCTTTAAACTAAAACGAGCTGGCACTATGGGGCAAGAGCTAGCTCCCACATCTGAGGGCCCCACCATCTCCATATCCGTAATGCAACAGAAAAATAGCAATCTTACTGCTTCGGGGTACATCAACGGTCAGAAGCACGTTTTTACTGTAGACACCGGGGCATCACAGTCTATCGTCAGGCCAAATTTAGTCAAGAAAACAATTGAACCATTATGTGGGGTAAGCCTGCGCACAGCTACTGGGGAGCCGGCCACGGTCTATGGTAAAGTAAATTGAAATTAACCATTGCCAACGTTACCGTCAATCATGTATTCATTGTTGCCGACATTGTGGACGAAGTCATCAGTGGTGCTGATTTCATGATTAGTCATGGCATTACTTTGGATATGGGACAAAAATTTATGATTTGGCGAAATGTGGAGATACCCCTTGACGTCGGATATGAAAATAGGACTCAAGTAAGAAAGCTAGTTACCGTCGAGCATCAGAAGCTACCACCACAGTCAGAAACTTTAGTATGGGCTCGTATGGAGGGAGATTGTGAGGACAACAGTTTGTGGGTGGTAGAACCAGCAGAAATAACAAGTGATCTTGTAACAGCAAAAGCCCTCGTTAAACCCTGCAACAACAAAATAGTTCCTGTAAGAATGCTTAACCTGTCCAGCTATGAAAAAGTCGTTAAGCCAAATTCAGAAATAGGTCAATGCACTTCAGCAGAGGCAGTTTTCAATTGCGAGAAAAACCCGCAACCTGCCAATAAATCCACCAAAGAACACGAGCTACTAGCGGAATATGTGGGAAAATGGGTAGAAGGATTAGCGCCGCCAGACAGAAATAAGGCCGTCTTCGCCTTAAAAAGTCAAAGCCATGGTAGAACGGCAATTGTAAAGCATCAAATAAATACTGCCGAAGCGAGGCCAATAAAGCAGGCACCCAGAAGTGTTCCTTTAGCAAAACGAAGTGAAGTGAAGGAGTTGGTCAATGAAATGGAGCGGAACGGTATAATCGAACCATCTTCAAGTCCTTGGAGCTCGCCTGTTGTTTTAGTTAAGAAGAAAGACTGCAGCACCAGATTTTGCGTCGATTATAGTAAGCTGAATGACGTCACCAAGAAAGACAGCTACCCGCTACCAAGAATTGACGACACCCTGGATACACTAGCTGGAACACAATGGACATTGGACTTGCAAAGTGGTTATTGGCAGGTAGAGATTTCAGAAAAAGACAAGGAAAAAACCGCCTTTAGCGCGAGTGATGGGTTTTAATGTGATGCCGTTTGGACTCTGCAATGCTCCAGCCACATTCGAGCGTTTAATGGAACAGGTATTGAAAGGACTTCACGGGAAGACATGTTTGGTGTACCTCGATGACATAATTGTCATGGGTAAGACTTTTGATGAACATCTGCATAACCTTGAAGAAGTCCTTAAACGAATATCAGCGGCTGGACTCAAACTCAGTGTAAAGAAGTGTGCGTTGTTCCAGGAAGAAGTCAAATATTTGGGACATCGCGTAACAGCAGACGGAATATCAACAGATGAGGATAAGATAATTGCCGTAAAGAACTGGCCACGTCCGAGAAATCTCCACGAATTGCGTAGTTTTCTTGGCCTTTGCACATACTACAGACGATTTGTCCCGAATTTCGCCAATGTAGCCGCAAGCTTACATGAGCTGACCAAGAAGTCACAATCATTCCAATGGTGTGAAGCACAAGAACTAGAATTCCAGAAGCTCAAGGATCTATTATGTACCGCACCAATTTTGTCATATCCTATACCTGGAGAAACATTTGTGGTAGATAGCGATGCGAGCGGATACGGAATAGGCGGTGTACTTTCACTTCAGCCGAACGCTTTCAAAGCCTGAAAGAAACTACTGCGTAACGCGACGAGAACTTTTGGCAGTATTAGAGTGTGTGAAGCATTACCACAAATATCTGTATGGCCAACACTTCCGACTGAGAACCGATCATTCTGCCCTCAGGTGGTTGCTGCAATTTAAACAACCTGAAGGACAACTGGCTCGTTGGATAGAGCGGCTTCAAAGCTATGATTTTAGCATCGAGCACCGGAAGGGTTTGAAACACGGCAACGCGGACGCGCTGTCAAGACGGCCCTGCAACGTGGAATGTAAGCATTGTACAAAAATCGAGGAAAAAGAATGTATCATCGATGTTCGACTAATGCATATAGTGTCCAGTGAAGATTGGTCTGAAGCGCAAAGAAATGACCCCATACTGGCAAAAATAATATCGGCAAAAGAAGAAGGTAGAAGGCCAGCCCGCAATGAAATATCCGCCGAAAGTCCATTAATGAAATCATATTGGGCCCTATGGAATAGTCTACAGTTGTTAAATGGCTGCTTATACCGCATATGGGAAAGTGCTGACGGTAAAACAGTGACAAATCTAATTGTAGTACCATCCTCTAAAATAAACGAAGTAATGAAAGAGTTCCATGACGGTCCCAGTGGTGGCCATCTTGGTGTGACAAAAACCTTAGAAAAGTTAAAACAACGTTTTTATTGGGTGGGTTGTCAGCAAGCAGTAGCCGATTGGGTAGCCAATTGTTCACAATGCATAGCAGCGAAGGGCCCAGTAAAAAGAAGTCGTGGACAACTTCAGCAGTATAACTCAGGCGCGCCATTCGAGCGGATTGCAATGGATGTGGCAGGCTCTTTTCCCGTCAGTGATGCCGGAAATCGTTACGTTCTAGTGGTTATGGATTATTTCTGCAAATGGCCAGAGGTATATGCCATACCTGATCAAGAAGCTAAAACGGTTATAAGTGTATTTGTGAACAACTGGGTGTGCCGCTATGGTGTTCCACTGGAGTTGCATTCTGATCAGGGTAGAAATTTTGAATCTGCCGTATTCAAGGAAATGTGCGATTTATATGGAATAAGAAAAACCAGAACAACGCCACTGCATCCTCAATCTGATGGCATGGTCGAAAGATTCAATCGCACTCTGGAGGAATATTTAAGAAAAGTGGTCAGTGCACATCAGAAGGACTGGGATGAACACATACCGAAATTTCTATTGGCATACAGATCAGCTGTTCATGACTCAACCTCTCGAACACCTGCAAAAATTGTCTTCGGGACAAGTTGCCTGGTGATTTAGAATTCGGTATTAAGCCCTCATCAACAAATAGGGAAAACACTTCCCAAGAGCAAGATGACCTGAACGAGCTACATGAATTCGTACGCAGACGAATAAAAATGACCAGCGATAAAATGAAAGCCAGATACGATCGAGCAGCGAATTCTGAAGGATTTAACGAAGGCCAGCTTGTACTGTTGTATAACCCACAACGTAAGAAAGGACTGTCTCCCAAACTACAAACCCATTGGGATGGACCATACAAAGTGATTAAGAAATTAAACGACGTGGTGTACAGAATACAGAAAGAAAAGAGCCCGAGATCTAAAATGAAGGTTGTACATCTAGAACGACTAGCTGCCTATGGGAAAAGTGAATTCGTGCCTATTCGGGACGAACAGGCTCAAGCGGGGGGCAGTGTTACGAAATTGTACTTGCATTCAAATATAACGGTTTTAACGGCTGGTTTAAATCTTTCTCAATTCTTCTAGGCATTTCCGTTTATGTTAACAGCAGTTAACATATCAAATTATTAACATAGTTCTAAACATACAACATTGAATAAAAAGCTATCACCATTGTTTTTAAGTGTGGCAGCACTAAGTGTTTATGCTGCTGGCATTATCATCAAAAGCTAGTTTGGCAGCACTAAGTGTTTATGCTGCTGGCATTATCATCAAAAGCTCTAGTTTGTCCGTTAAGAACATTGTAGAAAGAAATAGAGCTTTCAAGAAACATCTAGTAGGTAATACGGTGTATATAAATTGGCCGTGAGAACACCATTGAGTCAGTCTGGTTGGAAGCGTCGTTAAGTAAAGACATATTAACTGCCTTGGCTGTATAATCTTGTACATTATTAAAGTGTGCTGTATTAATTACACGCTTTAATTTAAGTGTGTGTGTGTATTAAAATACAAAGTGACTTATAAACTGTATTGTTGTACATTTTTAAATAAAATAAGGAGTCGTTACAATTTTTAAACTACTAAACTGCTGTTATTTGCAATCAAAGTACAAGTTTATTTAAAGGAAATAAACAACCGTTTTTAAAAGGTAAAAACGTAACAATTGGTGTCAGAAGTGGGATTGCAAAATAATAAGCAGTGATGAAGTTTGAAGAGCTGAAAGTGGAGCAACTCAAGAGAGAATTGAATAAGATGGAGTTACCTACAGCTGGTAATAAAGCAGAATTACAAAAGAGGCTGATAGAAGAATTCAAGCGGCGTAATATTGACATCGGAACTTACGAATTTGAGTATAAAGAAGAAATGGAAGTTTCTACCCGTGAAACAACAAGCATGGATTTATCCACAATGTTTGCTGCTTTGATGGAGCAATTTAAAGAAGTTCAAGAAACTTCTAAAGCAAATAACGAGAAACTTCTTGCTGAAGTTAAAGAATAAAATAAAATAATGGAAATGAAATTTGAAGAAACTTCTAGAGCGACAGACGAAAAACTTCAACAAATTTCGGAAGTTATAAACAGCAGAGTGGATAGCATTGAGACAAAGGTGTCCGACTTAGAGAGCTGTCTAGATTTACAAGCCAAAGTCGTTGATAAAAAGCTGTCCGATTTAGAGAATGAAATAGCCAGAGGTGTTGATAAAAAACTACAAGATCTAGAAATAAAGATTAATAATCTTCAATGCCAAAATGGAAAGGTACGAATTATTCCAGAATCCTCTAGTAGAATAAAGGCCCCTAGTTTTGATGGCACCACACCATTTAATGTGTTTAAGTTCCAGTTTGATACAATTGCTATTAGAAACATGTGGAACGACGAAGAAAAAGCTATAGAGTTGATATTGGCCTTAAAAGGAAATGCAGCAGTAGCTCTTGAAAGCGTGCCAGCGTGTAACAGAAATAGTTATAATGACATAATGGAGGCGCTACAACGTAAGTACTGTGATGAACATAAAAAGGAATTATACCGAATGGAATTGCGTGGTAGAGTGCAGAAGCCCAATGAGACACTACAAGACTTTGCGTTTGAAATCGAACGTTTGCTGCAGCTTACTTATCCAGGGGAAAACAGCCCGTTTTTGGACCATTTCAAGATAGAGGCATTTGTTAATGGCATTCGCGATCCTGAAATAAAACACGCGGTTTGTGCCACACCTAAACCATCATTTACTGAAACCTTCTCATTCGCACTTGCACAAGAAACAGCGAAAATAATTTCAAAGCCGCAAATATGTAATGTGCGAAATGTCGAAGTTGTAGCTGACAATCAGAGAAATATAATCGACGAATTAAAAAAGGTTTTGAAGACGTTTATTGAGAAACAAAGTAAAATCGGAGTAAAATGTTATAACTGCGGTAAATCTGGTCATATTCAGCGAAACTGCAAAGTACCAAGAAAACGAACCAGATCTTCCTCTCCTCAAAGAAGTAACCAGCAGTCGAATCATCAATCATCACAAAAATCACCTTTAAAACTAAAACGAGCTAGCACTATGGGGCAAGAGCTAGATCCCACATCTGAGGGTCCCACAATCTTCATATCCGTAATGCAACAGAAAAATAGCAATCTTACTGCTTCGGGGTACATCAACGGTCAGAAGCACGTTTTTACTGTAGACACCGGGGCATCACAATCTATCGTCAGGCCAGATTTAGTCAAGAACACAATTGAACCATTATGTGGGGTAAGCCTGCGCACAGCTACTGGGGAGTCGGCCACGGTCTATGGTAAAGTAAATGTGAAATTAACCATTGCCGACGTTACCGTCAATCATGTATTCATTGTTGCCGATATTGTGGACGAAGTCATCATTGGTGCTGATTTCATGATTAGCCATGGCATTACTTTGGATATGGGACAAAAAGTTATGATTTGGCGAAATATGGAGATACCCCTTGACGTCGGATATGAAAATAGGACTCAGGTAAGAAAGCTAGTTACCGTCGAGCATCAGAAGCTACCACCACAGTCAGAAGCTTTAGTATGGGCTCGAATGGAGGGAGATTGTGAGGACAACAGTTTGTGGGTGGTAGAACCAGCAGAAATAACAAGTGATCTTGTAACAGCAAAAGCCCTCGTTAAACCCTGCAACAACAAAATAGTTCCTATAAGAATGTTTTGAAACACGGCAACGCGGACGCGCTGTCAAGATTAGCCATGGCATTACTTTGGATATGGGACAAAAAGTTATGATTTGGCGAAATATGGAGATACCCCTTGACGTCGGATATGAAAATAGGACTCAGGTAAGAAAGCTAGTTACCGTCGAGCATCAGAAGCTACCACCACAGTCAGAAGCTTTAGTATGGGCTCGAATGGAGGGAGATTGTGAGGACAACAGTTTGTGGGTGGTAGAACCAGCAGAAATAACAAGTGATCTTGTAACAGCAAAAGCCCTCGTTAAACCCTGCAACAACAAAATAGTTCCTGTAAGAATGCTTAACCTGTCCAGCTATGAAAAAGTCGTTAAGCCAAATTCAGAAATAGGTCAATGCACTTCAGCAGAGGCAGTTTTCAATTGCGAGAAAAACCCGCAACCTGCCAATAAATCCACCAAAGAACACGAGCTACTAGCGCAATATGTGGGAAAATGGGTAGAAGGATTAGCGCCGCCAGACAGAAATAAGGCCGTCTTCGCCTTAAAAAGTCAAAGCCATGGTAGAACGGCAATTGTAAAGCATCAAATAAATACTGGCGAAGCGAGGCCAATAAAGCAGGCACCCAGAAGTGTTCCTTTAGCAAAACGAAGTGAAGTGAAGGAGTTGGTCAATGAAATGAAGCGGAACGGTATAATCGAACCATCTTCAAGTCCTTGGAGCTCGCCTGTTGTTTTAGTTAAGAAGAAAGACGGCAGCACCAGATTTTGCGTCGATTATAGTAAGCTGAATGACGTCACCAAGAAAGACAGCTACCCGCTACCAAGAATTGACGACACCCTGGATACACTAGCTGGAACACAATGGACATTGGACTTGCAAAGTGGTTATTGGCAGGTAGAGATTTCAGAAAAAGACAAGGAAAAAACCGCCTTTAGCGCGAGTGATGGGTTTTAATGTGATGCCGTTTGGACTCTGCAATGCTCCAGCCACATTCGAGCGTTTAATGGAACAGGTATTGAAAGGACTTCACGGGAAGACATGTTTGGTGTACCTCGATGACATAATTGTCATGGGTAAGACTTTTGATGAACATCTGCATAACCTTGAAGAAGTCCTTAAACGAATATCACCGGCTGGACTCAAACTCAGTGTAAAGAAGTGTGCGTTGTTCCAGAAAGAAGTCAAATATTTGGGACATCGCGTAACAGCAGACGGAATATCAACAGATGAGGATAAGATAATTGCCGTAAAGAACTGGCCACGTCCGAGAAATCTCCACGAATTGCGTAGTTTTCTTGGCCTTTGCACATACTACAGACGATTTGTCCCGAATTTCGCCAATGTAGCCGCAAGCTTACATGAGCTGACCAAGAAGTCACAATCATTCCAATGGTGTGAAGCACAAGAACTAGAATTCCAGAAGCTCAAGGATCTATTATGTACCGCACCAATTTTGTCATATCCTATACCTGGAGAAACATTTGTGGTAGATAGCGATGCGAGCGGATACGGAATAGGCGGTGTACTTTCACTTCAGCCGAACGCTTTCAAAGCCTGAAAGAAACTACTGCGTAAGGCGACGAGAACTTTTGGCAGTATTAGAGTGTGTGAAGCATTACCACAAATATCTGTATGGCCAACACTTCCGACTGAGAACCGATCATTCTGCCCTCAGGTGGTTGCTGCAATTTAAACAACCTGAAGGACAACTGGCTCGTTGGATAGAGCGGCTTCAGAGCTATGATTTTAGCATCGAGCACCGCAAGGGTTTGAAACACGGCAATGCGGACGCGCTGTCAAGACGGCCCTGCAACGTGGGATGTAAGCATTGTACAAAAATCGAGGAAAAGGAATGTATCATCGATGTTCGACTAATGCATATATAGTCCAGTGAAGATTGGTCTGTAGCGCAAATAAATGACCCCATACTGGCAAAAATAATATCGGCAAAAGAAGAAGGTAGAAGGCCAGCCCGCAATGAAATATCCGCCGAAAGTCCATTAATGAAATCATATTGGGCCCTATGGAATAGTCTACAGTTGTTAAATGGCTGCTTATACCGCATATGGGAAAGTGCTGACGGTAAAACAGTGACAAATCTAATTGTAGTACCATCCTCTAAAATAAACGAAGTAATGAAAGAGTTCCATGACGGTCCCAGTGGTGGCCATCTTGGTGTGACAAAAACCTTAGAAAAGTTAAAACAACGTTTTTATTGGGTGGGTTGTCAGCAAGCAGTAGCCGATTGGGTAGCCAATTGTTCACAATGCATAGCAGCGAAGGGCCCAGTAAAAAGAAGTCGTGGACAACTTCAGCAGTATAACTCAGGCGCGCCATTCGAGCGGATTGCAATGGATGTGGCAGGCTCTTTTCCCGTCAGTGATGCCGGAAATCGTTACGTTCTAGTGGTTATGGATTATTTCTGCAAATGGCCAGAGGTATATGCCATACCTGATCAAGAAGCTAAAACGGTTATAAGTGTATTTGTGAACAACTGGGTGTGCCGCTATGGTGTTCCACTGGAGTTGCATTCTGATCAGGGTAGAAATTTTGAATCTGCCGTATTCAAGGAAATGTGCGATTTATATGGAATAAGAAAAACCAGAACAACGCCACTGCATCCTCAATCTGATGGCATGGTCGAAAGATTCAATCGCACTCTGGAGGAATATTTAAGAAAAGTGGTCAGTGCACATCAGAAGGACTGGGATGAACACATACCGAAATTTCTATTGGCATACAGATCAGCTGTTCATGACTCAACCTCTCGAACACCTGCAAAAATTGTCTTCGGGACAAGTTGCCTGGTGATTTAGAATTCGGTATTAAGCCCTCATCAACAAATAGGGAAAACACTTTCCAAGAGCAAGATGACCTGAACGAGCTACATGAATTCGTACGCAGACGAATAAAAATGACCAGCGATAAAATGAAAGCCAGATACGATCGAGCAGCGAATTCTGAAGGATTTAACGAAGGCCAGCTTGTACTGTTGTATAACCCACAACGTAAGAAAGGACTGTCTCCCAAACTACAAACCCATTGGGATGGACCATACAAAGTGATTAAGAAATTAAACGACGTGGTGTACAGAATACAGAAAGAAAAGAGCCCGAGATCTAAAATGAAGGTTGTACATCTAGAACGACTAGCTGCCTATGGGAAAAGTGAATTCGTGCCTATTCGGGACGAACAGGCTTAAGCGGGGGGCAGTGTTACGAAATTGTACTTGAATTCAAATATAACGCTTTTAACGGCTGGTTTAAATCTTTCTCAATTCTTCTAGGCATTTCCGTTTATGTTAACAGCAGTTAACATATCAAATTATTAACATAGTTCTAAACATACAACATTGAATAAAAAGCTTTCACCATTGTTTTTAAGTGTGGCAGCACTAAGTGTTTATGCTGCTGGCATTATCATCAAAAGCTCTAGTTTGTCCGTTAAGAACATTGTAGAAAGAAATAGAGCTTTCAAGAAACATCTAGTAGGTAATACGGTGTATATAAATTGGCCGTGAGAACACCATTGAGTCAGTCTGGTTGGAAGCGTCGTTAAGTAAAGACATATTAACTGCCTTGGCTGTATAATCTTGTACATTATTAAAGTGTGCTGTATTAATTACACGCTTTAAGTGTGTGTGTGTATTAAAATACAAAGTGACTTATAAACTGTATTGTTGTACATTTTTAAATAAAATAAAGAACCGTTACAATTTTTAAACTACTAAACTGCTGTTATTTTTGCAATCAAAGTACAAGTTTATTTAAAGGAAATAAACGACCGTTTTTAAAAGGTAAAAACGTAACAATATGATAATCATGTATTGTGGGATTCCTTTTAAAAAATCTTAAATTTGTCTACATTGATAAAGTCAATAATCGTTGAAAACTTCGTTAAGATATCTTAACAAACCAGCATTTTATTAGAGATCAAATATTTATAGTTTCTCCAAAAACCAATTTTTTTTTATAAAAATTTTACTTTAGTTCCAAAAATCAGAAAAACTATGGACTTAATTTTTTGAAATATACTATCTTCTACAATTACAAAGAATGAAGTCAATATCTTTTATAGAACCATAACTACGCCACTTTAAAATTTAATAATTCACGAAAAATTACTCTTTTTGAGTATTTAGCAAAAACACACCTTCGAACATTGGCTACGGGAGCAAATTATTTATTTAGTTATGACCAGGGCAAGTTTTTCAAGCTTTTCGCTTGAAAAACAAGTTTTTGCATATTTTAAAAGTATTTTACCAAAAATTCATTTTTTTCTAACCTTTGCATAAATTTACATATAATTAATAAAAAATTAGATTTCTTAACAAAATTTTTTAATTTTTTGGAGTTTAATTAACAAAATGTATAAATTATCTTATAATTTTTTTTAATACCCCATACATAATTGTAAAGAAAAAAATTCTGACGTATCAAATATGACTGTCATGGTCTATTGACGTATATTTTTAATATATTTTTATTTTCTGTAAAAAATCGAGAACTATCAATATTTTAAAGTTAGGAAAAACATATTTATACATATTTATATATACAAGAATATATATATACAAGAAAACAAAATAATTTGTTCATTTTTATGCATATTTTCCATTTTTCAAGCGCATATTTTAACTTTTGTCGTGCCAATTTATACTTGAACTGGTTCTTACTTTTTAATATCCACAATACACAGTGGGGCTGAATCGAAAATTTTTTGGAAATAGAAGAGTGTGCAATGTTAAATTTGGAAGGGGGACCCAACAGACCCTTCAGGGACGTAGCTAAGAGGGCTCAAGAGGGTACCTCTGATATAGAAAATTTTTAATCGCTTGCCAAATTTTTGTTTCTCGTCCGATTTCAAATATTTTTATGTATTCTTACAGGCCTTGATAAGACGTGTGATATTTATCTCTTATAGTTTTCGAGTTATTTGAATTTGAAATTTCAACAATCTCACTTTTGCAAGATCATGGGACAGTTTTTTCAATATGTAGTCCAATATTTTTAGCCGATTTTATAATTTTTTTTAGTTAAAGAATAAAAAATGAGATCAATATCTTTTTTCGGTCCAAAAATAAACGATTTTGAAATTGAAAACTCAAAAAATGTGTATTTTTTCTGGCCGAAAAAGTGCTCACACTCTTTTTTGTCTAAAAATTCTTCTTTGATAACATATCGTCGGTGCGCTGACGAAAAGACCTATGTGCATTTTCCAGAAGTTTTTTCTTTGAACATCTGAAAGCTTTATTGATCGTCCATTTTCAATTTTAATCTATTTTCAAATATTTAGATTACTTCCGAAATTTTCAAAACGCATGGATTTTAAATAAAAAAAAGAAAAAAATAATAATAAAAAAAATTATCTTTTCGCTCTCTTGAAAAAGTGTTCAAGTGATATAACAAATATAACTCTAAAGACTTTGCAAATTGCTTTTTCAAAACCTGCGACAAATGTATATATTACGGACAAAAATAGAAAAAATTCCATTTTTTCAGGTTTTTTTTTCGAATTAAAGCAAATCTTTATTCCAACTGAAATTTTGTTTTTGATTTCAAATGTGTTCATATTTTCTGAAAATTTTACTAAGATATCTTTATTAAAAAGGATTTTATTACAATTCAAAAATTTTTAGTTTCTCCAAAAAGCGTAATTTCGATCTAAAATTTTGCTAATTTTAAAATAACAGAAACAATTTTGAAAATAATTTTTTTATAGCACACATAGTTTCCGACCATTAAAAAGAAAAAGATTCAAGTCAATATCTTTTTTAAATTCGGAAATACATAGCTTCAACGTACAAATTTTGCCTCTTGTTTTTGGTGAAAAATTACTTAAAAAATTACAAATATTTTTACATTTTTTTTAATAAGTCTCTGCAGAGAATGTTCTTGAATAAAAAAAATATTTTTTTTATAAGGTTGCCCCAAATCCCTCACAAATTATGGTTATTTTATATAAAAATTCAGAAAATATTAAATTTTTTCTGAAATGACAATGCTGAAAATTTCAATTTGAGAGCAATACCAGATATTCTGATACTTATATAATATACAGTACTTTTATTAGACCAGTTCTAAATGTCGGTAAATTGGCTAAAATTTAATAAATTTAAAATTTTGGGATTTTGAATTATTTTTTTGGAAATTCCTTTCTTAAAATAATTCACTATTTTATTATTTTCATATTTCAAACAATGAACTCAAAATACGTAAACAAACATTTTATCCTATTTATCATATTTAAGGGTTTTTTAACATTTAAGCAGATTCTTTTACCTAATATCAATGAATTTGTTGAAGGTAAGGATTTTCAGAAATTAAAATATACATTAATATAGTTTCTGCTCTTAATAACTAGTCGTTTGCATTAAGTCAAAAAAAATTTTGTTTCAAATGTTACAAAAATATAAAAAAAAAAAACAAAAAAAAAACTGTTATTGCAGATGCTAGTTTTATAAAATATGTGCAAAAATAGAGGATGATAATGCATTGAATACTGTTGTTAATATTGAAAATATTGTTTTAATTCAATTAGCTATAGACCCAGTTCAACAGAGTGACTTGAGCACACCTAAGCACGTAGAGTCAACAACGAACAAAACTGGTCAATATCCTGATTTGAGTTTTTGATAAATAGAGATGGTACTTATAAGGTGGAGATACAAGAATAATTTCCTGATGAGAAGAAGGGTAGTGTAATGACCAAAAGTCGTTGCACTCGTTTTGATGCACATATTTTTTTATATATACATTTTTTATTTTGTTTCTATCTGTATTGCTTATGAAGTATGTTTAAGTTGAAATGAATTGTATTTTTTTGTAATGGAATTAACTTTAAGTTAAGTTAGTATATACGTAATTATACAGCGCCACCTGTTAATTAGCTGAAGACTGATATAGCTAGAGTACTTAGGATTGTGACTCTGTTATACGTAATATACAATCATGTAACATACGGAATTGCAGGATTGTGTGTGTGTTCATCACATTGTGTAGATGATCGACACTACAAAAGTAGTGCAATCACACGTAACGAGTTAGTCAGCCATTAACCGGCCAAGAGGTAAGACATAATTGGTTTTATGAATTTGAGGTTTCACCCATTTTCATTTAAAAATTGTGTGGTGTCTTGCATTTTGTGGAAATATCTTGGATTATTTGAGGTCTCACTCGGATATTTATCGCTGTTGGGAGCTGGATTGCTAGTCAGTTTGGGAGTCAGTCAGTAACCGGCCAATAGCGTACAGTGCTATCGCGTGATTAATTAAAATTAAATTATTTTTCGAATCAAAGAAACTTTTGTTTTTAATATCTATTTTTAAGATTTTTTTTTAATTTTTTGAGTCCTTTGGTATACCATGGAAGCTTATGTACCCTAGGATTTGCTAAAGGAATATTATTTTGAAAAATATTTAGAACATTTGATAAAAAAAATATAATATATATTATCAATTTCACTTTATAATAAATCAATCTAATTGTAATTTTTAATAAGCATATTTAATGTATTAATGTTACATAATAATTATAACGGATATCATTATTGTTATAATTAGATAGGTATTCATAGAATTCAATATTAATTTCTAACGGAAAATTGTGAGAATTAGAAGGTGGTCCTAAATCAAGAATTCTATTTCGTTTATTAAAAAAGTTTTAACTTGTTGTGAGTCAATATTAAAAAATGAATCAAAAAATTTATTTACATTATTGGGTAAAAATACTTCAGAGTTTGTTACTTCTGACCAAACAATATCACAAAGATTAAACAAGTAAGAAAGATATAGTCTCCACACCATTGTGCATGTCCATCAAAATTCGTGGAGAGGTCTTATATTAGATATGTGGACAATTATGGACCAATACTTTTACTAAGTATAAAATATACGAATACAGAATATTATGTTAATACTAACATTTATATGAATTTATGCACTTTAGGGTTATTCCCGAAAGTGGGCTTATATGGGAGCTATGGTAAATTATGGATCTATTCTCATAAAATTTGTCACTATGATTTCTACTTATATAAAACTTATTTGTGCCGAATATAAACCTGATACTAACCTGATTTATGCACGTTAAAGTGATTTTCGGAAGAGGGTTTTATATGGGAGCTATGATCAATTATTGACCGATCTTTATGAAATTTGGCACAAGGATTGACACTTATACAAAACTTTCTTACACCGAATTTCATTAAAATATTGCTATATTTAAGGCATTGATGATCGTTAAACCCCTATTCCGGGAGAACATTTGTATGGGGGCAAGGTGAAATAATGGACCGATCATAACCAATTTCAATGCGTGCCAAATTTCATTGAATTATCTTATCTATACTTTGTGCACAAAGTTTACATAGATAGCCAGCCAGACGGACGAACGGACATCGTTAGATCGACTCAAAAAGTGATTCTTAGTCGATTGGTATACTTTAAGGTGGGTGTTGGATGATTTTTTCTGTGCGTTACAAATATCAGCACAAACGCATAATAGCCCAACCACCTATGGTGGTGTGGGGTATAAATATCCATTTCTTATACTTTCTGAAAGAATAATTACATTTAATATATCACTATCATATAAATCATCAGAAATGTTAGGGGGTATATATGATACAACTATAAATATTTCATAACTGCCACACAAAGTTGATTAAAAGTCTGTATTCAACCATGTTTCCGTAATAACAAAAGCATCATAATCAGCTTGGGATATGAAAGAATTAAATGATTGAGATTTAGGTTTCATACCAGAGACATTTTGATAATATAATTTTAATGAGTTAGAGCTGTGCGTTATATGTGTTGCTGGGGACTTGAATTTTTTATGAAAAACTTAAAAGGGCTAACTTTAATGGCAGCTGTCCAAAGTTCAGGCCGAAAAAATTGTTCATAATAAGCTGTTGAAATACCAAGTTTAAAGTTAACAAACTTGAGATCATCGATAGAGGCATCTTTTCACTAGTTAATATCACAATATAGACTTATTAACAATTCGTAAAAGCTTTTTAATATACGATATTGCTGTGAAATTTACAATCACATCAATATGTAGTTCAATTTTTAATTATTTTCTCCAATTACAATTTTTCTTTTAACAGATTTTTTTCCTATTAGTGACATAATTCCAATTAGAACCTTCAGTTAATTGTCAGTTAAATCAGCTAAATTGTTATTACTGGCAGTTTGAGAAAAGAATCACAAACTGTAGTATTGTTTAGATTACGAATTTTTATTATTTAAAGAAATTGGTAAACTTGCAGGAATAGGCAAATTAGATTTTAGTCATAGGTAGATTGCGATGACAATTTTTTGCATTGTTGTTTATTATATTATTTTCCACAAATTGAGAGAATAGTGGTTTTAATTGTTCAATTTCATAACACAAAAGACCTAATTTTTATTTTAGTACCGAGGTGTACGTAATCAATTATCGGAATTAAAACAATATTTTCAATATTAACAACAGTATTCAATGCATTATCATCCTATATTTTTGCACATATTTTATAAAACTAGCATCTGCAATAACAGTTTTTTTTTGTTTTTTGTTTTTTTTTTTTATATTTTTGTAACATTTGAAACAAAATTTTTTTTGACTTAATGAAAACGACTAGTTATTAAGAGTAGAAACTATATTAATGTATATTTTAATTTCTGAAAATCCCATTGGTATCAATATTCGCACTCGCATACACCTTTCATAGCTTCTTAGCCCCGCGTATTGATAGGTCGAATCTTTTACTTCTACGTCACACAGGCCCTACCGCCTGGTGGTCGGTACGCATCATCATTTGAATCAAGAGATGGAGGAGATCTTGGGGGTAGTGGTGATGGAGGTGTTGGAGGTCGTATATCGAGAGTGCGATCATCGCTTCCGAAAAATATCCGTCGTAGATCTTCGACGATATGCCGGTTACACCCCAAAACCTCTAAATATCCACTGTAGTCCTCACATGATGGGTCATTATTGTTCTCCACATTACCGCACTCTGGGGAATATCGTCGTGATGGTGGGCAACCTAGTGAATAGTAGCGGGGTGGTGTTGGAGCTTCATCTGCAAACTCTTCATCGCTGATATTTTTACTTGCTTGTTGAAGGAATACATCGCTTTAGCTTTCAACGTTATCGGGTTCAGGTGAATAATAGCGTGGTGGTATTGGAGCTTCATCTATGAATTCTTCATCGTCGATATTGTGGTTGGGTTGTTGTTGGAAATACTCTCGTCGACCGGTGTTGTGAGGTTTTAGTTTGTTTGTTTTATTAATATTCCTGCGAGCAGAGGGTTTTGGAACAGAACTTCTTTGTCTACTGCTACTAATGGAAAGTATGTCATCGTCATCTAGGTAAATTGTGTAGCTTCTCTTAGACTGTTCCCTCTCCCAAGATTGGCGAAATCGTTTTTTTTGTTCTTTCAAATTTGTCCGACATCTGCAGATTTTTTTCTTTTTACTTCTTCGGGTTGATCTAAATAAAATCAAAGAACTGAACAAAGATATGTGTTATTACAAAGTAAATTATGACAACGATTTATGTAAATAGATATTATATTTTATATAGCTTTAGTTCACTGATATGTGCTGTGCGCATATGTTTGTATTTTCCGTCTCGGAGTTTAACGATTGAAGGACATAAAAATTCTAAAACAGCATATAGAGTTTTGGTGCCAGTTTTGCTGTAAAATTTTCGACTGCTTTGGATAATGGATGTTGCCTAACAATTACTAAGTCTCCAATTTCTGATTTGCAGACTCTTCTGCGTAGATTGTAGTGACGTCGCTGCTCCAAGCAGGCCGTGATCAAATTTCTTTGTACCACCTCGAAAATCTCCTTCATCTCTTTACACGTTCACTTGGCTTTGGAATGTGGGCGCCTGTTCCAACGGTTACTTCATCATACAGAGTGGTTGGAAGTCTAGGTTCTCGCCCCTGGGTAAGGAACGCAGGAGAATAGCCCGTCGACTCAGACACACTAGTATTTGATGCCAACATGATTTCTGGCAAGATTTTTATCAAATTTGTTATGTTTGTTTTCAAAAAATTGTGCATTCATAGTCTTTATAGTGCGATTGGCACGCTCCGTAGGATTTTCCTGTGGTGTATAAGGTGCGGCCAGTTGTTGTTCGACTCCCAGATCTGCGAGACATTTTTGGAATACCCAATAAGTAAACTGTGTTCCATTGTCTGTTATCATTATTTTTGAAACTTCATATCTGGCAACTATATGCTCCCGAAAAGCTGTTGCTTTTCGCAATGGCACTAATTCATTCCATTTAGAAAATTTATCGAAAAATACCAGCAACATTGTAAATCCATGTTTTGACCGAGGTAAAGGTTCTTCGGGTATACGAGTTAACATTTCACCCGCAGGCTTTTGCTGGTAAACCTTGTATCGTTGACATGACTCACATTTGCGTACAAAACGACTAACGTCTCTGCACATTCCGGGCCAGTAATATCGTGTTGATATTCTATGAGCGGTTTTTCGTACTCCTAGATGACCTGCTGTGGCGGTGTTGTGATTTTCTTCTAACATACGTTGTCTTAGGGGGTTAGCAACACAAAGTTTTCATTGCATTGTGCTTGCCTTTCCTATATATGACTGAAAAATTAAATTGTTGTAGTTCTAACGCCCACATGACTAGACAACCTGAAGGACTTTCTATTAAGTTTAACTATTTTAACGGCAAATGGTCTGTAATAATTAAAAATGGTAACCTTCTATGTAATATTTCATTTTTCTTCTTCAAGTTCTTGGGTAAGAACTGCACCAAGTCCATAATCACTTGCATCTGTCTGTAAGGTAAATATCTGATTGAAGTCTGGCATGCCAATACTAATGCCTCCGTTTGTATCTCTTTTAAATTTTCAAAAGCCAATTGTTGTTCTTTTCCCATTTCCAATGTTTTCCATTTTTTAGTAGTTGGGAGATTGCAGCGAAATCAGCAACGAACCCTCGGTAACATGAAGCTACTCCTAAAAAACGACTCACTTTTTTAACGTTGCGGGGAGGTTGCATTTTCAACACGGCTGCGTTAAAAAAAAATTTTATTTTTCTGGGTTGATTCGTAAGTTGGCTGCCTGTAATCACCAAAAAGCCTCTTTTAAGTTAGCTAAATGCTCCGTTAGTGTTTTTCCAGTTACTATTATGTCATCTAGATAAGCAAATGTGTGTGGCTTCATATCTGGCTCTATCACACTATCCAAAGCCCTTTGAAAAGTGGCTGGGGCTGAGTGGAGCCCAAATGACATAACACGCCACTGATATAAACCGTAACCGATTTAAGATTATGTCTATTCTTGGTAAGGGGTATGCATCAGGTACTTACCTTGAATTAAGCTGCCGGAAGTTCATACAAACTCTCCAGGTCCCGTTTTTCTTTTTTGCTACTGTGATTAGAAAGCTGTATAGGCTCGTTGATGGTCTTATAAATCCACGCCCGAGTAGTCCATTAACTTCTGCATCTATAATGGCTTGCATAGCAGGATTTCTTTGGGAATCCTCATCTTTCATTATTATCTTGTGAAATGCAATACTTGTTGTTCCAGTCAAGTTGTGAAATTTTGGAAGTTCTGTCTCCAGAAATTTTTAATTAGGATTTGTTCATCTGGACTATGGTCGGCAATAGTACGGTACCCATTGTTTTCTCTTGGAACTTCCCGGACTACAGTGGAAACTATTTTTGATACATCCTTATTCTGATTCACATCTCCAGAAATATTATGTATAATGTCATCACTACATCCAGGCATTATTAGAAAGTTACATTTTCTCGTTATGTTCCCCAGAGAGACATTATATTGCACTTCCTCAGTAATTTGTCTCACCGATCCGTCAGCTAGTACCACTTGTAAATTTTCACCTACGTTCACCGATGTACCTAACTAACAAAATTTTTACTCACAAAATTACTGGATTTTCCGGTATCAATAGTTGAAGTTATAATTTTGTTTTCTATTATCAAGATGGCGGATATTCTTGTTTCTTCATTTTGTAATGAGGTTTTATTTTTAAGGAATTGATTTTCGGTGTTTGGACTTCTTTCAGTTCTGTGGCCACTTATTTCACATTCTCGACATGTATTATGTTGTTGTCTGTTTGTGTTAAAAGAAGCTGATTCTGTACGTAATTCCTCTCACTAATGAGATGGCGCTGCATTTATGCTCTCTAAATTTTCTGCTAACGAGATAAATTCACCCAAGGTTGAGAAATCTTTACGACGGATGTACCACTGATACTTAGAGTCATCATTTCGAAAAATTCTTTCCAGCTTTTGTACTTGGGAAAGGTTAGAATGCCGCATGAGGTTTTGAAGAGCCAGAACATAATCTTTAAAAGGCTCCCTTGGTCCTTGTGTTCGCTTCTGGATTTCGTCGTCCAATTTTTTATAATATTTTGGAGGAAGAAAGAATGCACAAAAATCACTTTTAAATCCCGTCCAGGCTTTCCGTTCTTCATTGTTATTTCGGAACTAAACTAGGCCTCGTTCGCATAAAAATTCAGGCATTATTGTTGGCAGTAGGTCTAATGGGACACAGTACATTTGTGATAATTCCTCTAACCTTTCGATGAATTCTAATGGATCTTGCGTTTCATCGTATTTGATACCTCAACTTCTTACTTGGTCGATTGTGCTTTTGGTTTCACTAACGAATGGCCGAGGAACTTCTCTGGTTGGTTTATACTCATCTTTAATGGGAGATCTTTCGACCTGAGTATTTGTGGGTACTACTGAGCTGGGTGACGGAGATATTGTTGATGTTTCATATTTCGACTGGATTTCCATTAACTATTTTAAGCGAACGTCATCATGTATAGAACTAATATATTTCGCCCACATCCCCCGCATTTCCTCTACAGTGCCAGTTACGTCTAATTTGAACTCATTTAAATACAACACTAGGTCGTCTCTTTTTAGGGAATATGCCCATGACGTTTTTGGCATTTTAATTGAAATACTATTTTGTACAAAAATATATTATTTTCTTTTTAATTAAATTTTTTTATGTATATTTATCATTTGTTGTTCATTTCATGAGAACAAAAAATGTTTATTTATTATTTTTATTTTGACAAAACTCTCAGTATTAAATTAAGACGTTGCCCTGCTCGGACGACGTCTTTTGACTCAGGGCTGGTGTAAACTCGCGGCCGCCAGGGTTCGTTACAAATTTGATTAAATTTCCGGATTTTTTATTAGTAAAACACGATATATATTTTTTCGATTTAAACGTTATACATTTTTATTTTTTTATATTTAAACGGAACTTATGACGGGGTCAGCCAATCATGCGATAGCACTGTACGCTCTTGGCCGGTTACTGACTGACTAGCAATCCAGCTCCCAATAGCGATAAATATCCAGTATATCCGGGTAAGACCTCAGATAATCCAAGATATTTCCACCAAATGCAAGACACCACACAAGTTTTAAATGAAAGTGGGTAAAACCTCAAATTCATAAAACCAATTAAGTCTTACCTTTTGGGCGGTTACTGGCTAGCTAACTCGTTAAGTGTGATTTCACTCTTTTTATAGTGTCGATCATCTACACAATGTGATGAACACACACACAATCCTGCAATTCCGTATGTTACATGATTGAATATTACGTATAACAGAGTCGCAATCCTAAGTACTCTAGCTATATCAGTCTTCTAATAATTAATAGGTGGCGCTGTATAATTATGTATATTTCGTTAATTTAAATTCGAATTTATATACTAAATAAAATTTAATTCCATTATAAAAAATACTGAGTACAATTCATTTCAACTTAAACGTACTTCATAAGCAATACAAATAGAAACAAAATAAAAAAATAAATAAATATGTGATTCAAAAAGGAGTGCAACAATTTTTGGTCATTACAGTCTTAATAACGACTTAAAGTACAATCCGAAACGATTTTGGACTTTTATAAATTCTAGAAAAAAATTCTTACATCCCTTTATGTATGAACTATAATAACTTAACCTCAAATAATCTACTTGATTCACTGAACTTGTTCGCATTCTATTTGAAATCCAATTTTAATGATGAAAATTTACAGTATGATAATTTTGATTTAAATGAAATAAACACCATTATGGATTTCGGTAATTTGCAACTATCTGAAGAAGATGTTGCAGAAGGCATTGTTAGGCTTTCTAATTCGTTTAAGGGTGATAATAATAGTTTACCAGCTTTTTTAAATAAAGAAATGTTCTTCTTCATTATGTCTACTATTGAAAATTATTTTTAAGAAGTCCTTAAGCATTGCCTATTTTATTAAAAAGTGGAAATTTACTACAATTTTGCCTATTTATAAAGCTGGTGATAAAAATAATTTTCAAATTAACCAATATTTTAAAAATTCTTAAACATATTGTTTATTATAAGCTATTCTGCAGTGTAAAGAGTTGTATTTCTTTATCTCAACATGGATTTATGTCAGGAAGATCAACCTGTACTTATTTGTCTGTTTTTACCAAGTGTTGTGTTGATAGCTTTGAAGACCTATTGCAGATTGATGCGAATTACACGGTCTTTGCTAAGGCGTTTGACCGAGTACCACATGAACTTTTATTATTAAAATTATATAAATTGGGCGTTCGTTCCCGAATGTTATATTGGTTTCATTGATGGTTTTTGTTCTAAATCATTTATTCCTACTTCTGGTATTCTGGCAGTATTTTGGGTTTTTTGTTATTTAATATATTTATTAATGACATTGACCTATGTAGTCATTGGCTGTGACTGTCGTCCGTAAGTGGCGAATTTAACAACAGTATCAAAAATAATAAGACACAATTTTTTTATAAAGTGGCCCGGAACATTCGGTGCATTTATTTCTATTTAAAAAAAAAAAAAAAAAAAAAACAAGAAATAATATGTCACTACTTACCGCAGTGCCTTTTCCTTACAAACTGATTTAAATAATATAATTATTTTCTTGTGGTCCACTAAACTTGTTATTTGTATAACACATTTTAAATAACGGTACAAACTTAACGAAAGAAAGCACTGCAGGAAAAAGAAACAACAATATCACGTAAGAATCATAAACAAACACGCACATAAGATAATTTAAGTAAACATTAAGGTGGCTCTCAAAACAAAATTAATTCGAAATAAAATAATATATATAAATTTAGGCTAATAAATAAATTCAAACAAAAATGTATAAATAAACAAAATCATTGCTCGATATGAGCCATTAGGCGACATCCCACCCCTGTGGATCGGCAACGATTCACTACTCCAAATCCAAGGCGGCAAGTTTGGAAACGGGACGTTTTATTATACTAGTATGTACATCAGCACTACGGATGACACTATCTCCGCCCTTGAACACCTCTTCAACTCGGCCTCGTCTCCAATCTCGGGGACGGGACACAGCTGGATCACAAATTAGAACCAAAACACCAACGGCTAGGGGCTTCGTCTGGTCAATGTGGACCAATACTCTTTAATCCAGCGATTCCAAAAATGATCCCGTAACTGACGAGTAATGCGCCACTTCTATTTTTAGTGCAACTGACGATCATTATTTCTCCGGCAGGAGTCTGTGTCGTATTAGGGCAACCTAGCATAAATGATTCATCCTTAGTGGTTTCTCATCCTCATGGATTACCGACAAGTGGGTTAATGGACGAGAATTTACAATATTTTCCACTTCAATAAAGAAACTTTGCCTGCCTGTCTATACCTTTCGATACGGGCCACATCGAAAACTTCGCTGAACCTTTTGGCAATTTGATCAGCACCAACAAAATTTTTGCCAAGTCTTGTAGGCAGGCCACATCAATTTATAAAATTGCGTATAGCAAAAATACATGCATCTGTGGACAAATCAAAGGCGACTTCTAAATGGATCGTATGGTAAGGCAAGCTAATAGAGCTAAACAGCGTTTCCGATGGCGACGACCAAAATAAGTTTGGATATAAGGCGTCGAACTATCCAGGCAATGTACAAAGAAATCTACAAATAAAACAATTGGAAATATAATTACCTAAAATTCTTTTAAGACGTGGAATCCAAAATAATCTGCGAATTTTAAAATATCGTGGATTCAAAATGCTTCATTTTGAACTAGCTGCGTCTACACGACCATAAACTCAGAGTAATGAATTTTCATCTATACATGGAGACCAGTAATACAAATTACTACTTTTCGGCAGACAACATTCTTTTTTATTTATTTCTATTTCAGCACCAAAGTTATCAAGCTGAGCTTGGCGACAAAGAAGCAACTCAGTAGGTTTTAATTCGGAAAAAGTTAAACAATTATCTTCTTCTGGACTAAGTTTCTCTTGACATCGTTTAATAAAACGTATTATCCATGCAACCGTACGTTTTAATTTTACATTTTCCTAAAGTCAATAACACTAGGGGCGATTATCAACAATTCAAATTTTGGGCGAAGTTCTTCATTATCTGGACCATTTGTAGCTGTATTAATCTTTTCAGGCCACTCATCTTTACTATCATACAAAAATTCTGGACCTTTGAACCAACGGCAATCATCAGAAAAATCTATCTGACTCTTCATTCTGATAGTTTCATCAGCAACATTAGCATTAGTTGGCAGCCACCTCCAATCAGTTGTAGTAGCATATAAACAATTTTCAAAATTTCACATTAAAGTGGTTTTATGTATATATTCATATATTCACAAAGCCGGAAGTAACATTTTTTTTTGAAGTTTATCATCGCTTAGACTGCAAAGTTCCATTGAAATGATAATTTCTGGTAGAATTTGTTCAAATGTTTTTTGCTCTTCCCCATTTACCAATTCCTTTCCCTCTATGGGTATAATTTTTAATACAATTTTTTTAGAACTCTCATCAATATTTTTTTCCTTAGGCATTGAATGAACAAAGACCTCACCAAAAGCTCCTTCTCCAATTTTGTAACAATTTCGTAGGTATTCTTCACTGTATGTAGCATCAAATGTTAAAATACGACGTTGCCCGCAACGCTGCAGTACTTGACGTTTAAAATCATTACATCCTATGCTGTATGTTGATCTCGAACCTGTTTGAGTTTGACTTGAGCTTAGACGAATACAAACTCATTTACGGTTGCCAGCAACACTACATGTTGTTAAGGATTTTGGACTATCTTCAGCACCTGTACTTCTTCTTTGGTAATTTTGTTTCATTAGCGTTTTACGATTTACATCATTTTCTATATTTGAGTAAAAAATATAAGAATTTCAGTGATTCTATGGGCAACAAAGTGCATGTATCTACGGCTTTCGGAACAAATCCAATTAATCACGGTTGTAGATACGCTCCATCAAATAGTTTTTGACACTTTTATAGAATGCTCTTTCAAAATTGTTGCTATCAACCGAGTTAGGAAACTATCAAAAAAATCTTCAACGTAATGGTGATCCACAATAGATTTAATTGCACGAGGAAATCGATCACGAAATCCCCACATACTGCTACAGCACCAACATGAAAATTAAAAAATTTGGGGCCTTTAATCAGTTTGGGATTCAACGAGACACCTTCTACGGTTGCGGCAGTATCAAACACTAAACGAATTTTTTCAGGCTTGTTCGGATTGACAGTTTCAAAGTGCAGAAGATGCCATGCCCTACAAAAACAGGATTTCTTTTCATCTTACGCTCAATACCAACAAGTCTATTTAGAGCCCTGGAGTAACTGTCAGACAGCACAACATCATCAAAACGCCACAAGAGCCGAGTTTTTAATCTCTCATCTGCCATCACTGCAGTTTCTTTAATTTTTTGACGTATACGTAAGACATCCTTTGATTCTATGATCGGCAATACCTTCACATCAAAATTTTCCGCCTCAATATAATTTTCCAGCAAGAGCTTCTGTTCTGGCTGAATAAACACAAATGAGAATTGGATGAATTACCCATCATTTTACCAAATACGACCCATCCTACTGGGATGTTAGCAGCGTAAGGACCATTTTTTTCCGGCGGGAAAAAAGATCAAGATGACAATGATCCAATATAATCAAAACTTTAGGAACAACACCTTTATATAATTTTAAAGGCAAACCATAGAGACCACTTAAATCAATATTAAAACTCTGAGCCGGCAATTTTAAATTTGAAAGACCATAAACGTTTCTCAAAGCATATTTTCTTCGACTATATACTCCCCTTACATGCATATTAATCACTGTTGCCATTTCCTGCTATGCCTTACCAGCGTACCAATCTAAATTTAATTTACTTTGTTGTCCCTGAAGCCCAAGTTGCTTCACCAAGGCGCTGTCCACCATAGTAACTGAAGAACCTTCATTTAACAACGCATAGGTTTCTATTTTGCTACTAGCACCACACGAAACAACAACATATCTCATTTTTATTTCTTGGACCACTTGAAGCAGCTGACTCAGATGAAATCAAATTACTTCCACCATTATTAAGTAATAATTTGTTATGTTTTCTTAGGCAACTATCAACTGCACACGGCTTTCGAAAACGACAATTTCTCCTTGAATGACCATCATTCGTTGGATTATCGTTGGATTAGGCACATTTAATGAACCAAATTTTCTGCGGCATGAAGGACAACTTTTCTTTTTTGTTCACTTTTAAATTTCCACTAGTACTTTGAATTATTCTTACCAGGTCAGCAACACCTTTGAGCCACTTACTAAAATCCAATACTGTTGGGTATGGTTTTATTGTTGAGGCGTAGAAGGCCCATTCCATTCTTTTGCTCATTAGAATCTTTCCGACCAACTCTTCCATCAGCAAGGGGTTGGCCAAATGCTGTTGTCCATTAGCAGTTTCTAAAAAGGCGGCACTTTAACAGCAAAGGAAACAAGTTTATCAACGGCATTCTCACTCTCTCTCTCTTTCACTTGTTGTAGCTAGCAACGAATAAGCATTTCTGGGCGACCATATTTTAAACACAATTGTTCTAAAACTATACTCACATTATCTGGATGGATCAATAATGACTTCACCCATTCCCGTGCCTCACCCTTCAACGCCTTTTGGAGCCTCACACAATTTTCAAAATTATTGCAATTGTAAACTGCAGTTGATTATTCAAAGGCTGTTAAAAACATGGGCCAATCTTCAGGAGCGCCATCAAATTTTGGCAAATCATAAATTTTCCAGGCACTGGCATTTTGAGACAAATGAAAATTAATCATCAACGTTTTTCTAAGGCGGTTGATTTGCACCAAAATCCATTGTAGGAACTAGATGGCACTCCGGCAACAGAAGGAGCTGTTTGAGTCGAATATATTGTATGTGTGTTTACGGTTTGTGTGGCAGAAGGAGTCACTGGTCTCGGCAAGATTGCTCCAGCGGCAGAGGAATCATTAGCACTTTGGCCCATTGTTGACTGCAAACGAGGACTTTTTCGTACCGGCGATCGTTGCATTATGGACCATAAAAAATAAAATGTTTCCCAAAAAGCACACAAACTTTCACAAAAATATCCACTTAATTTTTTATTGCTCCGGCAGGCAAGGAACGCCATTAACATTTGCAAAAAATCCTAAAATATATTTTCAGGCGGGCAATGAGTCGCAAAAATTTATAAAAAATATTTATTTGTTCCGGTAGGCAAGAAGCGGCATTAAATTTGCACAAAATATTCCCAAAATATTTTTCCGACTTCAAGGAGTCACAAAAATATTTACTTAAAAAATTTAATTTGTTTCGGCACACAAGGAACCACACAAAAATTCACATAAAAAATTTATTTTGTTCTGGCAGCAAGGAACCACATTAAACAGTAAAATCGCACAATATTCTTCAAATCATTTGTTTGGCAGACAATGAGTAACAAAAAATTCACAATATTTTGTTCCGGCAGGCAAGGAACCACTTAATCACTTTTCGAAAATGTTAATTTCTGGTCCGGCAGGGAATGGACCACTTTATCCCCAAATGATCAATATATTCGCTCCAAAAATTGCGAAATTAAATTTGTCACTGGCTGTGACTGCCGTCCGTAAGAGGCGAATATAACAACACCATTAAAAATAACAACACGCAACAAAAATAATATAAAGTGGCCCGAAACAAAAAAAAACCTATGTTTCAGAAAGTCTCATTACTTATTGTATGCTGATGGTTTAGAAATTTTTAAAACAATTTCTAACGCCAATGACGTTTTTAATCTCCAGGAGGATTTAGATAGGGTGAGTTCTTGGTCTGTCCGAAATAGTTTATCTTTTAATTTAAATAAGTGTGCCTTGATTTCTATGAAAACTTTTGAAACAAGACGTAAAATTTCTTCTGTATATTTCCTATATGCTATAATTTGTGGATTAATTGATTGTCCTGATTCATACTATAAAACTATATGTACCTCCTAGGCATTTAAGGCAAACAAATTATTTCTTTTATATAAATATTCATAGAACAACATATGCTTTGAATGAACCTTTATTATTATTTATATTCTAATGAAGTCGACTTAAGTTATTATGGACTTAAGTATTTATGGGCTTATTAAATATCGAATTTAAAAATGTTTAATATTTTGTTTAAATAATTAATTTAATATGTATATGAAATTATGATTTATGTCTGTAAGGATAATTTTCTTATTCCGGAACCAATTATTAAGAAAACAGTGTAAATTTATAGAAAATAGCGATTCGATTTGCGTTGTTTCAGTTTGCGTCGCAATTCTCCGGTCCCAATATGGATTTTTACAGTTTTTAGAAAAATTAGCTATTAAATACTTTGCTTTGTAACAAAATATTTTTACAGGGTAATTCAAACCCTTTTCCATGCTTGGTTGGAATTTTTATTTTTTAAGATTATGTATGTATGACTAAGCCGTACCTGGGATTTGAATTTCGGAATAAAGGCATTTTTTGTAGTTTTTATATTTATAAATATTTATAGCCAGTTTATAATCTTTCTTTTTTTTCTCTTAGCCTCAAAATTTTCGATTTAGCTTCTAGCCTTATTCTACCCTTTTTTAATTTTTAAAATTGTTTTAAAAAAAGCTAAATTGTTAGTATTTCAAAAACGATGAAAATAATTCCTTAATTGCAATTGCCAATTTTATTTGGACTGAATCATGCGGCGCTTCATTATTCAAATCAAAACTAACTAAACTAATTTTATGGGCTTACTAAAACGATTATTGTAATATTTATATATATATATATATATATATATATATATGATTTACTATGGAAACTATTCATGAATATAATTTTAAAAGAATCACAAAAATGAAAAATTATTTGTATAGGAATCTTTTAAGCGATTTGTGTCATTCTATGTTTTATTTTTTAATTTATTACAATATTTAAAAAAATATGAAAAACTAATGAGAACGTGAAGAAATAAGCTTTTAAATTGAAAATAAGTTTTAACTTTTTCTGGCCCTATTTTTTGAGACATTTAGCTCCAAAAAATAAGACCTCCTTTCTCTCATCTTTTTTTTTTAACTGACATTCAGACTAAACAAACTTATTACACAGTAAGATAACCCATATCTAAGAAAATATATTCTGAAGTTTTTATGAAAATTGGTCAAGGATTACCTTTGAAATAAGGAGCTCAAAGGTCAAAATTTAAATATTTCAAATTTTTAAGAAAAACATCACGAAAAATTATTTTTTAGCAGGATGTGGATGCAAAAATTTTCTGCGAGGAATTTTTATGGTTTAACATGACTTTTCTTGTCAGAATGAGGTAATTAAAATTTTATTTGTCCATGATATTAATTAATAAAATTCACTTTACAAATATTTAAAAAATGCTGACCCCAAGCTCAGCTGAGAGTTAAATTTGCCCTTTTAATTGCTGATATCAATCTTTCAATTATATTATCATACATATTATTATTGACTTTATTGAAAACTTTATAAAATAATTAATTAATTACATTTTTACGAGGATTACTTAAAAGTATTACAAAACATTTACCATTTAAATAATTCAATAAGGAAACTACTAATATCACAGTATTAAGAAAAATTTTAAAAAAAAAGAGTTTGTACATACTTAAACGTTATAAGAAATTTTAAAAACAACCATCAATTATTACTCTTTAAGTAAAAAAGAGTTTTATTGATTGTTTAACAAATTTCTTATTATTACGTATGTAGACGTTCTGCATTTTTCATTAAATGACAGAGTCAGTTCCCTTGCAAATGAATTAAACTTTTTATGGTTAAAGTTTCTACTACATACTTTCGGGAATTAGGCGCATAATAAATGTAATTTAAATGGTAATATCACGATATAATACATATACATATGTTTTTCAGAAATATAATGTAAGGTCTATCTGAGAGATTTTTCTATCATAAAAAGTAACAAAACGTCGGCAAAACTACTGCATTTTTTATTTATATCAGCATTTATGGGAGCACGTACATAAAATTTTATTATAATAAATATTTTTTCGTTTTTCGTCGAGGTATGTTGTCAAAATTTAATAGTACAATTTTCTTCTTTTTTAATTTCATTGTATTTAGTGTTATTTTCATAACACTAATTATTTAATTGAGACTGCTATGAAGAATTGCGCTTCTTCTTAAAAAAATTAAACGTAAAAATCAATTATATCATAACGCTGCAAATTTGGTCTACACGTGAAAAATTCTTATCATGATAAGAATTTGACGTTTGTCATTATAGAAAAATCTTTCGTGCAGATCCAACGTAATCTACAGCATAAAATCTTATAATAACCTGTCGACAATTAACCTTGCCATGAAAGACATCCTCCACAAATATTAAAAACGCATGGTGTAGGGTATCAAATGATCGGATCTGACCGACAACATATTTTTTACTTTGTTTTTTTTCGAATAATATAGGATGATTACATCAAAAGATCATTTAAATTATGGAAATACGCCATTTTACTTGTTCTTACTTTGATGCATTATATATATATATATATATATTGTAATATAAGAAGGGTGTCATGATACATGCAATTGTATCACATATCCACTCGGAGACCAATATCGGTCCATTGTGAGTGCCTTCAATTACACTAGATAGAATAAAAGAAGAAACAAGAAGATAGTGAAAGTATAAGTTACTACGGATATACCCCTAACTCCCTCTTTTTTTAGTGCTTATTTATTTTTTTTTTACTATAATAAACTCTAGTATAATACATATTTACATAAATACAAAGTCCCAGAAACGAGCTCTCGAGTATTATGGATATAATATTAATTTTGTTTTGCAAATATAATAAATTTTTATATACATTAAAAATACAAAATTATATTTTTTATTATGTAATGAAAAATGTGAATAAAAACATTACTTGTATATGGAATAAATAAAATAATAAAAGTCTAAAAATAACAAAGGGAGATTTTATATTTTACTATTCATACATCCACCAAAACTTTTTGGTATTCTTACTTTGTAATGTAAAAGAGTCTTTATTCGATATACTTTTATCATACCTGTTTGATAAGTTAGATACATTAGTGCAATCTACTGTTTTGTCATTGGCACGTATATAATTATGATAGAAAATAGGAATACTATTGTTATCTAGAATTATTTTTAAGCTGTCTAATAACAAAAATGACTCAGGGGGCCCAAAGCCATTTTGTAGAGCATTAGATATATAATTATAATTTGTATAATAAGGCGCCATTATCAAATTATTTTCATTACATGAAATACATCTCAAAATATAATTTCTAGTTAAACTTATTATGAAATTGTCTATTCTTATAATGTTTGATGTATTATATAACTTTTTATTAGATATATATTTTAGATAGTTACTGTGCGATGATCTAAATAAACCTGTGCAAGCTCTCAAACATTTTCTTTCAAATACCCTAATTTTTTCCATGTAGGACGGTGAGATATTAAACGATATCGGATACCCATATGTGAGGATTGGCCTAATCAGCGCTTGATACATAATTATTTTTATTTTAGTCTTTAAGTGTTTTGAGTAAAATAATGCTTTGTACATACAGAAAGCTTTTTGTGCTTTACTTATTGCTTCGATGACATGATTATTATAATATAGGAATTTGTCTAATTGAATTCCTAAATATCTAACAATTTGTTTGTTTGGTATATGGGCATTATTTAACTGCGATTTAATTCCAAAGGATTTCCAATTTCTTTTAATATTGTTGTTGCATTTATTAACTGGGAGTCTGATTAAAATTGTTTCACATTTATTAATATTTATTTTCATGTACCAATCAATTGAAAACTGCTCCACTACATTGAAATATTCTTGGAGTTTTGAATTTATTTTTTCAATTGTATCATCAGCATGATATATAATTATATCATCTGCAAAAGCTATAATGTTATTTATTTTTTTAATCAAATCCAAAATAAAAATATTAAATAATGTAGGGGAGTTTACCATGCCTTGTTGCAATCCATTAACAATATTAAACGATTTACTACTTTGGTAATTTTGGTAATATATCTTGAAGGATTTATTACTTATCATATTATAAATAAGCAATATCATATAAAAAGGAAATTTAAGATCTAACAATTTATATATTAACCCAGGAATCCAAATGCTGTCAAAAGCTTTTTCCATATCTATTGTACACGCTCCTGTGCATAATTTTTTGTTCCCGTTCCAAATAATATTAGAAGTGAGAAGATGTATTGCATTAACTGTGGAATGCTTATATTTAAATCCAAATTGTTTTTCATTTACTTTTCCATTTTTATAACAAAATTTATTTATATTATTATTAATGCATATTTAAAATATTTTACTGACATTAGGCAATAAACTTATAGCGCGTAGATTTCTTGGATCTGACATATCTTTGTCCTTTTTTCGTAAAAGAACCACTTTTGCATTTTTCCACTTATCGGGGAAATACGAATTATTTAACATATTATTAAAAAGAGAACAGTACTCCAAAATTAAAATCTCAGGTATGTTTTTTAGTACAATATTTGGTATACCATCGTTACCTGATGATAATTTGGCTCACAACTTAGAAAAGATAAAGAAAATTTGGTGTTTAGTTATAAAATAACCATTAGCCTGAAAATAACTTTAGTTAATAGACCTTTTTTCTGCATTAAAAGAGGTTATAGTAGTTGGATTATTATCGAAATTATTTTTAAGTTCTATAAATCTGTTAAATTTGTCATTTACTTGCCCATATTTTTTTATGGGCATGGACTGTTTGTATACAAGAACCAATGACGTCTAACATTTGGTTCTGTTCACGTATTATATAATTGTTGGAATTATCTTTTTCTAAAACATTTGTATCTATGTCTACATTATCAATTAGATGTTTAAGGTTTTGTGGAATTTTTATGTTGTCTAAATGTAATGGTTTAATTTTTTTAGTTTTTTTTTTATTTCTTCGAACATTTTTTTGGAATCTTTTGGGTCTAATTGGATTAGTTTATTTTGTATATTTTTGTTTAAGATATTAATTATGTTTTCGTTAACCAGTTTTTTAATTAGTTTTAGTTGAGATCGTAGTAAGTTTAATGAATTTTCAAATAGTGTGAGTTCTAGTCTGTTATGTTTTTTAATTATAGTTAAAATTTTACTTTTTTCTTGATGTAGTTTTTGCACTACTGGGCTTTTTGTTTTCTTAAAATAGTCGATTTTCTTAGCCTTAGGAATTACCTTTTCAATAGCATTAACAACTAAATTATTTAGTTTTTCAATATAATTATCTATTTCTGAGTTTGAAAGATTTTGGTTTTTTAGAATAAGTGTATTATCATCCAGTTTTTGTATGATTTTATTCTTGAATTTTTTCCAATCCGTTCTCTTATAATCATATGTTATATTCTGAGGTTCTTCCATAAAAGAAAAAAGGTCGTATTCGTTATTCATATACGCACATATTTGCAAAGCTTGGTGATCACTGTTATAGTCTAAAGTTTCTATACAGTTCAATGTGTTGTTTTTAGTAACTATGTGTAACCTACAATCAGCAATACATACGTCTATATATGAATTTGATCTAGGATATGAAGGTTTTTCAGAAGCGTATAATTTACATCTAAAATCTATCTCATTGTCAATTAACCAGTCTTTCAATTTCTTTCCCTTAATGTTGTTACGAAATTGTACTTGAATTCAAATATAACGGTTTTAACGGCCGGTTTAAATCTTTCTCAATGCTTCCAGACATTTCCGTTTATGTTAACAGCAGTTAACATAGCTGTAAAAATTATTAACATAGTTCTAAACGTACAACATTGAATAAAAAGCTTTCACCATTGTTTTTAAGTATGGCAGCACTAAATGTTTAAGCTGCTAACATTAACATCAAAAGCTCTAGTTTGTCCGTTAAGAACATTGTAGAAAGAAATAGAGCTTTCAAGAAACATCTAGTAGGTAATACAGTGTATATAAATTGGCCGTAAGAACACCATTCAGTCAGTCTAATTGGAAGCGTCGTTAAGTAAAGACATATTAACTGCCTTGGCTGTATAATCTTGTACATTATTAAAGTGTGCTGTATAAAGCGTGTAATTTAAGTGTGTGTGTGTATTAAAACACAAAGTGACTTATAAACTGTATTGTTGTACATTTTTAAATAAAATAAAGAGTCGTTACAATTTTTAAACTACTAAACTGCTGTTATTTTTGCAATCAAAGTACAAGTTTATTTAAAGGAAATAAACGACCGTTTTTAAAAGATAAAAACGTAACAATTGGTGTCAGAAGTGGGATTGCTAAATAATAAGCAGTCATGAAGTTTGAAGAGCTGAAAGTGGAGCAACTCATGAGAGAATTGAATAAGTTGGAGTTACCTACAGCTGGTAATAAAGCAGAATTACAAAAGAGGCTAATAGATGAATTCAAGCGGCGTAATATTGACATCGGAACTTACGAATTCGAGTATAAAGAAGAAATGGAAGTTTCTACCCGTGCAACAACAAGCATGGATTTATCCACAATGTTTGCTGCTTTGGTGGAGCAGTTTAAAGAAGTCAAAGAAGAAAATAAAATAATGGAAATGAAATTTCAAGAAACTTCTAAAGTAAATAACGAGAAACTTCTTGCTGAAGTCAAAGAAGAAAATAAAGTAATGGAAATGAAATTTCAAGAAACTTCTAAAGCTAATAACGAGAAACTTCTTGCTGAAGTTCAAGAAACTTCTAAAGTAAATAACGAGAAACTTCTTGCTGAAGTCAAAGAAGAAAATAAAGTAATGGAAATGAAATTTCAAGAAACTTCTAAAGTAAATAACGAGAAACTTCTTGCTGAAGTTAAAGAAACTGCTAGAGCGACAGACGAAAAACTTCAGCAAATTTCGGAAGTTATAAACAGCAGAGTGGATGGCATTGAGACAAAGGTGTCCGACTTAGAGAGCTGTCTAGATATACAAGCCAAAGTCGTTGATAAAGTTGATAAAAAGCTGTCCGACTTAGAGAGCTGCCTAGATATACAATCCAAAGATGTTGATAAAAAACTACATGATCTAGAAGTAAAGATGAATAATCTTCAATGCCAAGATGGACAGGTGCGAATTATTCCAGAATCCTCTAGTAGAATAAAGGCCCCTAGTTTTGATGGCACCACACCATTTAATGTGTTCAAGTTCCAGTTTGATACGATTGCCACTAGAAACATGTGGAACGACGAGGAAAAAGCTATAGAGTTGATATTGGCCTTAAAAGGAAACGCAGCAGTAGTTCTTGAAAGCGTGCCAGCATGTAAGAAAAATAGTTATGATGACATAATGGAGGCGCTACAACGTAAGTACGCTGGTGAACATAAAAAGGACTTATACCGAATGGAATTGCGTGGTAGAGTGCAGAAGCCCAATGAGACACTACAAGACTTTGCGTTGGAAATCGAGCGTTTGCTGCAGCTTACTTATCCAGGGGAAAACAGCCCGTTTTTGGATCATATCAAGATAGAGGCATTTGTTAATGGCATTCGCGATCCTGAAATAAAACACGCGGTTTGTGCCACACCTAAACCATCATTTACTGAGACCGTATCATTCGCACTGGCACAAGAAACGGCGAAAATAATTTCAAAGCCGCAAATATGCAAGGTGCGAAATGTTGAAGTTGTTTCTGATAATGAGAGAAATATAGTCGACGAATTAAAAAAGGTTTTGCAGGCGTTTAATGAGAATCAAAATAAAGCCAGAGTAAAATGTTATAACTGTGGTAAATCGGGTCATATTCAGCGAAACTGCAAAACACTAAGAAAACGAAACAGATCTGCCTAGCCTCAAAGAAATAACCGGCAGTCAAATCATCAATCATCACAAGAATTACCTTTAAACTAAAACGAGCTGGCACTATGGGGCAAGAGCTAGCTCCCACATCTGAGGGCCCCACCATCTCCATATCCGTAATGCAACAGAAAAATAGCAATCTTACTGCTTCGAGGTACATCAACGGTCAGAAGCACGTTTTTACTGTAGACACCGGGGCATCACAGTCTATCGTCAGGCCAGATTTAGTTAAGAAAACAATTGAACCATTATGTGGGGTAAGCCTGCGCACAGCTACTGGGGAGCCGGCCACGGTCTATGATAAAGTAAATGTGAAATTAACCATTGCCAACGTTACCGTCAATCATGTATTCATTGTTGCCGACATTGTGGACGAAGTTATCATTGGTGCTGATTTCATGATTAGCCATGGCATTACTTTGGATATGGGACAAAAAGTTATGATTTGGCGAAATGTGGAGATACCCCTTGACGTCGGATATGAAAATAGGACTCAAGTAAGAAAGCTAGTTACCGTCGAGCATCAGAAGCTACCACCACAGTCAGAAGCTTTAGTATGGGCTCGAATGGAGGGAGATTGTGAGGACAACAGTTTGTGGGTAGTAGAACCAGCAGAAATAACAAGTGATCTTGTAACAGCAAAAGCCCTCGTTAAACCCTGCAACAACAAAATAGTTCCTGTAAGAATGCTTAACCTGTCCAGCTATGAAAAAGTCGTTAAGCCAAATTCAGAAATAGGTCAATGCACTTCAGCAGAGGCAGTTTTCAAGAAGGATTAGCGCCGCCAGACAGAAATAAGGCCGTCTTCGCCTTAAAAAGTCAAAGCCATGGTAGAACGGCAATTGTAAAGCATCAAATAAATACTGGCGAAGCGAGGCCAATAAAGCAGGCACCCAGAAGTGTTCCTTTAGCAAAACGAAGTGAAGTGAAGGAGTTGGTCAATGAAATGGAGCGGAACGGTATAATCGAACCATCTTCAAGTCCTTGGAGCTCGCCTGTTGTTTTAGTTAAGAAGAAAGACGGCAGCACCAGATTTTGCGTCGATTATAGTAAGCTGAATGACGTCACCAAGAAAGACAGCTACCCGCTACCAAGAATTGACGACACCCTGGATACACTAGCTGGAACACAATGGACATTGGACTTGCAAAGTGGTTATTGGCAGGTAGAGATTTCAGAAAAAGACAAGGAAAAAACCGCCTTTAGCGCGAGTGATGGGTTTTAATGTGATGCCGTTTGGACTCTGCAATGCTCCAGCCACATTCGAGCGTTTAATGGAACAGGTATTGAAAGGACTTCACGGGAAGACATGTTTGGTGTACCTCGATGACATAATTGTCATGGGTAAGACTTTTGATGAACATCTGCATAACCTTGAAGAAGTCCTTAAACGAATATCAGCGGCTGGACTCAAACTCAGTGTAAAGAAGTGTGCGTTGTTCCAGAAAGAAGTCAAATATTTGGGACATCGCGTAACAGCAGACGGAATATCAACAGATGAGGATAAGATAATTGCCGTAAAGAACTGGCCACGTCCGAGAAATCTCCACGAATTGCGTAGTTTTCTTGGCCTTTGCACATACTACAGACGATTTGTCCCGAATTTCGCCAATGTAGCCGCAAGCTTACATGAGCTGACCAAGAAGTCACAATCATTCCAATGGTGTGAAGCACAAGAACTAGAATTCCAGAAGCTCAAGGATCTATTATGTACCGCACCAATTTTGTCATATCCTATACCTGGAGAAACATTTGTGGTAGATAGCGATGCGAGCGGATACGGAATAGGCGGTGTACTTTCACAAGTAGTCGGTGGCACTGAAAGGGTCATTGGATACTTCAGCCGAACGCTTTCGAAGCCTGAAAGAAACTACTGCGTAACGCGACGAGAACTTTTGGCAGTATTAGAGTGTGTGAAGCATTACCACAAATATCTGTACGGCCAACACTTCCGACTGAGAACCGATCATTCTGCCCTCAGGTGGTTGCTGCAATTTAAACAACCTGAAGGACAACTGGCTCGTTGGATAGAGCGGCTTCAAAGCTATGATTTTAGCATCGAGCACCGGAAGGGTTTGAAACACGGCAACGCGGACGCGCTGTCAAGACGGCCCTGCAACGTGGAATGTAAGCATTGTACAAAAATCGAGGAAAAAGAATGTATCATCGATGTTCGACTAATGCATATAGTGTCCAGTGAAGATTGGTCTGAAGCGCAAAGAAATGACCCCATACTGGCAAAAATAATATCGGCAAAAGAAGAAGGTAGAAGGCCAGCCCGCAATGAAATATCCGCCGAAAGTCCATTAATGAAATCATATTGGGCCCTATGGAATAGTCTACAGTTGTTAAATGGCTGCTTATACCGCATATGGGAAAGTGCTGACGGTAAAACAGTGACAAATCTAATTGTAGTACCATCCTCTAAAATAAACGAAGTAATGAAAGAGTTCCATGACGGTCCCAGTGGTGGCCATCTTGGTGTGACAAAAACCTTAGAAAAGTTAAAACAACGTTTTTATTGGGTGGGTTGTCAGCAAGCAGTAGCCGATTGGGTAGCCAATTGTTCACAATGCATAGCAGCGAAGGGCCCAGCAAGAAGAAGTCGTGGACAACTTCAGCAGTATAACTCAGGCGCGCCATTCGAGCGGATTGCAATGGATGTAGCAGGCCCTTTTCCCGTCAGTGATGCCGGAAATCGTTACGTTCTAGTGGTTATGGATTATTTCAGCAAATGGCCAGAGGTATATGCCATACCTGATCAAGAAGCTAAAACGGTTATAAGTGTATTTGTGAACAACTGGGTGTGCCGCTATGGTGTTCCACTGGAGTTGCATTCTGATCAGGGTAGAAATTTTGAATCTGCCATATTCAAGGAAATGTGCGATTTGTACGGAATAAGAAAAACCAGAACAACGCCACTGCATCCTCAATCTGATGGCATGGTCGAAAGATTCAATCGCACTCTGGAGGAATATTTAAGAAAAGTGGTCAGTGCACATCAGAAGGACTGGGATGAACACATACCGAAATTTCTATTGGCATACAGATCAGCTGTTCATGACTCAACCTCTCGAACACCTGCAAGAATTGTCTTCGGGACAGAACTCAAGTTACCTGCTTATTTAGAATTCGGTATTAAGCCCTCATCAACAAATAAGGAAAGCTCTTCCCAAGAACAAGATGACCTGAACGAACTACATGAATTCGTACGAAGACGAATAAAAATTACCAGCGATAAAATGAAAGCCAGATACGATCGAGCAGCGAATTCTGAAGGATTTAACGAAGGCCAGCTTGTACTGTTGTATAACCCACAACGTAAGAAAGGACTGTCTCCCAAACTACAAACCCATTGGGATGGACCATACAAAGTGATTAAGAAATTAAACGACGTGGTGTACAGAATACAAAAAGAAAAGAGCCCGAGATCTAAAATGAAGGTCGTACATCTAGAACGACTAGCTGCCTATGGGAAAAATGAATTCGTGCCTATTCGGGACGAACAGGATTAAGCGGGGGCAGTGTTACGAAATTGTACTTGAATTCAAATATAACGGTTTTAACGGCCGGTTTAAATCTATCTCAATGCTTCCAGACATTTCCGTTTATGTTAACAGCAGTTAACATAGCTGTAAAAATTATTAACATAGTTCTAAACGTACAACATTGAATAAAAAGCTTTCACCATTGTTTTTAAGTATGGCAACACTAAATGTTTATGCTGCTAACATTAACATCAAAAGCTCTAGTTTGTCCGTTAAGAACATTGTAGAAAGAAATAGAGCTTTCAAGAAACATCTAGTAGGTAATACAGTGTATATAAATTGGCCGTGAGAACACCATTCAGTCAGTCTAATTGGAAGCGTCGTTAAGTAAAGACATATTAACTGCCTTGGCTGTATAATCTTGTACATTATTAAAGTGTGCTGTATAAAGCGTGTAATTTAAGTGTGTGTGTGTGTATTAAAACACAAAGTGACTATTTAAACTGTATTGTTGTACATTTTTAAATAAAATAAAATAAAATAAAATAAAATAAAGAGTCGTTACAATTTTTAAACTACTAAACTGCTGTTAATTGCAATCAAAGTACAAGTTTATTTAAAGGAAATAAACAACCGTTTTTAAAAGGTAGAAACGTAACAATATTATCAATGGAATTACTCCAATCTTTATGACGACAATTTAAATCTCCCGCTAATATGTAGTAATTGTTGATATTACTTAGATCTAATGCTTGGAAAAGTTTACTAAATTCTGAACTAAAATTAGTGTCGTTATTTCCTGAAGGATAATAAGCAGAAATAATTACCATGTTTTTATTTTCAGCCATAGGTATACGCACTATACAATTTTCTAAAATCTGAATTGAATTAATTGTATTGTTTGTATATACAGTGTAATTAATGTTGCTTTTGATCAAAATGGCTGTACCTCCTCCTCTTATTGGCCCTGATCTGTCTTTTCTTATCATATTATAATTAGCCAATTTAAGTTTATGTCTCGGATTGAGTTTTGTTTCATTTAAAAGTACAATATCAGGATTGTGTTCTTCTAAAAATTTCTGAAGGTCAAATCTTCTACTTGTCGATATTAATGAATTCACATTAATATGTATGATTTTGAGACTTTTTAGCAAGACTGAATTATTAGCCATTTTTTACACTCCTACCATGGAAAAAATAGCATCTATACGTGATGCCTGTAGGTTTAATTGTTTTTGGAGATTTACCATTTGATTATTTATATTATCATCATATTTTTTAATTCTAATATAAAGGAGTTATTATCCGAATTCAGATTTATATTATTATTGTTTATTTTTAACACATTTGCAAAAATTGTTTCTGGGCTATAAAAAGAATTTACATTAGTAGCATTATTTTTATTTTCTATTAGTGATCTTTGCTTAATTCTAAGTTTTTGCTGTATTTCTCACATCCTTTATATGAGGCTGGATGACCATATTTGTTGCAAAGCACGCAATACAATTTTTCTCTTTCTTCTTTGGCAACATTAGTTAGTTTACATTCACCTCTTTTATGATCGCTATTGCATTTAACACATCTTGAAGGTAAGTAACAGTTTGCCGCGCTGTGGAAAATCCTTGACAATTTCGGCACTGGGGAATATCCTCCCTTCTGACTTGTTCCCATTTTATTATACGATAAAAAAGAGTTTTAATATTTTTTAACTGATTAATATTACTTTCTGCAGTAATTCGTAGTAAAAAGAAAGGCAAATTGTAGATCATTTAAAATATCTTCTGTTTTTATATTAGGGTCTAAACCCTTTAGCAAATATGTCTTTGTTTTAATGCTTTTGGCGTAAATGTGAAAAAATTGAATTTCTTTTAACTAGATATGTTTTAACTCTTGAAAAGTCATCTAATGAATTCATAAATAGAGTTTTTTTGTTTCTAAATTCTTTAATTTTAAAGTATTTTATTTTTAACGCATTTTTTATAAATTCAATTAATTCTTTAGTTTCTATATTTATTATGTCAATAGGAGGAATTTTTTTCCGTATTTAATACTGTATTATTATTATTATTTATTCATACAGGAATATTCTTTACATTTATTTTTTGCATTTCAGTCATTGCAGCTAGAGCTGAGTTAAGTTGTTGCGATTTTTTCTTGTTGTTTTTAACATGATCTTCAAATTTTTTTAGTAGTTCACTGTTACAATCAGTATAATTTTCAGTGTCTAGCACTTGATAATAGTTGTTTCTATAATGCTTGGATGTTGATTAATCCATGTTTTCGTTTTTTCTTTTTTTCACATTCTCGGTGTTGTTATTGATTTTTAAATTTACATTGTTATTATTGTTCAATGAGTCTTGAGCCTTAAGTTCACTCATATCACAAATGTTTTAAACTTTTTTAAATGTTTTTTTTTTACAGTTAATACAAGAACAAAAATATTATTTCTTCGATTTTGAAAAAGAAGTAGAAAATATGAAACGAACTTATTGAATATAATACTCGACTTTTTATCCGCAATGCGACTGACTTTCATCACGGTCACGATCGAACTCGCCCTAACTCCCCCTTAGCCAGCCTATTCCCATGACGAAGCCTATGACGTCTACAAGCTTCCTAACGTGACATAGCCCGTCGAGAAATTGACTGCCCATCCATTTCATCCTACGATGCTGCAATCGTGGACTGTAACACATAATATGTTCAATAGACTCGGTCTCGTCGACGTCCTCACACATTCTACAAAAACCAGAATTACCAGCGTCCCATTTAGACCTCATCTTCCCTATCATGCAGTGACCTGTTATGACTCCTATCATGATTTTCAATCCTTTCCTACACAAACTGAGAAGAGTACTTGTGTCTGTCCTGTCGAGTTTTGGCCATATCGCCCTCGATTCCTTATAGTTCACTCTACTCTACCAAGCCGAATTGATTCTGGCCAAGAAACCCAGCGGTCACGTTGGTCTCCCTCTCCGAAACATCTTTCGCTGCGCCTTGCCTTGCCAATTCATCGGCCAATTCATTGCCAGATATATTACAATGACCAGGTACCCAAGAAAGTCTCACCACGTAATGTTCCAACAGCTATCTCAGTGACTTCTTACAGTTTGCAACCAGCCTGGATTTTACCAGATATGTCTCCAAAGCCTTCAGAGCCGCGAACGTCCACATAGAGAGTAACCTCAGAACCCCTCGCAAAGTTTAATCATATCAATTCTGCGGCCTTTAAGATGCCGAGAACCTCAGCCTGAAAAACGCTACATTCATCTGGAAGTCTAAATGAGCCTTTTATATCCGTGCCCATAATGTCCTATGTACATCTTTGATCCGTCTGTAAATCCTGCACAACCTTTGTTCAGTCTCTCAGTGCCGGACCATACCTTCCTATCAGGTGTCACCACAATAGGATTCACCCCAAAGTCCAATTCAATGGCCATGTAATCTGATGCCCCTGTGGAGCTTAGATTAACCTCACCGTAACTGACCTCATACACGACCCGGGAGTGACTCTAATAATCCTAATTCCTTAAGTCTCAACAGACTCATGGACTAAAAGTTATTCTGCTATGGTCAGAGAAAGAACAACCCATAGCTACCCTCCAGTCCTCTAACAGGTCTCCAGAATTGGTCAACGTGATACACCGTGTACACCGAGGCCAAAATCATCTTACTACTAATGAAGAAGAATCAACTGAAGTTCATTCCTTACTAGGATACATGTCTTTATCTCCAGTTGACGGTACGAACAATTTGTATCCTTTAGCCCTAAGACCACAGACCTGGTTGTTGTTAAGCCAAGGCTCCTCAACTCTTTGGTTTTGTCATTTTTCGAGCATCGAAATGTGATGTAGCCAAGCCCGAACGTAACAAACCCCCCAAATGAGTCCGCTTTCCTCAGAGAATCCCGATCTATTGCGAATCGGAAATCTTTTCTTTTACAAGTCAATGAGGACACAAGCTTCCATTGACTAGTATTGATCCCCATATTGTGCCCCTCCAATATTCCCAGTATGACATCCACCGGCTTAATGGGTGGTGGAATCCACACCGGCAATTCCGACGCTGGTATAACATCAGGAACTCAAAGGTTCCTTTATTATCGCAATCAACAGTTTTGACACCCTTTGTCCAGTCTGCGCCCATGAAGGCTATTTCACCCGGCCTGTGACTAGCCTGAAATAAATAAGCCTATTGTAATATTAAAAAAATTTGTAATTTGTTTTTCTTTATTTTGGAGCCAGCCGCTAACGCGACTGACCCTTTTAAGTGTTTCTTTATTAATTGAATTCATTTTCAAACTTAAATAATTATACACCATTATACATTAATATACATATAATATGTGTATAATGAGAGAGTGCTGAGGCAGCATAATACATACTGTTCAGCTATTGTGCAGTGTGGAAAAAATACTTCAACAATGTAGAAGTATTAAGTTACATGCAGAAGGCATGCAACTTCGACTAGTCAAACACACTACACCTCCCTTTTCCGGAAAAGAATAATCAATACTAGTTTGATTATTCTTTTATATAATACAAAATTTTTTTTTAGATGAAGGGGATTATTTAGTCCAGTTCTAATTGCTATTATTCCCTTCCTTTCCACAAAAAAAATTTTTTTTGATGATCAAATGATCCTTTACGGGAATTAATATATATATATATATATATATATATATATATATATATATATATATATCTTATGAGAATTCGTAAAAATTTAAATTCTAGTCATTAAAATAATGCAATATAAAAAAATAATTCAAATTGTAGTAGTGAAAGTAACTTAAAACGAAAGTTTTACGAATATTGTCTTGACAAATCTACAGAACGAAATTATTTATTATATATAAATGTGTAGGAATACAATAAGATTGTTTATATATTTTAAGATATATGTATGAGGCTTTGCGTATTGCCTTATTTATTGGTAAAGATATTTTAAATCCATCTTTTTGGGATATCTTATTATCTATATGTAAAAATATTAAAAATATATTTTAAGTATATGAAGGTATTATTGTACACCTTTATTTAGAAACATTTTGTAAATGGGTTAACCGTTAGACAACATATTTTACGGTATGCATTTATTTAGGGAGTCTTTTAATTTTGAACTTGTGGACGGTGAAAAGTTTCTCATTAGTGTCCATTGTTTGAAATATCAATTTCTTTAACAGTGAAAGGTCCTTTGTAGACCGAATCTAACTTATGTCCTGCTTCGTTGCGGATTAGAACAGAATCATTTACTTAAAGTGTAACAGGATTTGAGGTATTGGATGTTTTCTGTCTTAGAAGTTTAGCGTTTTCAATGAAGCTAGCGGCTCGACGTTGGGCTACTTAGAGCCTAAATTTAACTTCCTTTTCATAAGCGTCAACGTTGTAAAGGGGTTCTATGCGGTTGGTTTTGGTAAATCAATTCAAATGGACAATATCCATGAGCTGTAGATGGAGTTGTATTATAACAGAATACAAAAAATTTCAACCAATTATCCCAATCTGATTTGTCTGATGAAACATAAGATCTTAAATACTCGTTAAATGTTTTGTGAGATTTCGCAACAGTACCGAGTGTCTCATGATGGTAAGTAGTAGAGTGTATTTTCTTTATTTTCATCAGCTTGTATAGTTCCGTAAATACTTAATTTATATATTAAGTACCTAGGTCCGTTACTGTGGTATCCATTGGACCGTATATTAAAATAAAATCTTCCATAATAATAAAATAAAATCTTCCAACATTTCTGCAGATTTATTTATTATGGGTATAGCCACTAAATATTTAGTTAAATCGCACATTATAGTCACAGCGTATTCATTCTGTAAATCTGATCGTGGAAAAGGTCCTATAGTGTCGATTATCACTCTTTGAAAAGCTTTTTGAGGAGTTGGTGTTAAAATAAGAGGCTCCTTGCCTTTAACCGTGGTTTTGTTGGTTTGGCATTCTTTGGCATTTTGCTATGTCTCTAGTCATGCCTTTCCAATTATATCGAAGTCTTATTTTCTTAATCATTCGAGTTATGCCTCGATATCCACCTGTAATGGGATCATCATGGTGATTAAGCGTTTAGCTTAATCACCATTTTTTGGTGTAGAATAGTTTTGTACGATAGAGAATTTGCTATCATCAGGCAAAATACTTGATCAGTACGTTTGTGACCCAAAAAGGTTACTTGAGTACAGAAGAATGAACATTTATCTGGACGTAATTTTAGATTATACTTTCTGCACACTTTAAATACATTTTTTAAATTACGTAACATATGTTCCTTAGAACAACCAATTACTACTAGGTCGTCCATATACACAAATGCTTGTGCTGGAGATAGATCAGAAAATGCTAATGACATCATACGTTGAAAAGAATTTGGGGCTATTTTTATACCATACGACAATCTTTTGAATCTGAATGATCCATTATCTGTGGAAAATGATGTAATATCTCTAGATTCTTCTTCGAGTTCAATTTGATGAAAACCTGACATCAGGTCAATACAAGAGAAGAATTTAGATAAGGTATCAATCTTGTTCTGATGATTCAAATTTTATGGATCTTATCACTTCAGATCTGGCAGGTATTGCTGTTGAATTAATGGTTGGACCATTTTTGAGAAGTATTCCAATATCATGGTCAATTTCATTTGATCTAAGATTTATTATATCCTTATCATTGTAATATTCTAAGATACAATTATACTTCCATATGAAGTCCATTCCAATTATTCCAAATGCCTGTATTTTAAAATCGATTTTAAAATCGTCTTTTACTACATGAAATGTATGAGATATAAAATATTTGTCTATTTTTAATTGTGATTTTACACTACCTAAAGTTGAAATTAAGCCTTGACCAATACCGTTTAGATTTTTTCTGTTATAGACATTTATGGATTCATTTAAAACCTGGTTGTGCTTGACAATTGAAATATCAGTACCAGTATCTATTAAAAAATTTAAAATTGTATCATTTAGAGTAGTTCTACAGCGTAAGTAGCTACATAAATTTAAATTAATATTGTAGGTTTTGGATTCTACTGAGTACTTAGGGTTGCTTACCCGTTTCCCGAGTTGTTTTCAGCAGTCATATTAATATTTCTAGTTTATACATATATTATTACGATTGGTATTACGGTTTTTATTATCGTTATTATTACGATAAGAACCAGGATTATTGTTATTGTAATTATTATTATAACGGTTGCCAACAGTATTATTGTTACGATAAGATCCGTTATTGTTCCTATTTTTAATATTATTTCTATGGTGGGAAAAATTTCTCTTTTGGTTGAAGTTGTTGTTTCTGCTTTGGTTACTATTGTTATTACTGTAACCTTAGCGTTTAAACCCAAATGCAAGATTGGAATTTTCTTGACCATATATTTCGGTACAACTGCTTATAAATTTTGTTAATACTTCGTTCATATTGTTAAAAGTCCCTGATTCCATGATCAGTTTGACTCTATCATTTGAAGCATTTTTGGTAATTGCCGTGACAGCTGAACGAGTAGCATATTTATTGGCTATTTCATGGGGTAACCCATCTCTAATGTAAGCAATTTCTAATTTCTTTGTTAATTCTTCCATTTCTTTGGCATAGGAATTAACATTTTTCCGGATTGTCTTGTGCTCGTTAGTTTGGCGGTTGTTTTTAATTTAGAACTAATTTGTACTAGTGTCGTTTCTGAGGAATTTAAATTTCTTGCTGTTCCTTTCAATTTTGTTTTGATTAGGTTAACAGCTACCGGCTCATGAGTATCTTTTATGGAGTCCATTTTCAGAATTTCCGTCGAAATCTGGGATTAACCTAGAGGCAATATTTAAAAATTCTATTAAGGTTTGAGGCATCTTGGTTTTGGTTTCTTTTTCGGGTAATATATTGAACTCTATTGGTTCATGAAGTGAATGGGGTACAAGGATTTTTAAGTTTTTTCTATAACTTACTGAAATTAGTTTTTCACGTATCAGCAAAAGTTTGGTGAGATTTTGTTAGTCTACTGTAATTCGCATTCAGTAGTACTCTAAGTTTATCTAGCTGATTTTGAAAAATATTGATATACTTATTAACAGTTTCAGGTTTTGTTTCCCTGTCAACGTTTATGCATTTGATTTCAAAAATTCTTCTTTTATAGATTTTGCTTTGAATACAATAGTTTTCCATTCCATTAAATGTTATATATTCATACGCGAAGTTGTGTTAGAAATTTTGTAAAAAAAAATATATATAGTTTTTGGAATTGTTATGAACTTTCTTTTCAGAAAATCATAAGTAGTAATAATAAGTAGTATTAATAGTCACAGCACCAGAGTGCTGTGACGATGATTAGACTTTGTTTAAATTGGTTGCCAAGGATGCTGCTCTAGTACACGACTTTCTTAATGACCTTTTGTGTAACTGGTATAAGGTTACTAAAAGTTGCATAGCTATTAAACAAATTATAATTATGAGATATACGGTAGGTAATTCAATTTTGACCACAATGTCGTTTACGACGTTCGCATTTAGATGTTCAACTTTTGAATCCGCACCGACCATTTTAACAATTGGTTTATAAAAGAATCAATAATATATGTAATAAAGTAAATGCTAAGTGAATAGCATAGAGTGTAAGTAGTATAATAGAAATTATTAAACTAATTAAAGACTTTCCGAGTCGTAGCTTGCTCTATTATCCCGAAACTAATCTAAACTAATCAAAGTTGATCCAATCAACGAGATAAACAAGAAATATGCTTTTAAGATTTACTTATTTTATTGATTAATTTCACCGTTCATATCATTAATATCGTTATATAATTGAACAATCAAATAACAATAATATAAAGTTAAAAGGGAAAAGGATTTTATTATTATTTATTTATAAACAAAATCAATTAATTAATAATCAATAAGAATATTTCGTAAAGGAATAATTATTTTTACTTTACGAAGATAAGGGATTTTATAAAAACATTTTGTATAAAAGAAAGCAATGGATAATGAATTTTATGAAAAACAATGGATAAAGGAATTTCTAACAACCATTAGAACTGTTGCGTCCGTTAGTTGCGTGACCGTTTACAATAGTTTTACTTAACCTAAATTTACACTTCCTGCGACTTGTCAGTATGTTTTCGTCCTGGGGCGTGTTAATACTTAGATTTAAAGGTACCTATGTCATTACAACCGTCACCATGTTTTTGCAGGGAAAATAGTGGCAATGGCATACGTCGGTCATCATCAATTGATGATCGAAAACGGTTCAATCCTTTTATATTGTTACGTTTTTACCTTTTAAAAACGGTCATTTATTTCCTTTAAATAAACCTGTACTTTGATTGCAAATAACAGCAGTTTAGTAGTTTAAAAATTGTAACGACTCTTTATTTTATTTAAAAATGTACAACAATAACAGTTTAAATAGTCACTTGCGTTCTAATATAATCACACACTTAAATTACACACTTTATACAATACACTTTAATAATGTAAAAGATTATACAGCCAAGGCAGTTAATTTGTCTTTACTTAACGACGCTTCCAAATAGACTGACTAAATGGTGTTCTCACGGCCAATTTATATACACTGTATTACATACTAAATGCTTCTTGAAAGCTCTATTTCTTTCTACAATGTTCTTAACGGACAAACTAGAGCTTTTAATGCTAATGTTAGCAGCTTAAACATTTAGTGTTGTCATACTTAAAAACAATGGTGAAAGCTTTTTATTCAATGTTGTATGTTTAGAACTATGTTAATAATTTTTACAGATATGTTAACTGCTGTTAACATAAACGGAAATGTCTAGAAACATTTAACTTTAAACCAGCCGTTAACCGTTATATTTGAATTCAAGTACATTTTCGTAACATTATTATACCACTGCAGGGAATCGTATGTATACAGCAGTTATTTAGTGTTTAGTAAAATGATTTTGTTTTAAGCTTTTATTTATTTATTTTTAATCGCTTGCCAAATTTTTGTTTCTCGGCCGATTTCAAATATTTTTATGTATTGTTGTAGGCCCTGATAAGACATATTCTGCCCCACTGCGCAATGTAGAAGTATTAAGTTACATGCAGAAGGCATGCAACTTCGACTAGTCAAACACACTACACTATCTTCAGTCAGTCGCCATCAATGACTGCAGCTTGAAGAATGTCCGAGGGTATCTCATCTCCAGGCTGAGCTTCTTTAATCGATCTCGTTTGAAAATGCTTAAAGACGCCCGCAAGAGTCTGCGCTTCCGTCTCTACTCTAATCCTATTTCGAGGTGCCTCACTACCATAACACACCGCAGGATGGCTTCTGAGCACCTCCTTGCTTGCAAGCAGCAACTTGTGGTTCCAAAGTACTGGTAGACACGAACTCTTTGCCTTTGCGAGCAATTACCGGACCTTCGTCTATCTCTTGGACATGCCTGATGCCTCCGTTCACGTTAATCATTTTTACCAATGAGCGCAAAAGTTGTGAAGGTTTAAAGTTGAAACTTTAAAAAATCTTTAAAATAGAGGTATTGTTTTATACTTCTAAACTACTATCAGCACATGTCAAAACTATTACTGCATCTTAAATATTTATCAAAGTACACTAAAAAGAAAAGATGTTAATTTCATTTTTTGCACAATTTCGTAAATAGCAAAAATGTTTATGGTGAAAAATCTCTAAAAATAGTGGGTAGTATTAAACTTATTTTGGGATATTTTGCTCAAATAATCAAATGAATATCATTTCTTGTTTGAAAAATACAGTCGTTTAAACCTTGATAATATTCCTTACAAAAAGCGAGATTTTAGTTTCTAAGGTGATTTTTCGCAAAATTCAAATTATAATGCGAAATACATGGTTTGATTTTTGAGGTTAAGAACATCTTTTTTGGTTCTTATGTCGAGTCAATACTAGAGAAAATTGTCAGTGCTCGAGAGCCGATAATTTTGTTTTAACGCTGCAATAATGATGACAAATTCAGTTTACATTCAAAATTATAATGCCCCTAAATTTTAGTATTAAACGAATAGAATGCTTTCATCTGACATCAATATTAACATCTCATTTACATCAAACAAAAACTAATTAGTTCTTGTGAAAACCGAATTTCAAAAACCTCACCGCTTACATACCTATTTTTCTTCCTATCTGGTTTTTGTTGACATGTTTTTTGTTTAACAAAATTTTTTTGAAACAAAATTAGGATTATTTTTGTAATTAAAAATGTTTTTTTACAAAATTTTAAAAATAATTAATTCACTAATTTTATTAAACAAACAAAACTATTACAGCCTATCTACACGTAACAAAATATGTAAGATTTTTCTGTCTCACGTGTAGATTCAAATATTAGTATTATAAGAAATATTATGAGACTGTTGTGATGAGATTTCTTTACACAACTATCTTATAAGATAAGCTGTCAAAAAATACACATATACCAAAGTTTATTTGTGTGTGTGCATGTGCATTTTGAAAATTACTAAAAACAATATTTTTTTGTAATATTGTTTTGTTTTAACGGTTATTTTACATTACAAAAAATATTTTTTATAAAAATTGTACTAAAAAAGTCGCAATTTCTTAAATAAAAAGGACATGTTTACTCTGTGACTGATTGAAAATAATGGTATCTTATAGGATTTATTACAATACGTGCACCTCTTCCCTTATTAAAGATTTAACATAATATAAACAAAATGGTTACTCTCTTCTGCCGGCGTTATCTCACATATTATATCAAAGTTAATCTCACCCCAGGTCTACAACTAAGATTAACGCTTATATAATATGCGAGATAGAGTAAAAGCGGTATTTGTCAGTAGCGAAAAATATACATTTTACAAATATTTATGCCAATTATATGGATGTCAAAGAAACATATCTACCTCACTTATACGCAAAAATTTTCTATCAAAAAAAAAAAAAACTCTAAATTCTAAAAAGTTAATTTTTCGTTTCATTTTTATTACTGCGTAGCTTTTCACCAGATAGCAAAACGGTTACTTGTTATACAAAATTTGAATTTCTTAAGTGCTGCCTCTCGGCTGTTTAATAATTTGAATCTAAAAGATGTAAATTATCAGTGCAAAACTGAAATGAATCAAAAATATTCGAGTTTTTATGTTTAAATGGCTGCTCCCATCGGACGCGTCCCCATGTGGCGGATAGGAAGGAGTAGACGTAAGGTACGGTGCTGGAGTCCTCCCCTTATCCACCTTGAATATATCCTTTGTATCACGCCCGGTCTTGGAAACGGCTAGGTTATTGGACTGGATACGGTGTAATTGATATATTCTGTTTGGTGCTCCTGCCAAACTGAATATATTCTCTTGCACTGATTCCGTTCTCTGTGTCATACGTTTCTCGTGGACCAAATAAAAAGGTACTATGCACTCTTAAGATCAAGGTGGTAAGTAGAAGTGCCGAGGATCTGGATGATTAGTTAGTGCGGACGTTGAATCGGACCTTTTAAGACTGAACAACGACCTACTCATGCAGTCGGACGTTCTTCAAACAGCATTCATTGACCGTGCTGATTCAGATAGGAGAATCAGTACGGAAATGTGGTGACTGATTGAAGACAGGCTTATGGACGAAATCTTTCAGGCAAGGCATAGGCCGGGTGAAATAGCTTTCATGGGTGCAGACTGGACGAAAGTTGTCAAAACTGTTGGTTGCGGTAATAAAGGAACCTTTGAGTTCTTGAAGACCACAATTAGCAGGTGTAGCGGCCTTTGCCCAGATGTGCAACTGGAGGTTATACCTGCGTCGGAATTGCCGTTGCGTCCAATAGTCGCGGTGTGGATTCCACCACCCATTAAGCCGGTGGAAGTCATACTGGGAACATTGGAGGGGCAATATTGGAGGGGGATCAAGGGCAGGGCAAGGATTTTCGGTCCGCAGTAGATCATGAATCCCTGAGAAAATTGGACTCAATAAGGAGGTTGTTACGTTCGGGCTTGGCTATATACAATTTCAATATTCGAAATATTATAGTTAAAGTGGTTGCTGATGGTGCAGATAAATCTGCATCATTGTGAAACGGCTTCGACCGAATTAACAACTCACCTCAGTGAGAACCTAATCCTTATGGCCAAATGATATAAATTGTTCGCGCCGTGTATCCTAGTAAGGAATGATCTTCAGTTAATTGTTCTTCATTCTTTCAGCTATGGTGACCTAATGGTCGTTCAAGATGAGGCGAAAGGAGGTAGTAAGCTGCTTTTGGCCTCGGTGTACATGCCATATGAGGCGACGGAGCGGGGTAGCAAGGATATTAATAAGAAAGGTGAGGCAATTTTTGATTCCATTATAGCAAATAGTCTTTTAGTCTGTAATAGGGGGAATACTCCTACGTTCAGAACGAACTATGGAGTATTCTTTCTCTGACCATAGCAGAATGGCCTTCAATCTGAACTTTCTTGGTTCGGAGAGGAAACTTTATAGGAATCCTAAACAGACGAATTGGGACATTAGACGAGGTAAAAGGTTTTCGTGGACTAGATTCAGCGAGACCAATGAACTATTTCGATTCAGGAAGATACGAAGCATCCTAGTGTTCTGGGTTGTATCCAAAGATCAGATGGGTCCTGGACAGAGCCTAGCTCTGAGTCAACTAATGTGCTTATGGAAACTCATCGTTTCCTACACCTATCGTCTTTTCTTTTGAAGATATTAGAAAGACTGATAGATCTATACCTAAGATCATCTATTGTCACCAATAACATGAGTAATAGGGCATTCAGACCGACACGAAATTACGTACTTTCGTGATTTCGGCCGAAATCAAGTTGAAATTACATAATTTCCTATACATTTTGACACTTGCAAAATTACATAAATTTGTGTTATTTCGGCGAAATTATATTGAAATTACGATGCCCATTTCCGTGCAACTCTGTACATGGTTGGACAAAAAACTTTTTTTTCAACTATGTGCTGCATTTTTCAACCGTGAGAAGAAAAAAAAAACAATTCACAGCTGATCTTAAATTTAAACACAAATCTTAAAATTAGTTATGAAAGTGATTTTGCAAAATGAAACCTATTCCTTTTACATTTTTAATTGTTTTAAATTAATAATTTCCAATTTAGTAAGTAATTGTTTCTTGTTTGTTTCCATTTCAAAATACTTTATTTACCCCTATAACAATTTAAAATGTAAACAATAACTATCAGCTGTTCACGAAATTACATCAAATGTCATCTAGCCAGTATGAACACTCTAGATTTCATTTGTAATTTCGGCATGAAATTTCGTAATTTCGCACCGGTCTGAACAAGGCTTAATGCTCAACATGCTTACGTGAAGGGTAAATCTGTTGAGATTGCGCTTCATTAAGTGGTTACATAGAACAAAGACTTCGGCATAGGCAATTTACCATGGTTGCGTTCTTGGATATTGAGTAAGCTGACTTGGAAATGGAATGTTCAAGAGAAACTTAAACGTAGCATTAATGCCTTCTATACCTGTAGGAACTCTGTAGGCAAGAACTGGGTACTCAAACCGAAGGTTGTGAATTGGATCTACGCCTCGGTAATGCGATCAATTCTTACATATGGTTTGGCAGGCATTAGAGCGGAAGAGTAATAGGAACCTTTTGTCGAAAGCACAGAGGTGTGCTTCAATCGGTATTACAGTGCAGCGAGAAGTACACCACAGGCGGCTCTGGACGTCATCTTAAAGGCTGCGGAATTGGTCAAATTGAACGTTGTGAGGAGTTCTGAAGTTACTCTCTATGTGGACAGCCAGGCGGCTCTGAAGGCCTTGGATACGCATTTGGTAAAATCCAGGCTAGTTACCAACTGTAAGAAGTCACTGAGAGAGCTGTTGGAGCATTACTTATTGAGGCATTTGCTGGGTATCTGGCCATTGCAATATATCTATCAATGAATTGGCAAGGCGCAGCGAAAGATTATTCGGAGGGAGACCAACGTAAAACCCCCGCTGGGTTTCTTTTTTGGGAGAATTAACGAATAGATCTTGTCCAGAACCAATTCGGCTTGGGAGAGTAGAGTGGACTGTAAGGTATCAAGGGCGATATGGCCGGCACTCTACAGGACAGACACAAGTGCTCTTCTGTGTTTGAGTAGGAAAAGTTTGAGAATCATGATAGGAGTCAGATGAGGTCTAAATGGGACGCTGGCAATTCTGATATTTGTAGAATGTGTGAGGACGTTGATGAGACCGAGTCTATTGAGTATATTGTGTGTTACTGTCCACAATTACAGCATCGTACGGTGAAATGGTTAGGTATTTCATTTCTCGACAGGCTATGTGACGTTCGGAATAGAGAGCTTGTAGACGTCATAGGCTTCGTTATGGGAATTGGTTGGTTCAGTTATGGGTGCATCCCAAATAACTTATTCTTTTTAGTCTTTCCCCTTATCACTATTTTCTTAATCTTTTCTTTTGAAGGGACTCACAATGGACCGACATTGGTCCCTGGGTGGAGATGTGATACAATAAGTGTATCATATCAAACTTATCTTTCCTGTTTTTAAAACAAACTTTAGAAATAGAAGACACATAGTCGGATTCAAAGTATCTCGAAAATTGTTGAAATTCCTCACAGTTTTATTTCGATTCTTCTTCATTTTGAAATATATATAATTTTTAATTAAATTCAATTTTCCAACAAGTTTTATATTTTGTTGGGCGATTTAATCCTTCATTTTGAAATATATTTTTTAATTAAATTCAATATTTTTAGAGCTTATAGAAATATATTTTCTAAAAAAGTTTTTAGTAAGATTTTTAACGCGCATTTAATTCCCAGTGGTAAAATAAAATTGAAATTTATTGTTTTTTCATGAAATCCGTATTGGATTCCATAAACAGGCTGCAGGTACTTTTCTTAATTAAAAAATATGTTTCTTGAAGTACCCCTACCAAACTATATACGTTCCTACTATTGCTGTTTGTTGTTTCTTTTAACGATATTTTAACATTAAACGATAATTTTCTTTATTTTTAAGTTTATTTAAATTATTTTACAATATTTGTACTTAGACATTTTAAGAATTAAGTATAACCAAAATAAATATTTATATATTTAATCACAAACATAATAACAATTTAACTATTAAAATTATTAATCCACACATTGCCATTTACACAATATACACAAATTGTATATCATTCTAGAAGTTCATTATTTTAAAACGACCAATATTCACAGACTAGAACTCATTCTTAATACATGCATAAATATGTTACTATTTGCATATAAAAATTTGCAAATACTGATTTATAGTTTTGAAGCTAATCCATTGAAGTTAATTTAATGCAAATATTAAGTAGAATTGTAGTAAAAATCCAGCATTTATTTATTATTGCGTTTTTGTTTACTACAAAAAAGGAAAATATACAATTAAATTATATAAGGGTTTTGCATTATTTTTATGCTAAATTAAAATATAGAAACAATTTTAAAACAAAGCTTATAAGAACGATGCTTAAGGCTATTTTATTTTCTGATCTGATTTTACCATTATTTAAGATGAATATGACATTTCAAATAAAAACTATGTTATGTACAATTTTTATGAATAATGTATGATTAAAGTAGAGAAATCATTATTTGTTATTACTTTTTTGCTAGAGCCATTCCAAGTCCTAAAATTCCACCCAATACTAAAGCTGCTCCACCTGCAACCGCCATTCCTTTAGCCATATCTCTGTCATTTTGTTTTTTAATATATTCCTAGGAGCAATTATTTTGTTTTATTATTGCAACATTTCTAATTCTACAATTACCTCTAAGGAGCGAACTTGATCATTTGATTCGATTTCCAAAAAAGCTCGACAATATTTAAGCCCTTCTGAATAATTCTTTATTCGAGCATTACCAAATGCTAAATAATAAATGTAGTCCCGTTTTCCATCTGGATGTATACGAGCCAAGTCTTCTAACATCATGATTCCCTATAAAAACAGAAGAAAAAATATATCGCACATACGGTTGAGTAAAACCGCATTTACGACCAGTGATTCATCTTTAATTACATTATTAATTTACAAACCTTTCTGATATCGTTGGTATATCTGCTGCGTACTAAGCAGAACGCATATTCAAATTTAGTTTCTGTCGACACTTCTCCGTCCAGCTCAAGTTCGTGGGCATATTTTTTCTCAAATTTCTATAAATGATTTGTTCAGTTAGTTGAAACATTAATTTTATATTCTCTTTTACCTCAAGTTCATCTTGTGGGACTACTTCGTTCAAAAGTTCCTCCATAATTTCACAATATTTTTCTTTTAATACGATTTTTTTATTTTCTGAAAACCAAAAAAATGAAGGAACTCACAATAGAGTTGTAAAAGTACTGAGTATATTGGTACTAATTCGCAACGAATATTACAAACATAAAACAAGTAACCCCAGGTCTACAACTGAGATTGACGCTGATATAATATGTGATATAACGCCGGCAGAGGAGAGTAACCATTTTGTTTATATTATGTTAAATCTTACAGCCCATCTAGACGTAACATAATATGTAATATTTTTGTGTCAGAGAGTGTCAAATTCGCAATCTGAGAGAATTATATCACGTGTAGATTCAAATATTAGTATTATAAGATGTATTATGAGACTGTTGTGATGAGATTTCTCTACACAACTATCTTATAATATGAACTGTCAAAAAAATATACATACACGAAAGTTTGTTTGTGTGCGTGCATGTGTATTTTGGAAATTACTAAAAAGACAGTCATTTTTGTAAAAATGTTTCCTTTTAGTGTTTGTTTTACATGCTAAAAAACACATTTATAAAAATTGTGCTAAAAAAGTGTGAATTGCTGCGACTGACTGAAAATAATGATATCTTATAGGATTTATTAGAATACACGTACCCCTTATTTAAGATTTAATATAATATAAACAAAATGGTTACTCTCCTCTGTCGGCGTTATTTCACATATTATATCAGCGTTAATATCAGTTGTAGACCTGGGGTTAAATAAGGGGTACACGTATTCTAATAAATCCTATAAGATATCATTATTTTCAGTCAGTCACAGAGTAAACATGTACTTTTTATTTTTCCTGTATAATAGATTTTTTTTTGTGACCGGCCGGGCGGAAGGGTCTCTAATTCAGTGATATTGTTCAAAAGCGGTTTGCTTACATAATTTTTCCTTTTTAAGCAGTTTTTTAATAAAACTTTTTTAATATGCGTTTCTTAGGAAAGTACGTTTTTCAATGGCCTATAACTTCGAAACTATTCAGTTGCACTCAAAAAATTTTATATTATTATTTTCAGCGTTGAATCAATCACAGCTGAGTCAGAACATACAGGTAAGTCATACTTTGTTAAAATAAAGTTTACAGTAAATGGTTTGCATTAAAAATCTAACATTTTAAGAATTAAATTTCTTTTTGTAGATGAATTAAATTGTAATATAAGAAAAAAAAATGGTAAAACTAAAATGCTCAAATAAAAATTAATAAAACAATTGGCATTCCTGAAAAGTCATTGCATAAATGTGTTTTTTATTTTTATTACTGACTATTGAAGCCTTTATAAAATAATTACATTTTATGAGGATTTACTTAAAAGCATTACAACAATTCATCTGGCATCTCTGCCTCAAGATAAAAACATCGTGATAATTTTTGCTTGAAAAATTAATTGAATTTTTTATTTAAAAAGTGTAAAAAAAAACTACTTAAATTTGCTTTAACTTTTTTTGTTTACCAATGTTTGCTCAAAAAAGAAGAAAGCATTGGGGCAATAGCCCTAAATTCAAGGTGCCAAAAACTATAGACGGTCCCAGCACTAGTTCCAACAGGTTTCAGCTTCTGTCTGAAGATAAAGAAGAAGCGGTTGCTATCAAAGAAAATATTCCACCAATAATTGTGGACTCTACCCACAGTTTTTCAACTGTTATCGGATTAATTGGGGATAAGTATACTTGCAAACGGATGTCTATTAGTACAAAAATTTTATCAAACTTGTTATCGCTGTACAATGAAGCTCTGAGTATTCTCAAAGACAAAAAATTCCAGTATTATACGCATGAATTGAGGGATGCAAAAACCTTTAAATTGTTTTATTTAGCCTGCCAAAACTGGACACAAAGATAATTGGCGAAGAATTTGTTAGCTCGCTCAACATAAACCCGGTAAGCACTAAGGAACTAGCAACAAAAAGATCCAGTGTAGATGACGCACACTATCTCATTAAGTTTGATCGTCAACATGTTTCAAAAAGAGAGGTTATGAAAAAAAGATATTTTTGTAATATATCTGTATATTGGAGAAAACCTCTAAAGGGTAATAAAGGTCCCACACAATGCTCCAAGTGCGCTATGTATGGACATGGAGCTAAAAATTGTAACCGTATCGTATCGTAAAGGTAATAGTGATGATAGTATAATTTATAAGTGCTACAACTGCATAAAGAAGAACTTTAAAAACGTTAACCATAGAGCTGATGACCCAAAGTGCCCAAGTCGTCAAGAATATTTAGAAATCCGTCATCGAGTAACATCTAAATCTAGGGCGACCAGCAGAAGAACTAACGTAACATATTTTAAAGAAGACGATCATGATTTTCCACGCAATTCCCGCGATTTTGGTAATTTGTATTCTGAGGTAGCTAAAGGCAAGAGCTACGACAACAATAATAATGATGACATTTCCAATGAAAGACTTCTGGAAATATTTTTTGATGCTCTCGATGCTTTGCAAAGATGTTAAAATAAGTACGACAAGCTGCGAGTTTTGGGTATCATGCTTAAACATGCAATATAATTCAACCAGTTCACACAATGTTCATGTTATGCATTGGAATGCCCAAGACATAACAACTAAGTCAGCAGCTGTCCAGCTGGAATACTTTTTACACAAAAGGAAAATCGATATCCTCCTTTTAAATGAGACTTTTTTGAAACCGTACCACAAATTTCAACTTGGTGGTTATAAAATTTATAGAGAGGATCGATCTACTCATGGCGGAGGAGTTCTAATTGCACTTAAAGGTAACGTTAATCATACGTTGTTACCAAAAATAAAAACAAGTACTGCTGAAAGTATTTCAGTACAAGTTATGATTAATAGAAGGCCAGTTATATTTACTTCAGCGTATAATCCAGTTCATACTACCAATTTTAAAGCTGATTTGGATAAATTAACATCGTTTTCAAAAGACTATTTTATTTTCGGTGATCTGAATGCCCGACATACACATTGGAATTGTATGTCAAATAATTCGGCTGGTAATGATCTCTACTGCCATTGTCTTCAATCCAGCTACTTCATTTATTACCCAAATGGACACATTCGTTTTGTACAAAATATCAACCCCGTTCAACCGTCCACAGTAGACATTCTTTTATCTAACTCGTGTCTCGATTTTTCAAACCTTGAGACACATCCAAATGTTTTACAGTCGGACCATGTACCTATATCTTGTGTTATTTATGGCCAGGTTCAAAACATGACATATTCAGTTCCCTTGTATTATTGCGCAGACTGGTCATCAATCAGAAACTGGGTGGAAAATGAAATTAGGTGTCAGAACATTGACCAACAAGTTACTAATTCAGGTAATCTGGATTTTTATTTTAACAAATTAATATTTATAGTTAAAAAAGCGTTCAATAAAATACCTGTCGGTCATAAAAATTCGTGGCAACGAGAAATCTCTGAAATTAGTAAAATGTTAATTAGTCAGAGAAATAAATACAATCGTAAATTTCAAAGATGTAGCGATTTTAATTATAAAAATCAATTGAAAAGCATTTTGAAGCTATTAAATAAACTTATTGATTTTCACCTTAATAAAGACCGCAATGAATCCTGGTCAAAATTTATTTCGAATTTGCCCTCGGGCTCTAAAAAGTTTTGGAAAGTAAAAAAAGCACTTACAGGAAACAAAATGCCTTTTACTGATCTTCATGTAAACGGTGAAGTTTTAAAAACTGGCAATGAAAAAGCTAATTCAATAGCAGATGTATTTGGTAATTCACACACCATTACTTTAAATAATTATTCACCTATGGAAACAGCCGTCTCAAGATTCATTCATGACCTTAACGACAAAATTCTTGACAGATCGAACGTAGAGCTTACCAATTTAGATGAAGTTAAATCATTTGTACTTTATTGAAAAATAATAAAACCCCCGGTTTAGATGGCATTAATAGCATTATCCTTAAAAAGATGCCCGATTTGCTTTTTGGAAACTCTATGTAAACTTTTCAACTCTTGTTTAATAGAAGGCTATTTTCCAACTTTTTTTAAGAAAGTAAAAGTTATTCCAATTCCTAAGCCAGGAAAGGATCCTAAATTACCGTCTAGCTATAGACCAATCAGCATCCTAAGCCTATTGGATAATTAATAAGAGAATTTTAGATATTTCCAACCAAAATAATATTATTAACCCTCAACAGTTTGGATTCCGCAAGGAGCAGTCCACAGTACATCAACTAAAAAGAGTCGTTAATTTTATTGAATCAAATAAAAGAAATCGTAAGAGCACTGGAGTTATTTTTCTTGACATTGAAAAAGCCTTCGATTCAATATGGCATGAAGGCCTGGTTTTTAAATTAAATTCCTTCAATTATCCAACGTACTTGCAAAAGATAAAAAAGAGTTTTTTTAGTGCTTTTATTTGCTGCGGTAAGATGTCAAACGCAATAGTCAGAAAAAATGGAAGATAGTTTAAAATCTACCAATAAATATTTTGATAAATGGAAGATAAAAGTTAATGTTAGTAAAACACAAGCTATTATATTTCCATATAATAGATCACAGAAACATACTCCTACAAAACATTTATATTCTAGGGGAGTTTTTATTCCTCTGCAGGATAGCATCAAATATCTAGGTATTATCTTAGATAAAAAACTATCATTTAAACAACACATACAGTATATTTGTGATAAAGCAATCAAATGTGGCCGTGCACTTTACCCCTTACTTAACGGAAGATCTAAACTTAATTTAAAAAACAAGATCTTTATTTACAAAATGTGTATTCGACCAATTATGACCTACGGATGCCAAGTCTGGTTTAATAAAGCTGCTAAAACTTACACAAGAAAATTACAGATAATGCAAAATAAAAATCTGAAAATAATTCATAACCTACACCCCAGATATTCTACTGATCTACTGCATAGAAATTTTAAGCATAAAATGTTTAATTCATTTGCAAGGGAACTGATTCTGTCATTTAATGAAAAATGCAGAACGTCTACATATGAAATAATAAGAAATTTGCTAAACCATCACTAAGACTCTTTTTTACTTAAAGAGTTATAATTGATGGTTGTTTTTAAAATTTCTTATAACTTTTAAGTATGTACAAGGTTTTTTCTGACAACTTTTCCTTAACACTGTGGTATTAGTAGTTTCCTTATTTAATTATTTAGATGTTAATTGTTGTAATACTTTTAAGTAAATTCTCATAACAATGTAATTATTTTATAAAGGCTTCAATAAACTCAATAAAGTAATAAAAAAAGAGCTCTCAAAAAAAGTTATTCCTTTCACCAATGAAAAATCGTTTTGAAACCATTTTGTTATACGAAGACTACCAAAATGATGAGCAGAATAATAAATAGGAAAAATAGAAAAATAAAATTATTTCCCAATTTGAAATTAGTTTTCTACTAACGATTGAAAAATCACAGGTCTCACATGTTTAGGTAAAGAAAATCTTTAGATTTTTTCCCGAAATGTTTATCAAAAAAATTGCAATTTTGATCTTATGAAAAAAAATATTTTTTTAATTTTTCACAATGGCATTTTAGTGCCCCAGCGGCCTATTTAGTGCATTTTTATGTCTCTAAGCGGGAAGTAGGTTTTGATTTTAGATCCATAGTGAGTTTTAAGAAATGGACGTTTAAAGATTTTACATACATTTTCGCCAATAACTTCTGATTGGATAGTCCGAACATTACGTCTTTGCGGAGTCTTAGAACAAATGATTCAAAATTGTATAACATCCAAAAAATCTTTAATTTAAATAAAATTCTTTTATAATAAGGGGTTATTTTAGAGATTTTAGATTATGAGACCCTCTACTATCACCTCCAGGTCATTTACTGGTACGTTGCAGTCCCGGCACCACCATCACCGTTTTTTTCAATACTTTGTTCTACCAAAAACTATAGCTGTAAATAAAATGTATATCAAAATGAAGCTGAGACCCTCCACTATCGTCTCCAAGTGGACCGGTCCAGGAACAAATCACTCAGTTCGACCTATGGCCCAAAATGTCCCTTGAGTGAAATTGAAAAAAAAATTTTTTCAATACTTTGTTCTACCAAAAACTATAGCGGTGAATAAAATGTATATCAAAGTGAAGCTGAGACCTTCCACTATCACCTCCAAGTGGTCCGATCCAGGAACAAATCACTAAATTCGACCTATGGCCAAAAATGTCCCTTGAGTGAAACATGAAAAAATCTTTTTTTGAAAACTTTGTTCAAGCAAAAACTCTAGCGATGAATAAAATGTATATCAAAATAAAGCTGACACCTTCCACTATCACCTCCAAGTAGTCCGGTCCAGGAACAAATCACTCAGTTTGACCTATGGCCCAAAATGTCGCTTGAGTGAAATTAAAAAGATCTTTTTTGGAATACTTTGTTCTACCAAAATCTATAACGATGAATAAAATGTATATCAAAATGAAACTGAGACCTTCCACTATCACTTCCAAGTGGTCCGGTCCAGGAACAAATCACTCATTTTGACCTAGTGTCCAGTAGTTTGTTATCTTTCATGATTAGTTTGTTAACAAAGTTGCTATTTTTTAAACTTGGCAGCACTTTTACTTTGTTATCTTACTTTGTTATCTTCTCGTCCACAAATCACTTTTTTGAACTTTTAAGCACTTTAATAACTTTCTTTTTTAATTTCATTATCAACCGGCGTGAACTTACCTAGTGTCTGCATTAGGACAATTTTTATCAAAACAAACGTCAAAATTAGTGCGAATACATACAAGGTAACCTTAGTTAAACAGCTGATTATTGTTTTGTTTGTTACAGTTGTCAAACTGTATATATAAAAAACATTAATGAATACGCCATATTGTTTTTTTCGGGCAACTGTTGCCACCTTCCACAAATTCGCGTTTAGTTTGACGTTTGTCTTGATAAAAAAAATCTCTAATGTAGACACTATGTTAACAAAGTAAGATAACAAAGTAAAAGTGCTGCCAAGTTTTAATTTAACAAAATTAAGTAAATAATGTGAGTGATTCGTTCCTGGACCGGACCACTTGGAGGTGATAGAGGAGGGTCTCAGCTTCATTTTGATATACATTTTATTTACTGCTATAGTTTTTGCTTGAACAAAGTTTTCAAAAAAGGTGATTTTAAATTTCACTCCAGGGACATTTTGGGCCATAGGTCGAATTGAGTGATTTGTTCCTGGACCGGACCACTTGGAGGTGATAGTATAGTTTTTGGTAGAACAAAGTATTAAAAAAAAAAGATTTTTTCATATTTCACTCAAGGGACATTTTGGGCCATAGGTCAAACTGAGTGATCTGCTCCTGCACCGGACCACTTGGAGGTGATAGTGGAGGGTCTCAGCTTCACTTTGATATACATTTTATTCACCGCTATAGTTTTTGGTAGAACAAAGTATTGAAAAAAAGATTTTTTTTCAATTTCACTCAAGGGACATTTTGGGCCATAGGTCGAACTGAGGGATTTGTTTCTGGACCGGTCCACTTGGAGACGATAGTGGAGGGTCTCAGCTTCATTTTGATATACATTTTATTTACAGCTATAGTTTTTGGTAGAACAAAGTATTGAAAAAAAACGGTGATGGTGGTGCCGGGACTGCAACGTACCAGTAAATGACCTGGAGGTGATAGTAGAGAGGGTCTCATAATCTAAAATCTCTAAAATAACCCCTTATTATAAAAGAATTTTATTTAAATTAAAGATTTTTTGGATGTTATACAATTTTGAATCATTTGTTCTAAGACCCCGCAAAGACGTAATGTTCGGACTATCCAATCAGAAGTTATTGGCGAAAATGTATGTAAAATCTTTAAACGTCCATTTCTCAAAACTCACTATGGATCTAAAATCAAAACCTACTTCCCGCTTAGAGACATAAAAATGCACTAAATAGGCCGCTGGGGCACTAAAATGCCATTGTGAAAAATTAAAAAAATATTTTTTTTCATAAGATCAAAATTGCAATTTTTTTGATAAACATTTCGGGAAAAAATCTAAAGATTTTCTTTACCTAAACATGTGAGACCTGTGATTTTTCAATCGTTAGTAGAAAACTAATTTCAAATTGGGAAATAATTTTATTTTTCTATTTTTCCTATTTATTATTCTGCTCATCATTTTGGTAGTCTTCGTATAACAAAATGGTTTCAAAACGATTTTTCATTGGTGAAAGGAATAACTTTTTTTGAGAGCTCTTTTTTTATTACTTTATTGAGTTTATTGAAGCCTTTATAAAATAATTACATTGTTATGAGAATTTACTTAAAAGTATTACAACAATTAACATCTAAATAATTAAATAAGGAAACTACTAATACCACAGTGTTAAGGAAAAGTTGTCAAAAAAAAAAACCTTGTACATACTTAAAAGTTATAAGAAATTTTAAAAACAACCATCAATTATAACTCTTTAAGTAAAAAAGAGTCTTAGTGATTGTTTAGCAAATTTCTTATTATTTCATATGTAGACGTTCTGCATTTTTCATTAAATGACAGAATCAGTTCCCTTGCAAATGAATTAAACATTTTATGCTTAAAATTTCTATGCAGTAGATCAGTAGAATATCTGGGGTGTAGGTTATGAATTATTTTCAGATTTTTATTTTGCATTATCTGTAATTTTCTTGTGTAAGTTTTAGCAGCTTTATTAAACCAGACTTGGCATCCGTAAGTCATAATTGGTCGAATACACATTTTGTAAATAAGGATCTTGTTTTTTAAATTAAGTTTAGATCTTCTGTTAAGTAAGGGGTAAAGTGCACGGCCACATTTGATTGCTTTATCACAAATATACTGTATGTGTTGTTTAAATGATAGTTTTTTATCTAAGATAATACCTAGATATTTGATGCTATCCTGCAGAGGAATAAAAACTCCCCTAGAATATAAATGTTTTGTAGGAGTATGTTTCTGTGATCTATTATATGGAAATATAATAGCTTGTGTTTTACTAACATTAACTTTTATCTTCCATTTATCAAAATATTTATTGGTAGATTTTAAACTATCTTCCATTTTTTCTGATTATTGCGTTTGACACCTTACCGCAGGAAATAAAAGCACTAAAAAAACTCTTTATTATCTTTTGCAAGTACGTTGGATAATTGAATGAATTTAATTTAAAAACCAGGCCTTCATGCCATATTGAATTGAATTTTTCAATGTCAAGAAAAATAACTCCTTACGATTTCTTTTGTTTGATTCAATAAAATTAACGACTCTTTTTAGTTGATGTACTGTGGACTGCTCCTTGCGGAATCCAAACTGTTGAGGGTTAATAATATTATAATCAGTCTGGAAATAATGTTCAAAATATTGGTGAAATATATCATACACCAAGGTTTGTGCAATATGGACGTGGTATTGGATCATTGTTTCATCTCTGTTTTCCCACCTGAAACCATTTTTGAAAACAGGATTAAATTATTTAAAAAATAATTCATTAGACATTGGAAAAGAAATTTTGGAGGAAATCGGAACAAATCCTGTAAAAGATATTCTATTTAATCAAGGGAGAAAAATTATAAATAATATCAAAAAAGCTACTATTGAAAAAATAAAAACAATGCAGAAAGGTAAAGGGAAGCATATAAAACTTAAACGCTCAAAACAAAAACCGAATAATAAATTCAAACATTGTAGAGGAAAGAACTTTATCGATATTTTTGGAAATTTAAAATGTCGGGATTTATAGAATGTACAAAAAGTGAATTGGACTTATTTGAATCTCCCCCAATTCAAACTAGTGTAATTAAAACAGAAGAAATATTTTATAATCCAATTGCTTCATTGGACAACTTTAGTACAATTGAATTTGTATCATTGGGGAATGGTGAAACATATAGAGATCTTAATAGTATTTATCTTAGACTAGTGCTTGAATTCAAAGGAACTGGAGGCGTTGTTAACAACTTGTTGCATTCCATATTTAGGAATTGTAGGACGTTTTGGGAAACCAATTACGGAGGCAATTACCTGCTTAGTATATTGTGAATTTGACAGTATAATAGAAATTGATAAGTCTCGCACTATAATTCAAACGCTATGAACTCAATAAATATTATAAATACTTTAAATTCAAATAATTATACAAAATATAAATTTAAAGGAGTTTTTGCTAGTAATAAATTACCCAAGACACCTGTTACAAAACCATCATTTTACATAGCCAACACTGATCCATCTTATAAGACTGGACAGCATTGGGTCGCTTTTTATTTCCCTGAAAATAAACCAGCAGAATTTTTTTGCTCTGCAGGTCAACCTCCAATAAAACCATTTATTTCATTTCTAAGCCGAAATTCTAAAACATTTGTCTACAATAAAATGCGAATTCAAAGTGAATCATCAATGTTTTGTGGTGTTTATTATTTCATTTTTATTTATTTAAGTTGTAAAAATTTTACTTTTAATAAAATGTTAAATATTTTTAATTATTTTAATTTACATGAAAATGATATGTTAGTTTTAAGTTCATTTAAATATTTTTATTTGTTTTTATAGAAAATAAAAATAAATAAATACGAAAAATATATATTATTTTGTTTTTATTCCAAGTTCTTTTTCCACATTTTGTAAAACTTCCAGGAGAATTTTATCACGACCATCATGCAATGCGAGGAATAGTGGAATGTCTATAGGCGGTAGTATTAAGATTTCTTGAATTTCAATTTGACCATTGTTTGAAGTATAATTTGATTCAATTTTAGTGTTGTTGGATGTATTCATTATTCTGAATATATTGTTCTTGATAGATAGTCAATTATTTACTAAAATTATTTCTAAAATTCAAAATTCATAAGACCCTTACCAAGTTCAAAATTGCAAGAAGTTATTGTAAAAAAAAACAAAAATTTGCTTAAAGTTGTATTATTTTTTATTTATTATTATTTTTTTAAATTAACATATTTTCCCTATTTACCATGAACAGTTTTTGAAGTGTAATCCATAGTTAGATGATATAGGTTCTTCATTATAATTCCCAGTTTTATTAATAAGTGCCAAATACTCTTCCAGTATTTTTTGATGTTCAACAAAAATTAAACCATCAAAATTTTGAAGAAATTTTTGAATTTTTATATGTAACATCTTTATTATAAAGCTTTCTTTTTACAATTAGTTAGTTTTTAAAAACAATGATACTTATATACTAATTAACAAATTTTCTTTATTAAGAATTTCTTGGAATTTTACTGTTTTCCCAACTGAAATATGGTTGAGAATTTGGGATGAAAAACTCTCCCACTACGTTTTCTTCAGCGGAGTTTTCACTGACTACCTCTTCAAATTCCAAAACATATAAACCATTATCTAACTTCCTCCTTAAAGTAAATTGTTCATTATTAACTCCATCTATTACTTTATCTTCCAAATTATTATATCGTTTGGGAAGATATAACATTCCCTCTTCAAGCTCTGCCATCACCACATTTCCATATTTACTCTTATGGCGGAACATACTTAATATCTTATATGGCATTGATGGTAGTAAATCCTTTGCTGTTAGATATGGTCTTGTTTTTAATTTATTGAAAGCCGCAACAATATCAGCATTTGTAATTTTATTTGATTCCATTTTTGTTCCGCCTTTTAAAAAGTTTATTAACTGATTGAAATAATTTTACTTCAGACAATTATATTTATATCTAATCTAATTTATCTCCAAAGAAGAGTAATTTGGGTATATCTCTTAATATTTCAAATTGAGAAAATATTATAAATACATAAATATTGAGCCATAAAATAATTTTAAACATATTCTAGATGTGAAAAATGTTTAATGTGAATAAAAAATACTCCCCTTAATTTGTTATTAGAATATTTAAAATTAATCATGATCGTACTCAACAACATAAAATATATCTTCATTAATGTTAAAGAAACTTACCCAGTTATTTTTTTCCATATAAACAAAACAATTCTCAAGTTTATTTTCCACTTTACAAAAACAAAAATAACCATATAAAAATATATAGATGAATAAACCAAAAATACTCAAACGCTATTTCTACAAGTCATCAGTTTTTAATTTCATCACAATTAAAAGTGCAAAAAATAAAAAATTGTCTCCCCTGTTAAATTATTTGTGTGTACTTTTAACATAATTACATACATACATATATTATTATACAAAATAAATACATTGGTTTTCAATTTCATAAAATGCAAAACAATTTTTCCTCCTATTAATGCACTCACAAGAAAAGATTACAAAAACAAATTCATTGGTTTTCAATTTCATACAAACAATTTGTTCTTCAAAATTTATCTTACTCCTCATTAAAAACAAAAACAACTATTGCTTTCCCATTTCCCTACCACTTTTGTTCTACCAAAAACTATAGCGGTGAATAAAATGTATATCAAAGTGAAGCTAAGACCCTCCACTATCGTCTCCAAGAGGTCAGGCCCAGGAACAAATCACTAAATTCAACCTATGGCTCAGTGTCGCTTGAGTGAAATTAAAAAAATCTTTTTTTGAATACTTTGCTCTACCAAAAGCTATAGGGTGAATAAAATGTATATCAAAGTGAAAATAAGACCTTCCCCTATCACCTCCAAGAGGTCCGGACCAGGAACAAATCTCTTAATTCGACCTAAGACCCAAAATGTCCCTGAGTGAAATATCAAAAAAAGCCATATAAGACAGTTCTAAATACTGAATAAAATAATCAGCTGATTAAGTGAGTTCAAATTAGAAATAAATTTTAATCAGGATTCATTTCGGTCTTTATTAAGGTGGAAATCTATAAGTTTATTTAATAGCTTCAAAATACATTTTAATTAATTTTTATAGCTTAAATCCCTACATCTTTGATATCTACATTTGTCTTTACTTCTCTGACTAATTAACATTTTACTAACATCAGGGATTTCTCGATGCTAAGAATTTATTAAAATAAAAATATATATTACCTGAATTAGAAATAGGTTGATTAATGTTCTGACTCCTAATTTCATTTTCCTCCTAATTTTTGATTGCTAACTAATCTGCACAATAATACGAGGGATCTGAAATATGTCATATTTTGAGTATAACCAGAAATAACACAAGTTATTGGTACATGGACCGACTATAAAACATTTGGGTGTGTTTTAAGGTTTGAAAAAAGGAGACATCAGTTTGTTAAAAGTATGTCTACCGTAGACGGATGCACATAGTTGATATTTTGTCCAAAGCGAGTATAATCATATATAATTATTTGGGTAGAATATGTAGTAGCTGGATTGAAAGCAGTGGCTGTTGAGCTCTTTACCAACCGAATTACACACAATTCCAATGCGTGTGTTGGACATTCAGATCACCGACGATAAAAATATCGTTCGAAAATGAAGTTAGCTTATCCAAATCAGCCTGGAAGTGTGAACTGGATTATAAGCTGAAGTAGAAGACCAGTTGTCTTCTATTAATCATAACATGTATTGAAATACATGTTATGCAGTACTCGTTTTAATCTTCGGTTACAACAAATGCTTAATGTTACTCTTTGTTGTGGTACGGTTTCAAAAAAGTCTCATTTAAAAAGAGAATATCAATTTTCCTTTTCTGCAAAATATATTCCAGCTGGGCAGCTGCTGACTCAGTTGTTATGACTTGGGCATTCCAGTGTATAACATGAACATAGTGAATACAAGTTGAATTATATGGCATGTTGAAGCTTCATACCCAAAACTCGTAGCTTGTCGTATTTGTTCTGAAATCTTAGCAAAGCATCGACATCATAAAAAAATATTTTTCGACTTGGGCACATTGGGTCTTCAACTCTATTGTTAATATTCTTTAGGTTCTTTTTTAAGCAGTTGTAGCACTTATAAATCACACTACCATCAAAATTAACTTTGTATTATCTTTTGTTTATTATTTATCTTTTGTTTATAAACAGTTTGTAGTAGTTTGACAAAAATAACGTTATGGCGAATTCGTCAATTTTTTTATGCGTGGAATTTGACACTTCAGTCGGTAAGCAAAAATAGTGTTTATATGGAGTTTGATAGCTCTAATTACTGAAAATAATAATCAGCTGATTAAATGAGATCCCCTGTTTGAATTCGCCTTGGTTTAATTTAAGTGAAATTAAATTACGACTATAAGGTACGATGATGCAAATTTTGGAGAAAAAATATCCTTGTCGCAGTGATTTTATTAAAAATTTATTTGAATTGATTTCAAACAGAGAAGAATGTTTTCCACCGGCAATTTTTGTGTATGGTAATGCTGGAGCAGGAAAAACTGCAATTGTTAAAGACTTTTTACGGATAGCTAAAAGAAAAAATCAAATCCATGGAGTTCATGTTAATTGTGTTGAATGTTATACTACAAAAATTCTTTTAGAAAATATTTTGGAAGAATTAATTTATAATAGCGAGCAGAATACAGGTTTAAGATGCGATACTCTAAAAGAATTTGTAGAACACTTGAGAAATGTTAACAATAGTGACCAGGATGAGGGCTATGTTGTGGCATTAGATAACGCCGACCGTTTACGAGATATGGATGTAAATATTATACCATCGCTACTAAGATTGCAAGAGATGACTGGTCTTAACTTATGTGTCCTACTGATATCCCAAATACCATTTGAAAAATATCATACTAAGGCTGGTTTAACTGAGGTAATAGTGCTACATTGTCTGCAATATTCAAAGTCGGAGACATTAAAAATTTTAAGTACACAATTTGAAATGGCTAAACAAATGCTTAAAAGTCATATAAAGGAACAAGAGGGCCAAAATAATATCGAATTTAAGCGACAAATCGATATTGTTAACAAAATAAATTATGATTTCTTTAACAACTATCTGAACGTATTTTTAAGTGTTTTTTATAAAGTATGCCGCGATGTTCCGGAACTAAAAATTACTGCTTGTAATTGTTTTTTGGCTTACATGGAGCCTGTATTAAATGGATCTATAGAAGTTACAGATGTATCAAAACTATGGCGTAATATAGCAGCACCGTTGCGTGCTTCATTATCTCGCGTATACATGCGTTACGATAAATCGGAGAAAAATGTAAGTATTTTTATTAAAAGCCTAGGTAGAAATAGAAAACGCACAATTATTAGAGAACGTTCTCATTTTATTTCCCAAAGCAAAACATCAAAAAAAAAAAATATTACAAAATTAACAATTGTGAACAATTAAAATACTAGTATGTGTGCAATTTATTTTGTATGTATATACAATAGGAAGCATAAGTCTGCAAGCAAAAATGTAAAAAACGTTATTGACGCAATTTCCCCACAATATGTTATAGCTTAAACAACCAATATGTTGGTCAAACTTTAACTTCAAAAAGGTAAATATATAGTGGTTATCCAAGAATATTTCAAAATGGGATTTAGTTTAGACAGCAAAATTCTGCGAACACATAAAAAAAAAACTTCGTTTTCCACTTTTCATATATTAATATTAAAATTGATGTGTTGAATTGAATTTGCTTATTTATTGTCCAAAATTTTGCAATATTGTTTAAACCGTTTTTCTTACTAAAATAAAGAAAAAATGAATTTATCCTTATTGAAGAAGAAATTATTTTTTGTAAAGACGCAAGAATAATTAAGTTTCACCAAAATAAGATCCCTTTTATTTTAATCACGTTTTGACCGCATCATAACTAGAGTTTCAAATTCCCGACCTTATCTCATTCCCTAGAATCAGGAAAACGTTTGTTGTGTTCCCGAGAAGCCGGAAATTCCCGACATACAATAAACAATGATTTTTTTTTTTATTTTTTTCATATCATTAATTCTTAAGTGAAGGCACTATTATCAGTTCTTAAACTTTATATAAAATGGATTAATCTAGAAGGGGTTAATATAGTACCTAAAATTTATTTAATTTAGCTTTTCTATTGATCGAAATCTTATAAAATTAAAAGAGAAATGTCCATCGATTTGTTCCACTTTGTAATATCATTTCTTAAGTCAGAAGACAAGTTCTTTTATAGCAATTACTCAGAAATATTACACTACAAATTAGCTGTATTTTTTAATTTTTCCGGATTTTTTGTTTGTTTTATTTTTACTTAATGGGTTGAAGTCTACCAGAAAAATTAATTTTCCTTTTTAGTTTTTGGTCTATAAGTTCATTTTGGGTTATTTTAGCATTTTGTTAAAATATCGCCATTAAAAAAGAAATTCTATATCTTTCACATTAAAAAGTCTTGAATTTTAAATATAGTTGCATCAAATAGTTAAAAACATGTTTTTTCAGTACTTTTTAATTTCCGGGATTCCCGTCTAAAATTCTCAGGAGAGAAGTGGAAAATCGCCCTCTTTCCCGAGAATTTTTTCTCGAGGCTCCCCGGGAGCGGAACACTACTTACAATTGATTGCCATCTTTTTTATTATATGCGCTTTCTGAATATTAGTTAACTCTATTATCTTTTCTTCCGGAATAAAGTTTAGTAGTCTTATATTTATTTTAATTTTTTTTTTATTTTTTTTTCATGCTACCTACCTATTATTTTGACCTTAAATGATTAGTGGAATTTTATAATATTATTTTTGGAATTTTATAGTACTATTTTTTGATTTTGTTTTAAAATGCCACTGACTAGAAGTAGTTATCTTTTATTGAGTTTGGAGGAACCAGAAAAGTGCAGTTTTACGGTTACTATTGATGATTTCGATACAACTCAAGTTGCCTCTCAGGGACAATACACCGGTACTGTTAATCAGAATCAGAATAGACAGATAGTTTTTAATTCAATGGCGAGATGGCGGAATTTATTAGAAACGAGCTTAGGGATATGGTACAAGATATGAACCTAGGTAGTAATTCTAAGCATCGTAATTCCACTTCCCGCAACGTAGTTTCTCCTAATAACGACTCGCCAGACATTTCTCCTAGATTGACTACCCTAGGACCCTTTTATAGGAGAAAAAGTCTCCAATATTATACGGAACTGGCGTATAAAATTTTCTGGATCTGACGTCTAAATGATGGTGGACGATTTTATTTACAGAATAAATGTACTTACGACAAACAGCCTAATTTGTGACTCCAACCTTTTAAGTAAACACGAGCACGGCCTGTTCTATAGGTAGCACAGCCTCTAGAAAGATACACCCTCTGTCGTTTTGGTTCATTACACAGTTCATACCCTCAAGGGTTCATTTAATGGATCTGTTGTAAAAACCATTTCTACGATTTATAGTTAATGGATTTGTCAAAAACCATACCCGCAAGGGCTCAGTTAATGGATCTGTTGTAAAAACCATATTGTTTTTTGAAACAAAAAATAAATAAAAATGAAAAAATGTATAATCTAAGTTACTGTTACCTATTAATGAAGATCCTTTGAAATCTTGTAATTTCAATTTACAACACATTTTAGTGTTGTAAGTTGGGCGGCAATGTTTAAGTAAGATTTGTCTCATTTTTGCGCTAACCACAAATTTAAATGAATTTGTTTGATTTATTTTGTATTTTTACATATTTTGGATTGGTGCCCAAACAATTAAAATTGGTACCCAAACAATTAAAATTAGTTGATTTTAAAATTCTAATATAAATAATATAATTACCCTTTAATGATAGTGATTTTTCTAATTATAATTTTTTACTAATGGCAATGAAATTAAAAAAATTTTTAAATAATAATTATAACAAGTAATAAATAATTTTTTGTAAGAAAAAGCACTTTTTTATATTGTTTTAATCGATCTGGCATCTCTGCCTCAAGATAAAAACATCGTGTTAATTTTTGCTTAAAAATTAAGTGAATTTTTAAATTAAAAAGTGTAAAAAAAAACTATTTAAATTTGCTTTAACTTTTTTTGTTTACCAATGTTTGCTCAAAAAAGAAGAAAGCATTGGGGCAATAGCCCTAAATTCAAGGTGCCAAAAACTATAGACGGTCCCAGCACTAGTTCCAACAGGTTTCAACTTCTGTTTGAAGATGAACAAGAAGAAGCAGTTGCTATCAAAGAAAAGATTCAACCAATAATTGTGGACTCTACCCACAGTTTTTCGGATTAATTGGGGATAAGTATACTCACAAAAATTGTATCAAACTCGTTATCGCTGTACAATGAAGCTCTGAGTGTTCTCAAAGACAAAAAATTCCAGTATTATACGCATGAATTGAGGGATGCAAAAACTTTTAAATTGGTTTTATTTGGCCTGCCACAACTGGACACAAAGATAATTGGCGAAGAATTTGTAAGCTCGCTCAACATAAACCCGGTAAGCATTAAGGAATTAGCAACAAAAAGATCTAGTGTAGATGACGCCCTCTATCTCATTGAGTTTGATCGTCAACATGTTTCAAAAAGAGAGGTTATGAAAATAAGATATTTTTGTAATATATCTGTATATTGGAGAAAACCTCTAAAGGGCAATAAAGGTCCCACACAATGCTCCAAGTGCGCTATGTATGGACATGGTGCTAAAAACTGTAACCGTATCGTAGTGTGTTCTGCCTGCGCCGGAAACCATGAGTATGCAGTTTGTTCACTCAATAAAGGTAATAGTGATGGTAGTATAATTTATAAGTGCTACAACTGCATAAAGAAGAACTTAAAAAGCGTTAACCATAGAGCTGATGACCCAAAGTGGCCAAGTCGTCAAGAATATTTAGAAATCCGTCATCGAGTAACATCTAAATCTAGGGCGACCAGCAGAAGAACTAACGTAACATATTTTAAAGAAGACGATAATGATTTTCCTCAATTGCCAAGGCAAGAACCCCATAACAATACTCGTAATTCCCGCTATTGTGGTAATTTGTATTCTGAGGTAGCTAAAGGCAAGAGCTACGACAATAATAATAATGATGACATTTCCAATGAGAGACTTCTGGAAATATTTTTTGATGCTGTCGATGCTTTGCAAAGATGTCAAAATAAGTACGACAAGCTACGGGTTTTGGGTATGATGCTTAAACATGCCATATAATTCAACCGGTAGACACAATGTTCATGTTATGCATTGGAATGCCCAAGGCATAACAACTGAGTCAGCAGCTGCCCAGCTGGAATACTTTTTACACAAAAGGAAAATCGATATTCTCCTTTTAAATGAGACTTCGAAACCGTACCACAAATTTCAACTTGGTGGTTATAAAATTTATAGAGAGGATCGATCTACTCATGGCGGAGGAGTTCCAATTGCAATTAAAGGTAACATTAAGCATACGTTGTTACCAAAAATAAAAACAAGTACTGCTGAAAGTGTTTCAATACAAGTTACGATTAATAGAAGGTCAGTTATATTCACTTCAGCGTATAATCCAGTTCATACTACCAATTTTAAAGCTGATTTGGATAAATTAACTTCATTTTCAAAAGACTATTTTATTTTCGGTGATCTGAATGTCCAACATACACATTGGAATTGTATGTCAAATAATTCGGCTGGTAATGATCTCTACAGCCACTGTCTTCAATCCAGCTACTACATTTATTACCCAAATGGACACACTCGCTTTGGACAAAATATCAACCCCATTCAACCGTCCACAGTAGACATTCTTTTATCTAACTCGTGCCTCCATTTTTCAAACCTTGAGACACATCCAAATGTTTTACAGTCGGACCATGTACCTATATCTTGTGTTATTTCTGGACAAGTTCAAAACATGACATATTTAGTTCCCTTGTATTATCGAGCAGACTGGTCAGCAGTCGGAAACTGGGTGGAAAATGAAATTAGGTGTCAGAACATTGACCAACCCGTTACTAATTCAGGTAATCTGGATTTTTATTTTAACAAATTAATATCTATAGTTAAAGAAGCGTTTAACAAAATACCTGTCGGTTATAAAATTCCGTGGCAACGAGAAATCTTTGAAATTAGTAAAATGTTAATTAGTCAGAGAAATAAATACAATCGTAAATTTCAAAGATGTAGCGATTTTAATTATAAAAATCAATTGAAAAGCATTTTGAAGCTATTAAATAAACTTATTGATTTTCACCTTAATAAAGACCGCAATGAATCCTGGTCAAAATTTATATCGAATTTGCCCTCGGGCTCTAAAGAGTTTTGGAAAGTAAAAAAAGCACTTAAAGGAAACAAAATGCGTTTTACTGATCTTCATGTAAACGGTGAAGTTTTAAAAACTGGCAATGAAAAATCTAATTTAATAGCAGACCTATTTGGTGATTCACACACCATTACTTTAAATAATTATTCACCTATGGACTCGGCCGTCTCAAGATTCATTAATGATCTTGACGATACACTTCTTGACAGATCTAACGTAGAGCTTACCAATTTAGATGAAGTTAAATCGTTTGTACTTTTATTGAAAAATAATAAAGTTTGGATTCCGCAAGGAACACTCCACAGTACATCAACTAAAAAGAGTCGTTAATTTTATTGAATCAAACAAAAGAAATCGTAAAAGCACTGGAGTTATTTTTCTTGACATTGAAAAAGCCTTCGATTCAATATGGCATGAAGGCCTGGTTTTTAAACTAAATTCCTTCAATTATCCAACGTATTTGCAAAAGATAATAAAGAGTTTTTTAGATCAGCGCTCATTTGCTGTATCTATAGATAACACGCTATCTAATGATAGACAAATCCCAGCGGGTCTGCCGCAAGGATCGGTATTATCACCAACTCTTTATTCAATATATATTTCCGATTTTACTATTCGCAAGAATCAAGAAGTAGCTTTTTACGCTGACGACAGTGCTTTTATTTGCTGCGGTAAGGTGTCAAACGCAATAATCAAAAAAATGGAAGATAGTTTAAAATCTACCAATAAATATTTTGATAAATGGAAGATAAAAGTTAATGTTAGTAAAACACAAGCTATTATATTTCCATATAATAGATCAAAGAAACGTATTCCTACAAAACATTTATATTCTAGGGGAGTTTTTATTCCTCTGCAGGATAGTATCAAATACCTAGGTATTACCTTAGATAAAAAACTATCATTTAAACAACATATACATTATATTTGTGATAAAGCAATTAAATGTGGCCGTGCACTTCACCCCTTACTTAACAGAAGATCTAAACTTAATTTAAAAAACAAGATCCTTATTTACAAAATGTGTATTCGACCAATTATGACCTACGGATGCCAAGTCTGGTTTAATAAAGCTGCTAAAACTTACACGAGAAAATTACAGATAATACAAAATAAAAATCTGAAAATAATTCATAACCTACACCCCAGATATTCTACTGATCTACTGCATAGAAACTTTAAGCATAAAATGTTTAATTCATTTGCAAGGGAACTGACTCTGTCATTTAATGAAAAATGCAGAACGTCTACATATGAAATAATAAGAAATTTGCTAAACAATCACTAAGACTCTTTTTTACTTAAAGAGTTATAATTGATGGTTGTTTTTAAAATTTCTTATAACGTTTAAGTATGTACAAGGTTTTTTTGACAACTTTTCCTTAACACTGTGATATTAGTAGTTTCCTTATTTAATTATTTAGATTTTAATTGTTGTAATACTTTTAAGTAAATTCTCATAACAATGTAATTACTTTATAAAGGTTTCAATAAAGTCAATAATAATAATAATATTGTTTAAATATTTTTGGATTAGTTTAATATTGTTTTAATAAAGACTTTTAAATCATTTAAACATACTCTATTTTGATGATGATAAAAATTGATATTTTTAAAAATTATGCAAAAATATTTGTACCAAATAGAGTAAATTACATATAATAAAATATTTTTTTGAATTGTACGAAAAATTCCGCTAAAAAGTATTATAAAAAAAAATTGACAATTAAAAAAATTATAAGTACCATTGTTCAATTTAATAAACATGAAATCGGCAATTCATTAGTCGATTTGATGAATTACTATCTAAATAAGACTATAGCACAATAGGAAAACTGTTATACAAAATCGCAATATATATATATATATATATATATATATATATATAATTACAAAACCTAATCTAATTAAAAAAAATATCATTATTAAAATAATAATTTTATAATTGTAATATAATGTTTAGATTATGTTAATAACATTCATTTCCACCCCTATTTATAATTTTTAGCATAAATGTTAATATGTAGACGTTTTATACACCAATATTTAAGACATATCTTCTTTTCAAATTATATATATATATAGAAGATAAAATATATATAATTGTAACATAACCACTAGTAGGGTTATAAAAACTTTTTCATCGAGGGAAGCTGGTCACACCTAATCCAGCTCTCTTAAAGGTCGTAAAGGAGGTCGTTAAAAAAGCTAAGTCTGGAGATAACCAACATACTTCGATGGCCAAGAAGGCTGTTTACATGCCTTCCAGCTCGGTTAAGAACCTCCATAAGGTTATTAAAAGAGCTAGATCAGGAAATAAACAGCCCTGAACTTCGAATGAGGCAAAGGATTCAATGTCGCAGAATTATATTCCCGCTGCCATCATTGTCAGGGCTGATGGCGACAAATTGAGCACAAGCTCATTGAGAAAATCGCTCTCGTAAGAGGAAGGCCGGACGAGGTATCCTTATCCAGAAATCTTGAATTAATAACAACAAGGTGGGGTATACCTTGTTCATACCAACCACTGTGGAGAAGTTACGAATATGGGCTAAAAATGAAATAAATTTTAATCTTTTTTTAATCTTACGGTTGTACAATGGGAGACCACTGGAGGCAGTAGGTTGCTGCAGGCATCAGCGTACACGCCATATGAGGCGGCAGATCCACCAGACATTGCTCTTTAGCCACATGATTCTCGGATGTGATGCGAACGCTCACCATAACCAATGGGGAAGCGGTGATATCAATAAATGGGGGTGAATTAGTATTTGACTTTAAAACTAATCATAATCTTTATAGTTGTAACAGGTTTAGTAGTCCCACATTCAGAACGAAAGATAGGGAAATAGTTATAGGAACTCTAGAAGGACAAATTGGAAGTATTTCAGTGAGTAGGGATCTAGGGGATATATATATATATATATATATATATATATATATATATATATATATATATATATATATATATATATTTTAAAAGAAAACAAAATGTCCTAAATATTGGTGTATAAAACGTCTATATATTAACATTTATGCTAAAAATTATAAATAGGGGTGGAAATGAATGTTATTAACGTAATCTTAACATTATGTTACAATTATAAAATTATTATTTTAATAATAATTTTTTTTTTTTTAATTTGATTAGGTTTTGTAATTATAAATAAAATAAGGTTTATAAAAATAAATAATAATATAAAATTTTCTAAAACAATAAAATCATACGTAAAGCTTTCCAAAATATGACGGAGGGAGCAGCAGGTCTGTTGTCCTTTTCACAATTTTTCTCAGCAACGCTCGTTTTTATATTTTCATTTTATCTTATAATATTTACATCTTATAATATGTATTATGTATAAATGTATATGTGTAAAAGTATAATATGTGTAAAAGTGTATATGTGTGTCTGAACTAAGCACTTTTTTAAAATATTCTTGGACAACTGCGAATCTATTTACCTTTTTGAAGTTAAGATTTAACCAACATATTGTTAAGAATTTAAGCATTTAGACAAAAATTACAAAAAAAAAAAAGTACAAAAACCATTCTTTGAATTGTCTGAATTAACAAGAACTGGAAATGACAAATCACCCTAATAATTCTCCCAGGCAGAAAAATACCATCATGAAAACGCTCTGATATAGTGCTATCAGAACGCTGTAAATTATAACCCTGTTCGACGGTCCTATAATGGTTGATTATAGTGCTATGATATTGGTAATTATAGCGCTTTCAAAACGCTCTCTCACAAATGATAACCCTGCTAGACGGTCTTATGCTGAGTTTTTACAACGTTTTCATGATGAGTAGTACTTTAAAAGTTTATTTTTAAAAAGAAAAACACTATTAAAAAAATTTATTTAAATATAATTTTAATTAACAAATAAATACAAATTAATAAGTAAATTAATTTTTTTTTAATTTCTAAAATACAATTAAAATGTAGAAATTAAAAATGAATGTAAAATATAAAAACATGATATTTAAGAACGTCCAGAACCATCGACTTGTTTTTGTTAATACTGTCCCTTCAGTTTCAATTGGAATTTGTTTCAGACGATAATCTATAAATACCAAAAATTATAGTAAGAAAAATTGTTTTCAAATAAAATTGTAAGTGGCTTTCTTCTTCTTTGCTAACAACTACGTTTACGGCGGGTCTACAACTGAGATTAACTCTGATATAAATGTGAGATAACGCCGGCAGAAGAGAGAAACCATTTTGTTTATATTATGCTAAATCTTAAATAAGGGGTACACGTATTCTAATAAGTCCTATATTTTTTTTAATGTAAAACAAACATTAAAAGGAAACAATTTTACAAAAAACATTGTTTTTTAGCAATTTCCAAAATACACATGAACACACACAAACAAACATTCGTATAGTGTGTTTTTTACAGTTCATCTTATAAGGTAGTTGTGTAGAGAAATCTCATCACAATAGTCTAACCTAGTGTCTACATTAGGCAAATTTATATCAAAACAAACGTCAAAATCAGTGCGAATATATACAAGGTAACCTTTGTTAAACAGTTGATTATTATTTTGGTTGTTACAGTTGTCAAACTGCATATAAAAAACAATAATGAATACGCCATATTGTTGTTTTTATGCAACTGTTGCCACCTTCCGCAAATTCGAGTTAAGTTTGACGTTTGTCTTGATAAAAAAAATCTCTAATGTAGACACTATGTAATAATACTTCTTATAATACTAACATTTGAATCTACACGAGTGATAATTCTCTCAGACAGCGCATTGGACACTCTCTGAGAGAAAGATCTTACAAATTCGGTTACGTGTAAATGGGCTATTAGCAGGGCTGTAAGATGTGTCGATTTTTCACCAAACGTGGCGATTTTTAATTGCTTTTGGCGACTGAATTTTCCATTTGGGGCTATGTCGAATTTTTGGCTCTATAACTTAATATGACCAATATTGTTATATAATGTTAGAATTATTGCTTTAAAAAATATAATAAAGTCCAATAAATTTAAAAAAAGTTGATGACCTAAAAGGGGATATATGTCAGAAAATTGTATCTTAAGTTGTATTTTTTATTTTTTTATTCAATTACTGTGCTTGAAAATGAGACTATTTTTTTTTTTAACAATGTGGGCAGCATTGTTCGACGACGTTGAATTTAGTAGTGTTCAGTGTTGCCGTTATAGTTATTTTTAAGCCAAATTGGTTATTTTATTTTCCATTGTGGAGATGATGACTTTTTCTCCATTTTGGTTATTTTTTGTTAAATCAAAATTTTATTTTTATTGTAAAAATTCTATTTACTCTATTAATATTCACTATTTACTCTATTAATAATCACACATTTAAAAACTAAAGGTTCCTATAACTTCTTATTCCAATTTTAACTGACAAGGGAAGAAAATAATTAAAATCAATAAAAAAAATATAAAGATTTTCTAATATTTAACCAAAAAGTGAAATGGATTGGGATATTTTTGTGTGAAAGTTCTAACGATGTAACAAACAAACTAAATACTTGTAATTACAAAATAAATTATATTAAAAAAGAAATGTATATTCGGTGAAGATCGACTATATAATAACCTACACTATTGTGTATGTTCCTTAAAGTAATACATATTTGAGAGAGCATTATATGGGTGCAATGGTTAATCTTATTTGAGATTTAAGTACTTTTAACTGATTTTCGACATAGAACCTATATAGAAGCTACAATTAACTTTAAAGCGACCCTAAATGTCATATTGTTACGTTTTTACCTTTTAAAAACGATCGCTTATTTCCTTTAAATAAACCTGTACTTTGATTGAAAATAACAGCAGTTTAGTAGTTTAAAAGTTGTAACTACTCTTTATTTTATTTAAAAATGTACAACAATAACAGTTTAAATTGTTACTATGTGTTCTAATACACACACACTTAAATTACACACTTTATACAACACACTTTAATAATGTACAAGATTATACAGCCAAGGCAGTTAATTTGTCTTTACTTAATGACGCTTCCAATTAGACTGACTCAGTGGTGTTCTCACGGCCAATTTATATACACTGTATTACCTACTAGATGCTTCTTGAAAGCTCTATTTCTTTCTACAATGTTCTTAACGGACAAACTAGAGCTTTCGATGTTAATGTTAGCAGCTTAAACATTTAGTGTTGCCATACTTACAAACAATGGTGAAAGCTTTTTATTCAATGTTGTATGTTTAGAACTATGTTAATAATTTTTACAGATATACGGAAATGTCTAGAAACATTTAACTTTAAACCAGCCGATAAAACCGGTATATTTGAATTCAAGTACAATTTCGTAACAATATATTAAGATTTAATAAGTGAATTCTTAAAATTCTTAAAAAAATGTTTTTCCAAAATTTGGTTAGAAAAAAAAGTTTAGGAAAATTAAGATTTTTAGCTTAAATTTAATAATTTACCCCCGTATTCACAAACAACTTTTAAATTTAAAATTCATTTTAAAATCATTTTAAATTAAATTATTCATAAACATCTTGTCTCTAACGGGGGTTAATTTTTGAGTTTAAACAGTAAAAAAAAATTAAAATTCCATTGAAGTGTATAATAAATAATAAATTCTTATTATCAAATATATTTTAAACGCTCATAAACAAAAGTTTAAACTGGTCAGAAAATATTATTATAATTCAGTAAGCAAAATAACTAGTGTTAGCAATGAGCAACTTTTCAAACAAATATATAAAAACATTTAAAATCGTGCTAAAACTGATCTAATTTAGAATTGCAGTATATATTCAATCGATTTGTTGTTTAATATACATAAATAATTAATTCGCTACTTCCATAATTCAGTTTAAACCCAAATTATTACGAATACGAGCGTTAACTTCGAAAAACCGCTGACACCATTGAATTCAGCGTACACGAAATAGCTTTACCACTAGGGTGCCCAGTTTGTTAAAATTTGAAACTAACATAGTGTTATTATTAGCTATTGCAATTATCGTTGGCATTGTTAAAGCTGAATTTACATTTACAAATTATATGAAAGTTTAAGTACTAAAAATTTTACGACACTTAAAATTTTAGTTAATTTTTTAGTATTTTTTTTAACAAAATATTTTTTTTTTTTAATTTGGCGATTTCTGATTAATAACTTGGCGACAGAGGCTAAACAAAATCCGACAACCCTGGCTGTTAGTTGAAAATTATTAATCTTCATCTCGTCTTCAACCAAAGCACTACGTGCACTTTTGGTTTATAATATTCTCTACACAAAACCTTTTACGAGGTATCATTTATTTTACAATAAATAAACAGAGATATACGTCTCTTATAAACAAAAATGTTGGTTTGTTTTATTATATATATTTGATATATTTTGGACTGATGCCCTCAACATTTGATCCTTGCGACCGGATTTTAAGAACCACTTTTGAGAAAGGCATCAAAGAAGTTCGCATTTTGCAACAAAAATTGCAGTCCACGGAAATAAGGTATATAAATATATTTCAATTTGTGAACATGGTGAAGGTAAAAAATTGGTTTTTGATTTAGACGTAATTAAACACGTGTACATAAATATTTTATTTGTGTTTTTTTATTCCCAACACCACCATAGTTGGTTGGGGTATCATGCGTTAATCCTGATGTTCGTAACGCACAGAAAAAATAATCCAACACCCACCTTAAGGTATACCAATCTACTCAGAACTACTTTTTGAGTCGTTCTAACGGTGTCCGCCCGTCTGGCTGCTTGGATGTCCATTTAAACCGTGTGTACAATTACAGTTCGCAATTTTGAAGATAATTCAAGGACGAAGCCTAATAAATAAAATTGGTTATGATCGAATTATTATTTCACATAGCCCCCATAAAAATGTCCTCCCGGAATAGGGGTTTAACTATCACAAATGCCTTAAATATAGCAATATTTTAATGAAATTCGGTACAAGCAAGTTAGTATAAGTAACAATCTTTGTGCCAAATTTCATGAAGATCGGTCTATAATTGACCATAGCTCCCATATAAAACCCTCTTCCGAAAATCACTTTAATGTGCGTAAATCACATACACATGTTAGAATCAAATTTATATTCGACACAAATAACTTTTATATAAGCAGAAATTAGAGTGACAAATTTTATGAGGATCTCTCCATAATTTGCCATAGCTTAGCATATAAGCTCACTTTATGCACCCTAAAGTGCATAAATTCATATAAATATTATTATTAACCTAATATTCTGTATTCGTATATTTTATTTTACATTTAGTAAAATAACACACATGTCTAATATAACACCCATCCTCGAATTTTGATGGACATACACAATGGTGTGGGGTATCATGTGGTCGGGCTTGATCGACTATATCTCTCTTACTTGTTTTTTTTTTTTTTTTTTAAATTTAAAATATTAAACTGTTCGGATTGATAGGAATAATCTATTTATTATTTTATTTTAAATTTGTTTAAAATCAATTTTAGTTTTGTGAGTTTCATATTTGCCGGACAATGAACTAAATTTGTGCTTTATATTATATACAGAGTAATTTGTTGTTTTTTGCACTTTCTTTTGTGTGTATATTTGTTTACAGATGTACATCTGTATATTACAATACAAAAAACAAATAAGGCTGTTTCTTGATCTTACCTTGCAATTTGTCACCCTACGATCGGTCGATTTGATTATAAACGATTTTCGATAATTTTGTAATAATTTTCGACGCTTTTAATAATTTTAATATCGGGCTTTTTTATTAAAGCAAATTTTAATACATTTAATTAGTAAATTTGAATTTAATTAATTATCAAAATAGTTATTACGCTTTATTATTTGAAATATCAGGAAAGATCTGAATGACTTTCTATCAGAGAGAATTCAGACATTGGACTGCCTTCACGACCTTAAGGACTTAGATTTCATTACCTGAAAGACTTTCAATTGATAGCTGCAATCACTGCTGCATTTATGTTTTAAGTCAAAGTCAGCAGTTGCAAAAGCAATATAAATTGTTTAATTTGTGATAATAGTCATCACACTATGCTTCACCAAGTGTCTTTTAATAACTTAGTTAATGTACCCACAACTTCTTCCGGTCACAATTCGACTGCGGTTCTACGATCCACTAACTTTACGCAAAATCGGGCTTCACCACTACGGGCTTAACTTCAAATTCCCAAACGTTTCTTACTTGTCAATAAAATTCTGTAAATATTATACATAATGGTAGTAAATCTAAGGTTCGCGCGCTGATTGATTCGGCTTCGGAATCTTCGTTTGTTGCAGAGAGCTTGCAAAGAAGATTGAATCTTAGAACCCATTCTACTCATTCTAGAGTTTCAGGAATAAACAACACGGTCTTCGTAGTTTCGAGGAAAGTCTGTAGTCCAAAAACAGACATAAAATTAGTTTATTCTCTTGTGTTATATACAACGGCACTCGTTTTGCCAGAAATATCAGGGAATCTACCGTCATTTTCTTTTTATTCAGACATGACAAGGCTGCTGACAAATCTCCTTTTGGCTGATTCTAATCATTTCGATAGCAAATCTGTTGAGATAATGTGTTTATTATCCTGAAGTTATATTACCTGATATTCGAAAAATATATTGGATTCATTATTGGCTTAAAATACGGTATTTGTTTGGATATTAACAAGTCCTGTTAGTACTTCGACATTTAGGTCATATTTTACCAGTACTGCCCACAGTCGTGTAAAACTGAATTTATCTAAATTTAGTTCAAATCGAACATAGACCACGTTCTTATTATATCCAAACACAAATGAAATGATTTTTTCCTACTTGATACAATTTTTCCTACCTCTAAAATAATATGCTCACTGAAATACATTTACAACTAATGTTATGTATGTGAAAATAAATATGCCTGGTTAAATATGTTTTTAAAAAATATCGCATGCGAGAAAAAATTTAGCGGCACGCGAAATTCGCATATATAAATGTATTTAAAAAAGAAACTCGGAAATTTAAATTCATTAAAAAGTAAAATTTACGAATTTTTTTGTTTTAAATTTAATTTTCTTTATGTTGCAAAAGTTGAATTTGTATTGAATTTATGAATATTTGACATAGAAAACATGATATGTATGTGTTATCTGAAGGATATGTCAATTATGGTCATGTCCTTCGATGTCAAGGAATAAAAGCTAGTGGGAAATTAAGCTAATGAACTCTGATAACTATTCTGTAAAGCATTTTTCCAAATAGTATTTATGAAAATTTTAAAAGATTATTCCAAATATGAAAAACGTCAACGAATCAACCTAGTTGGTAGCAAAGCTAATGAATTCTCCTATTAAACACTATAAATGGTTTCTACAAATTGAATTTGCAAAAAGTTTTAAACATTTTCAAAATATGAAAAATCTCATATATAAGTTTCTTCAAGGATATGGCTATTGTGACCATATACTTCGATGCCAATGAATAAATCCCAGTTCGAAGCTCCTGAACCTTTATAATAAATCCAGTTTTTATAATTTGAATTGGTGAAAATTTTAATATTTTTTTCAAAAGGTGATATAAATCATATAAAACTTCTTTGAAGGATATGATCACTGTGGTCACATCCTTCGATGTCCATGAATGAAACCTAGTGGAAAATGAAGCTGATGCATTCCATTTGGTAGGTAGAGAAGGGTTGCACAGTACTCAGAAGAGTACCCGTGCATCCACTCGGAGACCTAGAGGTCCATTGTGAGTCCCTTCGTAGAATCTATAGAGAAGTGGAAAAGAAAAAGTCAGAGTGACCAGGAAAAGATTAGAAAGATGAGACCAAGAAAAGAACAGAAAAGAATAGAAAAGACTTGGAAAGGAAAAATGCTACCGCCCTATATCGTTCGCTCTAAGCCAACGACCTCCTCCTAGCCAGCCTATTCCCATGACGAATCCTATCAATCTATCCAGATCGATCCTTGTTATACTATCCAATTCGTCAACGAATAGACTGCCTAGCCATTTCTGCCTACTTAGTTGTAGACATGGACAGTGACATATAATATACTCTACCGTCTTTAGCTCCTCATTATCTTCGCACATCCTGCAAAGACCGGAGAAACCTATCTCCCAATTCCCTGTCATTCCCCCTATGGGACAATGACCTGTCAGAATACCTATCATAGTCTTCAGTTTCCCCCTTTTCATGCCCAAAAGTATATTTATATCTGCTATATCAAATTTATTCCATAGGACCCATGATATCCTGCAGTCCGTTCTACTATCCCATGCATTATCGGTTCTATCCCGAATCCACTCTCTAATCAACCTGAAGTAAAAGCCTAGAGGTGATCTCACACCACTTTCACTTACAGCCCTATCCAAAGCTGAGCCGTTCCTAGCTAATTCATCAGCTACCTCATTGCCAGTTATCTCACAATGGCACATCAATCTCCTCAGAGCCTTCTTGCAGTCGCTAACCAACCTTGACTTGACAAAATGTCCTTTCAAAGCATTTAGCGCTGCCTGGCTATATACATACATAGTTACCTCTGTATTCTCTTCAATGTTCCCTGCTATCAATTCCGTGGCACTAAGAATACCTAGAATTTCTGCCTGGAACACACTGCAACTATCCGAGAGCCTATACGATTTCCTGATGTTCTCCCCAAACAGATACACATCTGCACCAGTGCCTATATCCATTTTGGATCCATCAGTGAATACCGATGTTCCACTGAATAGTTTCTCCCTACCTGACAATTGCACAGTGGGACAGAATCGAAATTTTTTTGAAATAAATCTGTAACTTCTGATCGGCTGGTTGGATTTTCATGAAATTTGGTATAGACGTAGCAGAGGAGTGTACAATGTTAAGTTTGGAAGGGGGGGGAATAACAAACCCCTATGGGGCGGAGCTAAGGGGCTTACAGTTAGGTACCTCTGACAAAAAATTTTTAATCGATTGCCAAATTTTTGTTTTAAATATTTTTATATATTGCTGTAGGCCCTGATAAGACCTATAAAAAACATGCTTACATGCCCTATTTATCTCTTATAGTTTTCGAGTTATTTGCGTTTGAATTTTTAAGCACCATAATTTTGCATGTTCTTGGTCCAGTTTTTTTATATATATCCTAGTATTTCTGACCGATTTTATTAATTTTTTTCTTAACTAGTTAAAGAACAAAATTATCTATTGAATAAAAAAAATTGAAGTCGATACCTTTACCGAATCCTAAAATAAAAGCTTTTGAATTTGAAAATTGCAAAAAAGACGACTTTTTGTGTTTTTTTAGCCGAAAAAGTATCTACACTCTTTTTTATCTAAAATAAAATTTTCTTTAACAACATATAATAATTTTGCACTTTTCTGAAAGGTAACTTCACAGAGATGACTTTAAGATAAAAAATAAAAACTCAATTGGTCATGGTACACATCCTCCGAATTCGACCCATTTTATATGAAAATTTTGATTTTAGACTATATTTTCTCAAATCCCAAAGCACGAATCGACAAGCGGAATATATCAAAATCTACGGGACTTCGGAAAAATGTGGATTCTATAGCCAAAAATTTAAAAAATCCCATTTTTGGGAATTTTCATTGGTTTTTTTGAGATTTCAGGAAAACACTATCCCAGATTGAAACATGGTTAGAAAATTATTAATATTTCTGTACACTTAATAATATCTATACACAAAATATTTTCATAAAAATAATTAATAAATATGTTTTATTTTTAATAGGGTTGCCACATTTCCCAAATTTAAGTAAATCTTTATCCTTTTCTAACCATTCAGATATTTCTATTAATGAATTTAAAATAACAAAACAAACAAAAAATGTCTATTTTAACTTAATCAATATTATTATTTTTGATATTTATCATCTTCCTTAATAAATATTCTATTTCTAGTACGATTTTTTTATTACTTATTTATATTAAATTTAAGTAGACAATTTTTCTAATATTTTAAACTTATACTACTTATTTTCTATAAAATAATCTGTCGTATCTGTATACATATCTAAAAGATAATAAATGTCCTTCAAGTCTTCAGTATTTTGAGTTGATAAAGGCTCATAATAAATCAAACGTTTTCTCATTGATGATAGTACAGGGTTTGATGATAACAATAGGCTATTAAAAATATCCTCGTTTTGTGACGTTCTGGAGCATTTCCTGGAGCTGAATAATTGAACGTGCTTAAAATCTCTGTTTCTTGCTTCTTGATGAGCCTCTTCTGTAAGCTCTCCAAGTGAAAGAATATTTCGTTCAATTATAATTTCGCCATGGCGTAATACTTTATGTACTGTTGGTGTCATTTCTTTCCATGGATATAGAGAATTAAGTAGTTTAGATATTTCTGTTGCATATTCTAAAATCGAGCAGAGTTAATTTTGTGCTTACTATTAATTGCCATTAATAGTATGTTAGTCCTTTCAAGTAACTTTATTAATACCAGTTATTTTTGATGTGGCTTCGAAATTTCCGAAAAACCTTCTTGCTGTGTTTCCATCATTTGTACTACCACCAGTCGGCAGAGGTTTGTCGATGTTTAATCCCGTCTCTTCTCTGAATTCATCCTGGATTCTACTTTTCTCAGATATTCTAAGTGTTTTTAAATCCTTGTTGTTTCTGGTAGGTTTTGTTAAATTTTCTGGCACACTTCTATACTTTAAATCATATGCTATGTGCAGAAAATGCTCCACCGTATTTTGGCATGAAGTGGAGATATTGCGAAAGACAGAAATCTTCATTAATACTCCTTGCTTTACCAATATACGAAAATTGTGATTTCGTCTCATCATATAGTGAGCATTTCCAATAGATAAATACATTTGTTAAATTTAGGTAAACACCATAAATGTAAACTCATAAAATACTTATTGATTAAAAGTAAAAAATATTTATTAATTGTTTTTATAAAAATATTTTGTGTATAGATATTATTAAAAGCGTACAGAAATATTCATAATTTTCTAAGTAATTATTCACGCAAAGCTAAATGCAAAAGTTGCAAGTTTGTAAAAATATAGTCATATATACAATAAATTGGAAATATAAAAGTTTAAAGGCGCATATTTCTGAAATGAGGTATGACATGACTTGAATCTTTTTGCAAAAGATAGGAAATTATACATGCTAAAGGATAAGCTTAATTTGGAGTTCTTATTTTTAAAATTTCTTTCGCTATTTAGAAATAAACCAAAGAAAAGGCCCAATTTGGTGTTTTTGGAGAAAATACAAATTTTTTAATTGTAATAACATATGTGTTTATAAAGACATCTTAATGAAATTTGCAGGAGATGTGGATCTTATTAATATAAATAAAAGCAGGTTAACCATGTTTCAATTAGGGATAGGGTTTTCCTGAATTCCCAAAAACACACCAATGAAAATTCCCAAAAATGGGATTTTTCAAATTTTTGGCTATAGAATCCACATTTTTCCGAAGTCCCGTAGATTTTGATTTAAAACTTTTAACAACATATTGAAGATTCTTAAAATATATTCCGCTTGTCGATTCGTGCTTTGGGATTTGAGGAAATATGGTCTAAAATCAAAACTTTCATATAAAATGGTTCGGAGAGTTTGTACCATGACCAATTGAGTTATTGGGCTTGTTTTTTATCTTAAAGTCATCTCTGTGAAGTTACCTTTCAGAAAAGTGCAAAATTATTATATTTTATTTTAGATAAAAAAGAGTGTGGATACTTTTTCGGCTAAAAAAACACAAAAAGTCGTCTTTTTTGCAATTTTCAAATTCAAAATCGTTTATTTTAGGACTCGGTAAAGGTATCGACTTTAAATTTTTTTATTCAATAGATAATTTTGTTCTTTAACTAGTTAAGAAAAAAACTAATAAAATCGGTCAGAAATACTAGGATATATATGAAAAAAAAAACTGGACCAAGAACATGCAAAATTATAGTACTTAAAAATTCAAACGCAAATAACTCGAAAACTATAAAAGATAAATAGGACATGTGAACATGTTTTTTATAGGTCTTATCAGGGCCTACAGCAATATTTGAAATCGGACGAGAAACAAAAATTTGGCAAGCGATTAAATATTTTTTATGTCAGAGGTACCTAACTTTAAGCCCCCTTAGCTCCGCCCCTGAGGAGTGTGTTATGCCCCCCTTCCAAACTTGACATTGTACACTCCTCTCCTACGCCTATACCAAATTTCATGAAAATCCAACCAGCCGATCAGAAGTTACAGATTTATTTCCAAAAAATTCGATTCTGCCCCACTGTGCATTGGTCCCTATTTGGGTAAGTAAGTAAGGATTTTCCCTGAAATCAACCTCCGTACACATATAATCTGTGAATCCAGAGGGAGCCAGGGCATGTCCACCGACTTCGTTTAAAAGTTTGGAATGTCCTATTATGATTGATCCTATAAGTCCCAGTTTACTAAGTATAAGCAGGCTCCCTCAGCCATTCCCATCACGATCTCCTCAATGGGTAGGAGATGTAGAATGACGTCAATTGCCGCCTGAGGTGTGCTTCTTACTGCACCTGTGATGCCAATTGAAGCACATCTCTAGGTCTTAGGCAAAAGATTCCTGCGACTTCCTATTCTCATTGCCTCCCACCAGACTAGACATTCATACGTCAAAATTGGTCTCACTACCGAGGTGTAAATCCAATTTACTACCATCGGTTTGAGGCCCCAATTCTTACCTTTGGAGTTCCTGCATGTGTAGTAGGCGTTGAGACCACTTTTAAGCCTTTCCTGTGTGTTCCTCTTCCAAGATAGTTTACTATCAAGAAACACTCCAAGATATTTTGCTTCTTTTGCCAGTCTAAGTTCAATTCCCCCTAGTACCGGAAGCCTAAACTGCTCAATCTTGTACCTTCTGGTGAAAAGGACTAGATCTGTTTTCTCCGGGTTAATCCCTAAACCCTTACTAGTAACCCATGAGGACAGTTCGTTGAGTTTAGACTGCATGACGTCGCTGATCGTATAGTGATTCTAGTGATTCTCTAATAGCCTCAATCTTAATATCATTGAAAGCCCCTTCTATATCAAGGAACGCTGCCAAGGTATACTTCCTATACTGTAGACCACGTTCAATGTAACTCACTACATCATGCAGTGCACTCTCAATAGATTTACCCTTTAGATAAGCATGCTGAGCCCCACTGATGATATGATCGTCAATTGTCATTCTCAAATAAAGATCGATCAATTTCTCTAATGTCAATAGAAAAATAGAAAAGACGATTGGCTGATCGGTCTGAAATCTTTAGGTTTCGAGTGGCTCGCCTTGGCTGCCTTAGGTATGAAAATTACCTTAACCTCTACCCGTCTCCTTAGAATATATCTCCTAATAAGACATACACTAAAAATGTTCCGCAAGAAGTGTCAGTGCCGTGTTGCTGATGTTCTGTAGCATGGCTGTAAGGTTCAAAGGCGTTCACCGCCCATGCTACCTTATCCATCGAGACTATGTCACCGACTACTTCACTAACTTCCCTATCAGATATACATTCTGAGAATCCAAAGATTGGTCTTGTCTGTGTATCTGCCTTTAAGTTCCTACAGCTTGGAAAATGATTTTCCATAAGTAAACTTAAAGACTCAGAGCAAGACTCCGTCCATGAGTTGTCCGCGCGCTGAATGTATCCAGGAGCACTTGGATCCTTAGATAAAATTCGCCTGAATCTGGATAACTCACTTACAGAATCGATGGACTCACATTAGTTCCTCTATGTGTCCCTCTTTGCCCTCTTAATGTCTGCCTTATACCTATTAAAACTTTCCTTGTCCTCACACTTACATGTCAGTTTAGCTCTATTGAACAGCTTCCTGACGGTTGACCCTTGGTTCCTAAGTTCCTTGGCTCAATATTTAGGCTGTTCCCTCTTTCCCGCAAATATTACCGGACAAGTTGGTTCATAACTGTTCCTAACTTTCCCTGTGAAATCCTCCACTAAACTCTCAACTCCATCTGATGACAATTGCCATCCTGGAGCGGCGTTTAGTTCCCTATCCATAATGGCCCTAAAGGACTTCCAGTCGATTCTCCTGGAGTTCCTATATGGTTCTTCTTTTTCCGCGCGAAATTTAAACTGAAGGATATCCTGTTATGATACGAAAAAGAACATTCACTATCTACCCTCCAGTTAGTAACGTAATCGCTCCTAAAGTTTGTTAGTGTTATATCTATAACTGCCTCCCTATCCTTACTTCTGAATGTGGGCATATTGCCCCTGTTACAGATAAAAAGATTGTTAGTAGTTATAAAATTAAAAACTAACTCAACTCTCTCATTAATATCAGCACTGCCCCACTGGTAGTGATGTGCGTTAGCATCGTAACAGAGTACCAGATATACGCCTCTTCTCTTTGCGTACTCCGTTAATTTGCACAATCTATCGCCCGGTGGGTTGGCCACATCGTAAAGCATATATACGGAGTCGAGTGCGAGTTTTCTCCCGTCTCTATCCTCTATGTGTACGACCGTTAGGTCTCCATTGCTAAAATTCAACTCATTCCTAGCTAGTATACACGTTCTTACCTTATCCTCCGTGGATGGTACGAAGAGTGTATACCCTTTGACACTTGATCCACATACCCTGGTGTTGTTGATCCAGGGCTCTTGGATTAAGGCCACATCCACTTTGGAGTCAGTAAGGTTCATTGCTAATTCGAGGTTGCTTCACAGTGATGCAAGTTAATTTACACCACTTGCAGCCTTGTTGGTACTGTCAGATTTCGGATACCGGAACCTGATAGTGCCCAGACCGAAATTAGCAAATCCCCCCATCGACTGCAATTTACTGAGAGAATCCTGGTCTATAGCATACCTGAAGTCACTTCTGAGGTTCTCTTTACAAGTCAGAGAAGTTAGCAACTTCCACTGACTTGTATCCAGACCCACGTTCTGGTTGACCAATACTGTCAGTGTAGTTTCCACCGGTTTTATGGGTGGTGGGGACCACACTGTCACTACCTGCCTCAGGGGCAACTCAGATGCGAGTATCACATCCAGTTTCGCCTCTGGACAAAGGTTGCCACACTTGGCAATCGTGGCCTTGAGAAATTCAAGTGATTTCTCATTGCCATAATTGACGATTTTGACTCCCTTTGACCAGTCCGCGCGTTTGAAGGACACTTCGTCCGATCTTCCCTTCATTAAGGCGATCTCGTCAATGAGCCTATCTTCAATCGACCTCCATAGATCCGTGATAATCCTCCCATCTGGGTCAGCACGGTCTATGACAGCCGCCAGAAGATATGCCGGCTTTATCGACTCCTTCGCCTTTTTCGAGGTAGAAAGCTTGACGTCACCAGATCTAGCTCTCTTGATGACTTCGTTTTGGGGGCCCTTAAGAGAGCCATCCGGTGTGTGACTCGCCTTCTAAGCGGTCGAGACTGGTTGGTCATCGCCAGACCTAGCTCTCTTAACGACCTCCTTAAGCTGATCCTTAAGAGAGCCGGATGGTTTATGACCAGCCCCACTTCCAGCGTTCTTTATCGTCTTCTTTTGAAGACCTTTAAGAGAGCTGGGAGTGTTGTTTGCCGTACCTTTCTTACTTGTAGAGGGTTGGTCGTCTCCAGGCCTGGCTCCTTTAGTGAATGATTCACCAGAGTTTCCGGATGGTTTACGATCAGACCTGTTTGGCTATGGTAGACAGCTTCCCAGTTTCAACCGATCGTTCCGAAGATGAGATAGGTTTTTTGGTCGGCTGCTATCACTGTCAATATTCTTCGACTCCAATGCGACCCTTGATACGGTTCCTGTACTCTCATGAGCCTCTTCCGGAACGGTGTCAAACATAACATTTAGTCCCTCAGGATAAGACAGATTTTTCAAATCTAATTACACTCTTCCTATGCCTCTGGATAAGGTATTTATCCCTACCACTGACTGACCACAGATCCCTCTTGGCCATCTTGTTAAGATAGATCAAGGAGGCTCTGACGCCATTCTTTGCCTTCTCCTCCTTTGTTCGGTTGTTGACGACGGCAGTTACGCTTGGTTTTACCGCGTCTTACCGAACTAATTTTGAACCTACCTGTCCACCATTCCGTGCGGATGACTCTTCGGATACTGGAAGATCCTGTTCCTGAGCGTGAACTGAAATCATGGTAATTTCGTGTTCCTTATCAGAACCAATTTCTCCGTAGTGCCCGTCTCCCCGAGAGAGTCTCCAAGTGAGCCCAAGAGGTCGTCAGTTTCGGCTGGTTCACTCAATAACTGTCCCTCCTGAGCAATTATGTCATCGTGAATTCTTAAAAGGCCCGAGTCAGTGTCCGAAACTCCTACTGAAACTCCTCCATGTAACTCTTTTCCATATCCTTTATTTTATAATTTTCTTTACAAATTTTGGTCCCACGAAAATGCACGTTCTAAGTGGACCATCTCGCGTAGTGACGGCGTACGCGGACTAGGCTTTTAAAGAAATTACAACCAACCCGTGCCATGGGCGTTGGAGGGGAGCTGTTAGCGATTAGTTTATTTAAGCACTAACTAACCATACAGATCCTCGGCACTGCTACCTCTCACCTTGATCTTAAAAGTGCACTTAATTTATTTGGTCCGCGAGAACTTCCATGAGTTTCTAGGTTTAGATGTAATGCGTAGGATCCGACTATAGTCAGTACATGGGGATCTGTAACCAGTGGTAAGTGATCTCCAATCTATTGACTACAATCGGATCAGAAACCCTACATCCGAACCCCCCTATCCGCCACCTGGGGACAAGTCCGATGGGAGTAAACAAGTAAATACTCCACATGGATACATTCCATTAACAATCTTTAAAAATGGTTTTTCCAAATTGAATTTGTGAAATTTTTTATAAATTTTTCAAAAAGTGATATATCTCATATATGATTTCCTTTGATGTCAATGAATGAAACCTAGTGGAAAATGAAGCTAATGAATTCTTTGAACAATACCTATAAATTGTTTTTTAATAAACTTTCACAATCTCAAATCGAAAAAAAAACAATTTATAAGTACTGTTAGCAAAATTCATTGGCTTAGTTTTCCGCTAAGCTTCATTTATTGATATCGAAGGATTTGACCACAATAGCCATATTTTTCAAAGACGTCACACAGTGGTCCAAAACGAATTTTTTGGAAATAATTATGTAACTTTAGAACTACCTGATGTATTTGAATGAAGTTTCACATGGCCGATCTTGAGGTGTATTCCAATTGATTTGGAAGAGCACAGGTTCTTAGCGGGTCTTGGTTACCTCGGGTATGAAAAAAAAATTTTTAAATCACCAAAATTTCATTTATGATTTGATTGAATAAAAATGATATACATACATAGATAGTCCTTATAATTCTCTACAAAAAACACGCTTATATTTCTTTTACTTTAAGAGAGATATTTAGACCGAAGTAAAATTTTGTTTAGATGTTTTTTTTATAATTTAACGGGCTCAATTTGAGTCCCAAAATTTTTCTAAAATATTCCCTGGATTCTGTACGAAATTTTAAATAATCATATACCTATGTGGTTCCGATAAAGTTATATTGTTTTGAAGTAGAAACTTTAAAGAAAAAATTGAAAATTTGCGATTTTCTCAAAAAGGTGATGACATTTTTTCACTTTAAAATCCATTATTTCTCTCTGGTCCATACATTTTTTATGTTTTTAAAAAAATGCTTAACGTAAATGCATGTAACGCAAATCCAAGAACATTTTTGGTAACTTTCTCCCCGCCAGTCCTATCAGAATTTCTTTAATTTTAATTTTATTGTTAAATTAAAAAAAGGAACACCTTGATTACATACCTACATATGTTCGCTAAACATTTTTGCAGCTAAATTTAGCATTTTTTATTTCGATTTAGCCGCAAAATTTTCATTTAGTATTTGGCATATTATTTAGCAGTTTTTAGTGATATATATTTAGCATTTTCTAGCATTTTTAAAATATGGTATTCAAATTGTTCGGTTGTTCTTTGTTCGAAAAAAATTAATAATTCGAATAAGGCATTTTAATTTAGTCGAATTATTCGATTCGAATTATTCGAATAATTAAAAAATTTAATAAACTAAAATATTTATGATTTCGTAAGTTCATTTTTTATTTTTCTACAAATCAAAAAATCATCAAAATATGTAAGAGCCTATTTACATTGCGGATTATCGCAGGGTTTTTTTTTTCATGTTTTGATGTTGCTTCGAAAATCTCTTTACGTTAACACATTTAAATTTGTATTGTGAAACTTTAAAAAAATGTTTGACAAAAAACAACTAATTAGAAAAATAATATTAAAATTCTCTGAAATTTCTATCTGATGACGAACAACTTTTCTTAACCCGCTTGCAACAAATACGATGAAAAAATTAATTTTCTTTCAAATATATCGCAAAAAGTAAACAGTCTTAGAATGACATCGATGGACATAAACAAACCGTCTTCAAAAGGTTCTTTTTATGATTAAAAAAACCTGCAGCCTGTCAAAAGTCCTCAGAAATTAACTGTTCGTGTAATTCTAGTGAACATTATTCGAATGAATATCCTAGTATTTACTATTGTCTGCAATATATAGACATTAACGAAAGTGGATGTAATTTTATTATCAGTACCGGCAAGAAGCTATTAATGAAATCTATATATAAGATGCTGTTTAAAAATGTTTAAATACATTTTCCAAAGTTTTGAAATAAATGTATATTTATTTGATGAAGTATTTAGTTTTTAAGCATATATTGTTATTTCCAAAAAAAAAAAAAATGTTATTTTAACATGAATTTGAAGGTATTAAAGTAGTGGATCTGGAAAAGATCTGACCATGCAGTTTGCTAAACCGGCTTTGTAGACCGGTCTATACACATTAATCCTACGCATGAATAGAAGAAGTTTAAGAATTACAAATGATATTATCGCGAAACACTGTCTGATCAAGGTTAAGTTCACGGTTACAACAATCAGATGGTACGTAATGTCAGGACGAACTGGGTAATATGAGTAGGTGCAAACTGAAGAATACTGTGGGCTTTATTTCGTGAATTGCATGGCCTCTTATTCTCCTTCCGTTCTTCTCTTCCTTCATCTGTTTATAATTACATAGTCAACGTTATGAAAAATTAGTATATACCACTGAAAAAAGTATTTTATAAGTTTATCATTATTTTTTAGCATTTCTAAAAAACTTTCAGCATTTTCTATTTTTATTTTAAACTCCATTTAGCTGAATAATTTTTTCACATCTGGTCACAATGCCAAACGCACAAAAATATTCAATAAGCCACACCTCTGACAACGACAGGGTGACCATTTTACTGAAAAAGTCAATTTTTAAAACAAGGGCAACTTTTTTATATTCTACTAAAACTTCAAAAATTCGTCTAGACGTAACATAATATGTAAGATTTTTGTGTCACGTGTAGATTCAAATATTAGTATTATAAGATGTATTATGAGACTGTTGTGATGAGATTTCTCTACACAACCATCTTATAAGATGAACTGTCAAAATACACATATACGAAAGTTTGTTTGAGTGTGTTCATATGTATTTTAGAAATTACTGAAAACAATGTTTTTTTTCGTAAAATTGTTTATTTGTAGTGTTTATTTTACATGTTAAAAACATTTTTATAAAAATTGTGCTAAAAAGTGCGAATTGCTTAAATAAAAAGGACATGTTTACCCTGCGACTGATTAAAAATAATGATTTCTTATAGGATTTATTAGAATACGTGTACCCCTTATTTAAGATTTAACATAATATAAACAAAATGGTTACTCTCCTCTGCCGGCGTTATCTCAAATATTATATCAGCGTTAATTTCAGTTGTAGACCTGGGGTAATGATAGTTTTATTTGTATAGATTTTATTGAAGTTCAAATGTTATTTTTTTTTTTTTAATAACACTAAAAATCAAAATTTTACGTTTTTTCATAAATTTAATGAAGAAATTTGGTTCTAATACTTTTCTATTTAATATTATTATTTTTCAAGTTATAGCCTTTCTAATGATAACAAATACTTGCATAAATAGTTTAGACATTCGTTTAAAAACTAACTGAAACACCTCAGCAAAATTTGCACATTTTCCTTCATTTCTATGGTAAATGTGTGCTGCAGCATTCTATAAACATAAGTGCACAGCTGTTTCAACATGTACTTTTAAATAATTTTGTGTAATTTTTGAACCATTAAATATATTTCAATGAAATTTTACATTATTGCTGAGGTATTTTATAACTGTTTTGGAGGAGCACAAGTTTCTAGCTCGTCTCGGGGCAGGGGGGGACCTCCGAAATTGGTCACTTTTTTAATTGTTTCTTTCATGTCTTTATTACCAAAAATAAATTAACATAAATTTCTGTTTACTAAAAAATGAATGAAGTTCTGTGTAAATATTTGTATTTCTTTAATGAAATTTTATCCGTTATTAAAAGAACACCTGAGTTGCAGCTTTTTTTAAATTTTTTAATAAAATTTAACCTATCCATGTCATTATATTCATCATATTAAAGAGTGAAATAATCAGGTATATCTTACAAGTTTCGGTAATGTAATACAATAATCAGCTGTATCCAGCCATTTAGTAAATTAAGTAGGTCAATTATTTGTTTTATTTACATTATTAACATGTTTACCACAATGATGATGACACTAACATATAGAGCTTTGGGCTGCGCTCTTTGGGAAATGGCTAAAAGGAATAGAGCTGAATTTATAACTACATAAACACGTTTTATTGAAGCGCAAATGGATTTAACAATTGTTACTGGAGAATTGTATAAAGTTTAAAATTTGTTCAAATTATTCGAAACACAGAAATGAAGGCAGTAAAAATTGCGTACGGAAGTTTCAATTAAAGTATGACACCTTATTGGAAAGCATTATGTAAATTAAAACTACTAGTGCAGGACCACCACTTAAGCAGAAATAAAATAGAAAACTGTCGCAAATACTGTCCACGCTATCTGAGTCTGAAGTTACGAAGAAATAAACAACCAGATGAAGCAGCAAAAATAGCGGATATCGACAAGTCGACTTAAGCGGATGATAAAAAGTATTCCAACACATTCATCAGCTTCTGAGTTTTCTGAAGATGAGGCCATAGCGCTTATGCTGGACTAACCAAAAATAAATATATAAAGTTGAGAAATGCTTTACTCTATAAATGTCACCCAATTCTGTCATGTTACAAAGATATACTGGAAAAAAATCAAAATATTGTCCCAATAATGAAAGAGCATTTATTGACTTTTCGCTTTTACTTTTCTCAACATTTTCGAAAAACGAAACATTGAAACTTGATAAATCGGACTTGGCGTTCATATGCAAATGGGGATGTGATGGATTGTCAGCACTATCGGAATACAAAGAAGCTTCATCAGTGAAATTTGCACAGACTATGGCATCGCTGGTTCCACTACGCTTAAGAAAGGATTCGAATGAACGATCTGCGTCAACTAATGATACTAAATATGTGTGGAAAACGCAATTCCAGAATCAAAGGTATATTGCAGACCAATAAGGTTTCAATATATAAAAGAAAGTAAACAATGCACACAAAACTGGGTTGATACAATCAAACAATCAATTGAAAATTTACGTCCGGTTTGCATTGTAATATATGCCTATTATATTAACGTACACTTTGAACTTTAATTAACAATGATTGATGGAAAGTTATGCAATGTAACTATGAATACTGTTTCAGCCTGGACATGCCCTTTATGTGGATTGAAAAAATCACAATTTTCAGAAACTCCGGCAGACAGCTCTACAAATATAAATAGATACCCTAAACTTTGGTATATCTCCCCTAAACGCCCGTGAATATTTTGTTGAAATAAAATGAAATATACTGAAATAAATAAAACATACTTTTTATGTTTTTTTTTTATTAAGAATAGTTATTTTTAACAATATAAAGCGAAAGCTGTTCACTTATGGATATAGAATGCTGCAGCACACATTTACCATAGAAATGAAGGAAAATGTTCAAATTTTGTTGAAGGGGGTCAAGTTTCAGTTAGATTTTAAACGAATGTGTAAACTATTTACGCAAGTATTTGGTATCATTGGAAAGTTTATAACTTGAAAAATAATAATATATAAGTAGTAAAGTATTAGAATTAGAACTAAATTTTTGATTTATCAAAAAACCTAAAATTTTGATTTTTAGTGTTATTTTGTAAAAAAAAAAAAAATTAATATTTGACCTTAATAAAATATATACAAATAAACCTAAAACCATTAACATTTTTAAGTTCCACAAATTAATAACAAAAAAAAAAAATAAAATAAAATTAACGAAATTCTGATAGGCCTATCGCGGTAAATGGTACCCCACATGTCCTCAGATTTGCTTTAGATACATTTACTTTAGACATTCTTTTAGAAATATAAAAAAATGTGTGGTCCAGAGGAAAATAATGGATTTTAAATTAAAAAAATGTCACCACTTTTTTGAGAAAAATCATAAAAAAATCATATTTTTTTTAATTTTCTACTTCAAAATAATATAATTTTCGGAACCACATAGGTATATGATTCTTCCACAAAAATTTAGAAGTTGGTACTGAATTCAAGTTAAAAAAAGTTAAAAAAAACATGTCCAAAATGGGTCAAAATTTTACTTCGGTCTAAATATCTCTTAAAGTAAACAAAATATCCCACACATATAAGCGTATTTTTTGCTGAAAATTATAAGTACTATGTGTAAAATTTTTGTTCAATGAAATCATAAATTAAATTTTTGGCGATTTAAAAAAAAAAAAATTTCATACCCGAGGCGACCAACATTAGAGAACTACTCCCTGTCCCCCAGACCCTCTAAGAACCTGAGCTCCTTCAAATAAATTGGAATACACCTTAAGATTAGCCATGTGAAATTTCATTCAAATATATCAAGCAGTTCTAAAGTTACAGAATTATTTCCAAAAAAAATCGTTTTGGAACCACTGTGCCTTTTGAGAAATTTATTTAAATTTTCACTCGTTCAATTTCGAAAAAAAAAAACATTTATAGTGATTATTAGTAGAATTCATTAACTTCATTGTCCACTAGGCTTCATTCATTGACATCTAAGGATATGGCCACAATGACCATATCCTTTAAAGAACTCATATATAAGATTTTTCATATTTTGAAAAATTATAAAAATTTTCACAAATTCAATTCGAAGTAACCATTTATAGAGATTGTTAGCAGAACTCATTAGCTTCATTCCACTAGGTTTCATTCATTAACATCGAAGGATGTGGCCACAATTACCATATCCTTCAAAGAAGTCATATATGAGATACATATATCACCTTTTGAAAAATTTCTTAGAATTTTCACAAATCCAATTTTAATTATCTTATACTGGATTTACAAGAGGAGTTTAGAAGCTTCTAACTGGGATTTATTCATTGACATCGAATTTCAATTTTTAGAATCCATTTATAGGGTTTAATACTACTTTGCTCCCTACTATATTTGATTCATTGACACTCATATCCTTCGAAGATCTCATTTTTATGACATTTTTCATATTTGAAACAATTTTTGAAAATTGTAAAAATTTCAAAATGTGATTTCAATGGAATCCGATGTTATAACAGTTTGTCTATTGCAGTTAGTATAATTTTACTAACATTAATATGTTTTTAAATGTTCTGATACTTTTTTAAAATTATTATCAAAATAAATAGGAAAGGACAAAAACAAGCAGTGTTGGTCAAGATCGACCATATAATATCGTATAGGCTAGTGGATAGGCACTAAAACGAAACGATAGGGCCTTATATGGAATCTATGGTCAATTGTGCAACGATCCTTATGAAGTTTATTATAATAATTTGTGAGTACCTATGTATATGAAAATAATTTATGTAAAATTTTATTTCGATATCGGGATTTTTGTGAGATTAATGCACGTTTAAGTATTTTTAGGGTATGTGAATTATATGGGAGTCAATTATGCACCGATTATTATGAAATAGTGCGATATTGATATTTATGTCAGATTTATGCAAGCTTAATTGATTTTCAGGAATGTAGATTATATGGGAACCATGTTCAATTATGGACCTATTATTGTGAAATTGTGTATAACGATTTCTACTATATGGACCATTATAAAAAATGTTTAAACTGGCTGAAACTAAGTTTAATCTGATAAGTTTTGTGGTAATATTATTTTAAACAAACATGTTACAGATCTGAATTTACAAGACATGAAACTAATAGAGTGAAAAATTTTAGCAGCATAGGTTTCATTTTGTTCAAAGTTCAAAAACTTAAAAAAAGGGCTAAAAATTACTTAACACCATGTATCAAATTTGAGTAAATAATCTTTAAAATCGTCACAAATAATTCGGCGGTTTTTGTAAAGTGGGTTACAGTGTGTTAAAGGTCTGTTAATGTCTTCCTGAAACTTCTAAAATAATATCAGATTAATTCTTCGGGATCAGTAATGTGATTTGTTATATTAAAATTTGAATAATTTTATCAATATACCTATAGCCATTTAATATCTAATAGAAAATGTGTTAGTAAAGAAAAATTGCTGTAACTTCTGATTTCAATGAGATCTCATTTTGAAATTTTTACACTATAAAGACGAATTAAGTGTGAACATCGTGTAAAAAACAATGAAAATCAAAAGAACCTTTTTCAGTATATTCCAGGATAAAGGATATTTTTCATTTTAGAGGTCCTTGTGCCAGGAAGACGTTAGTTGTTATGACTTTATGATAAAGAAGAATCTCAGTCTTTTTCAATGATACCAATGTTGTACTCTGAATATCTACATAAAAGTTATTCAATCTTAAATTTCACTCATTTTTGACAAAAAAGCTCGAGGTGTCCAACTTTAGAGGTTCATAGAATATGAACCTTTAGCGATATGGTGCAGGTTAATACGCCATATGAAGCGCATAGAGGAGTAGATTATATGTACATAGTCTCAATGTTTGAAAAATAAGAGCGACAATTTTTAAAAAAGTCAGTTTTTCGCGAGGCATATTTACAGTTTCATATGGAATAGCATGGATTACAGCGTGAACTTAGTGTTTTATTATTTTACACAATAAAATCGAAGTGCATTAAAATAAAAAGTTTTAAATTTTAAAATAAAAAAAATTTTATTGACTTTTTGAAAATTATGCAAAAAGTGCACTTTTTGTTTTTGTATTTTTCTGTAGAAAATTGCAATTTGTACAAATCTTGGATATATAGATATAAGAACAGCGATAAATCGGGACCATAAACTTAATTCAAATGTCGTTGATAGTTGAAAACGGTACACTTTTGTCAAAACACATTTTGCTAAGCCAAATCTCATGGACAGCATGAAATTATATAAAATACTTGGGCTAAAAAACAATCACAATTCTAACGTGCCTTTTCATAGAAAGAGTCTTAAAAAAGTCACAATTTTATTATGACTAAAAGTTATGATTATTTTTATGACTCGGTCATATGAAAACGCTCTGATAGCGCTTTTCATGAAATAATACTATCAGGACGCTGTAAATGTAAAATAGACAGCTCACTTGGGTCCTGTTGGTCCCGTTGTGTTACCCTGAGCCAACCTGACGCATGAATAAAAGATCTGATCCGCCTGACATCAATTGCAGAGAGATCAGATAATCCATGCATAAATGGACTCTTAAATACAGCAGTCCTTATATTCGCAGGACAGTGACAAAGATGATGTTCTACTGATTCTTCCTACTCCTCGTTAAAGCAACTTCTACAATAGTCGTTAAAAGGCGTTCACCAACAATCCAGTGTAATGGCTACAAGTGCTCGTAGCTGACGTCTTGGCAATCCCAGAATGAGACTCGACGTTTTTGATCGTACTGTGACCTTATCTGTCTCGAAATAGAACATTCGGTCTCGTTTGTCCATCTTTGTTGAGCTATTCTCGACAAGTTCTGCAGTATCATAGATCTGCAAGATCGGTTTCTTCACTTTGAAGAAGGGAACAAGTTCTGGCTAATTCATCCGCAATAATATTTCCCAGATCAGGTCTAGGTTTGAATGTATCGCCATCTCGTTTAAAGATGTCCGGCATTCATGTACCAGCTTGGATGTCGAATAGACACCCGAAAGAGACTGAATTGCGGGTTGACTATCGGTACCAATTTGAACATCCATTCCGAATATCCAATAGCACATTATCCAATTTACCGCTCTCCTAATGGCTGAGACCACTGCTTGAAGAGCAGTGCAGTGATCCAGTAATTTAAAGGAGATGTTCTTTCTATATGCAGGAATAAAGACACCTCCCCCAACCCCCTCTGAAGATTTGGATTCATCGGTATAAACCTCAACCGATTCAGCTTTTATAGTGAACTCGGCTATAGTACTGAGCCTAGTCGCCGACATGATGGCGATTAGTTTGCCATTAGATCCACTGGCATCCAGTTCATCAGAACGCATAATGCCTTGGATGGTGTTGTACGAAGCGCACCTGTAATTAGTAACGCTAAGCTACGCAGAAGATTCCGCAAAAGGTGGGTTTTTCCATCGCATAAGGCTTCATCACTATGTCGAAGAGCCATTTTGTGTTCTTAGGATTTAATTTCCAAGATTTCTCTATGGCATTCCTACACATATAAAGGGTGTTCTAGAGCCAGGATAATTTGGAGTTCAGTATTATAACCAGGTACTCCGCATTGTCCGACACCTTTAATTCAACTCCATTTAGGCAAGGGAGTGGGAAAGTGGTATTTTGTATCTCCTTGAAAAGAGAACTAGTTCCGTCTTTATCGATTCACGTTAAGGCCACTAATTGTACTCCATTTACTAAGTAGGACTTGCGGTGGGATATAGTATCTAAATATTTTACAGATGTGGCCACCGCAACGTCATCCGCGACGGTTTTGAACCTCAGGGAATCAAGTTCCCTAAGCATTGTGTTAACGGCAATATTCCAAAGAAGTGGAGATAGAACTCCCTCTGAGGAGTGCCTCTATTTGCTACTCTATATATGGTAACCGCACCCATAGTGCAGATTATAACAAGGTTGGTTAGAAGTCTCCATATGATGCCAATAATCGACTGATGTATGTTCAGTCTTTCCATAGCCTTTTTAATAGCACTAATGCATATTTCTTGTGCTTAAGAGCATTTTCTTTACCCTACAAGCGAGTGCAACGCCGTCTCAACTGATTTGCCTTTCATATAGGCATGTTGGGACACTGACAATAGGTTAGGGTTGATTGTTTTGCGAAGGTGCAGGTCAATCAGCCTTTTTCAAAGTTTTCAAGAGTAAGGACGATAGAATAATAGGTCTGAAGTTCTTCGTTCTTCTATGGGAGGTCTTACCCCCTTTTGGAATAAAGACCACTGTACATCTAGTCCATGAGTCGGGGATATAAGAGCATGATAAACAAACCGAATATATCTGAAGTAACCATGGAACTATAATATCAGCATTATACTATAAGTCTGCAGGTATGATGCCATCTAGGTCCGGGGATTTAAAAAGGACAAAGATGTTCAGAGCTCATCTTAGTTCATCTTCAGTTATTTGAATCTGAACGCCATTTAAGTCTGAAACTGTCGCAGGGATCTCCGTTATAGGGAGGCTGCTAGGAAAATCCGCATCTATTATGAAGTTTAAGGTCTCATGTTAGTTTGTTGTCCAGCTGCCACAAGGTTTCTGAATGTAACATGGGACAGGTGAGGTGTAACTTCGGACAGGTGAGGAGACCAGGATTTTGCGTAAGCGTCTAGTCTCGGAATGGCCTTACATGCCGCTACAGAAGACATTCAAAGATTTGCGCTTCGCGTTCCTGATCAAGTTTTAAACCTGCTTACTTAGGATTTGTAAGCTGACCAGGTCCCCATTCTCTTTGCCTCATTAAATAAACGGCGGCACTCTTTGCGATTGTCATCTGTTTCGGATTTCCACAAGTGTGGTTTACTCCTTCCTTTGCAGACCTTAGGTCTGCATACTGCAGAAGTCGCTATATCAAATGCATTTGTTAGCAATTTTACAGAAGACTCCGCTGATTACCAATAGCCGGGGGTTCGGGAGGAGTTGGTTACCCCTTGCATTGGTATCCGAGCTTCCCCAAACGATATGGTGGGCGCTGGCGTCAGCTCCTATCACGAGCGGTATGTTTCTGTCATTTGCCGCTTTGGCATTTGGTGGGGGTTCGCTATTATCATGGGTCATATAACTGGAGACAATATAAATGGTGCTACGATTTGTCTCCCAGGCCGCTACATCACAAAAATCTGAGAGAATGAAGATACTAAGTTTTCTGCATGCTACTATGCATGATCGTATCCTACCTCACCCTGCAGCATGTGGCAGCATACAGTTATTCGCTCGAAGTCCGCAAACTCTTTCACTTGAGATCCAGGGTTCTTGAATAAGTGCAAGCTCCTCGCCTGTTTCAGAGTTTGAGTGTGTGTCTTCTTGAGCGAGAGAGAGTCTCCTCACATGACATTGCTTCCGGAGTCGGATCTTTGTCGTCCTTAATCCGTCTGTCTCTGTCGTCTCCTCGATAGACCTTTAGAAAGATAGACTCGAGGCCGTTTCCACTTTTCTCTCGAAGAGACGGCAGGGACTCCTTATTCATAATGATGACGATCCTCCTGGATGGCCCGTCGGAATCGGATACTCTAGTCACCTTCCAATCACTTGTGGGGATCTCAGGGTTTCTGAACCGAATGAGTTCCAGAATCTCCTCTGGTTCGGACTGTTCATCTCATATGCGGGCAATTGCTCTAGGTCGAAGTGGATCCTCGTCAATAGAAACCACGTCCAGTATAGCGCCTATAGGACTTCCAAAAGAGCGATCGCTTGCTTCAGGAGCAAGGCCGATCGCTCGTTTGAGCAGGCCATTAGCTTGACACGGCTACGATACCATCCATTACCATCGCTTTGGGGAGGGTAATTGGAGTGGTCCTTTAGAACTTTCCTGAATACTCCCATCAGCTTTTTGCGCACTAAATCCCAATTTGAGTGGGAGATAGCGCAGTCGACATCACTCCTATCGATGACAGCTCGTATGAGATGACCTTTGGCCACTTCACTGAACGATTTTTCCATCGCGTTGTAGAGCTTCGGACGCCTGGTCCCGGGCTGTTGACCTTGCAACAGTGCCTCCTCCTCTGACCGCCGCAGTTTAGACCATTAATGATTTGGCCTAAATCGCTGCATTAATGATTTGGCCCAATTTGATTTCAAGCAGACAACTCTCAATGCGGGTGTTTTCACCGGTTCTTTGCCGATGCGGGCAAGAGCAGCTTTTCAGGTGCTTGGTTTGAATGTCAGAGGCACCTCGCTACTTTTGTTTCCAGGATTAGAAGCTGGTTTTACTTATTTGGTGGAACTGTCACCTCCTGCTATTTGCTGTTCCGTTATGTTCTTAATTAGTTTGTTTTTCTTATTTATTTATGTATATATTCTGTTCCCGCCATTGCATTTATCTCATATACTATGTTAGACTTGTCCAGATTGTCAATTATCGATTTCATATTGCTATATAGTTTATTTGTTGTGTTGTTCGTTTTCATCGCTAATGTAATGTAATGTAATTTTCTTTGTCATATATATCCGAGTGTTTAAGCCTCTCCGAAAGTCCAGAAATATATTCAATTGATTTATACATCTCCTGTGGTTTATTCGTATCCTTGTTGTACATTGTTTTTTTTTTTTATTTGTTACATATTTACTGCCTATTTTTATAACATAAGCGCAAAAACGACATTTGTTTTAAATGTAAGTTAGACACATTTAAAACAAATACAAAATTTCAAAATTTGGTTTTCTTTTAAATGAAAGTTAGACGAGTCGTTTTTGCGCTCGTGTTATAAAAACAGACAGTTAATCAATTCGTTTATCGTCTTATGCGGGAAGTCATTTTTGCGGAGATTACTTCTAATTTTTTTAATGTTATTTCTATGGAAATCCTAGCTATTGTCCAGCACTCTTATAATGAAGTTTGTTGCTTTATTCATAATTATCTTTTTGAGGTGTTTAGAATAAAAGTTAATTAGCCTCCCAGACGCCATAGGTTTTTGATACCAGTCAACTTTCAGCATGTTATCTTTACGAATAATTATGAAGTCTAAATAGGGCAATCTTCCGTCAATTTCATTTTCCAGTGTTATTTGAACATAAACCAAGAATGATGACAAAATATGTGGACGTGTGTTCTATGTGTTTTTTGACTACATTTCCTATGTGTTTTTTGACTACTTTTCAGGAGACCAAAAAAACCGTTTTATTTTGTCAATTCGCAACAATCTTTTAATTTTTAACTTTTTTATTTTTCACTAGGGCATTTATGAATTTTATGTTGTGAAAAAAAATCGATAATCGAAAAGTCCTAGCAAAAGTAGTAAAAAAAAACAATAAAAGTTTTTTTTCTCAAGACAATCTACACATAGGACTTTTTGTAACTTCGAAATTCGTTGAAGTAACGGAAAACGCTTTGTTGGGTATATGTACGGTTAATAATGCCACAAGATGCGATATTAAAAAAAAATCAAAAAATTTCAAATATGACTATGATATATGTGATATATGATATATTTTATTACAATTGTTTGTGTAAAGAACTATTGGTGTTAAATCATTATTGAATTTGGTAGTAATAAATTTTGAATCCAACATAAGAATGTTTATTTCGATGGAATTATTTTAAATAAAATTATTTTTATTATTTTCATAATATAGATATCAACGAAATTTTGGATTTAATTCAAATGGAATATCTATCAACTTCATCGGAAACAGAAATTCAAAGAAATTTAAAAAATGAATTTCTATTGTACATTTTTATTTTCATATGCAATTGAGGAAAGGGATGATATATATAGAAAAAATGTTAGCTCACAAACGGAAAATATATTATACCAAATGAATATTATTTAATAATTTTGTGTTTAGATAAATCGTCAGAGGAAATTATGTACATAAGGAAGGAATTAAAAGGCACCAGGAGAAGCCTTCTTTATAGTATTAAAATAGTTGAGTTTAATTCAAGTATACTTTTGGAGTACAAAAGTAGAACAAAAGTATTATATGAGGCCATCGGTATATTCCTTTCGGATGTTATGTCGCAGCCTTCACAAGATTTGTTTAGAGGATGTAACAAACCCATAAAGGAGTGTCCAAGGAAAAATACTCGTATTTAATTACGATATTAATACTTGTAATTAAGCGTTCTTTTTCTTTTTATGGTCTTATAATATTAATAATTTTTACATCTATGTCATTTGTGGCAAATTGAAATTAATATATTTTATTTATTTATTTTGAATAATATTTCATAACCTAGCCTTTTAGCCATAATCGGTCACAAATTTCTACTTAACAGATAAATTTAAAATACAATTCATAAATAAAAATTTAAATATATAATAACATAAAATAAAAGGTAAAAAATACATTTAAAAAGTTATTGCTAATTAATAAAAACAGTTAAATTGCACAAGTCAACCAAACAAAGCCCCATCAACCAAAAAATAATAAAAACAAATATTAGAAAGTGAAGTCAATCATGTATCTATATGAGCAAAAGCTTGGCAAAAAAACTAATTACTACAAAGGTTGTATATACCCAGAAAAACATGTCACACCAACGCATCGCACAGAAACAGGTATAAACCCTTTATATTCCAAAATGCAACAAGCATAAAGTAGCACACACAAGGTCAACCGGAAGTTTATTAGTACTAAAAGTCACTACAAATTAAGGATTTTTTTTTCTATTTTTTTATTTCATTTTTTTTAACACGCTTGTGTAAGCATCAGTCCTTGAATAAGATACCCTTTGAAATTCCATAACATAAAGCAATCAACATGATCACAGTACAAGTAACAATTTCTCTCACAAAACCAATAAAAGCACCAAACTTTAACAACAAACCCTGAGTTATCATGCAAAGAAGCAACAAATTATGTAAAAAACAACCCACAGATCTTGCACACAACTATTCAATAAAGATACAAATTACTGAAACTAATGGCATTGATCAATGAATTCTAGACCAACATCTAAAATTCCAGCAAGAAAACATTATAAATTCTGATGAAAATTAAAGAACATTAAGCTAAACAAAAAGAAAAAAAAATAAGTCCAATTATCAGAAAATGCATGAGAAGAGCAAAACAACACATTAAAAGAATAAAACAAGTAGCCGATTTCGTATAAACCCAACAGGAACAGAGAGTAGATAAATAGATAAGCTCTAAGTATCAAAACTAATAACCAGAAAAATCTTCTTATTCCAACAGACCAAATTATGTTCTAAAACATTGATGAAAATCAAATATACACTCAAGAGGTACCACTTTTCATTCACAAAATTTTGAATGATTTCCGCAGAATTCATACAATAAAGAAACAGCCACTAGAAATGAGGATATTCCTCAGCTCATTAAAACATTAAATAAAAGACATGAGACCATGTACCACACTTAGCAAACATAATAAAGACAATACCAATCATTAGATTGAAATGGAAGACACCGAAAACCATTCCTAAAAGAAAAAACATTCAATAAAATCAGAAAGATATGAACAACTTCTACCCATATTGCTGAAACAATCCAAAACGGAACACCTTAAAAAGACTCATACTTAATGAACATTTCAATGCAAAAATTACACCACAATCACCCATCTGCAATCACATGCAACCGTAATACAAACACACAGCAACATTATCAACTCACATCACACAAAAGACAAAATTTCCAATCACAGTGGATGTATACAAATAACTTGAAATCAGACAAAATCAAGTAGGACAAATCAGAAATCTATTATAAAAAAGCATAAGTCAGGACCACTAGAAGCGCTATGAAAAACCAAAATACACCCATCCTCCTGAAGAGCACAAAGTCATGTAGCAGGATTACTTCCGCTTACCGCAAATTAGAAGCACTTTTCATCAAGAAACTATAATTAAATATCAACCCTTCAAAAACTAACAAATGATCTACTAGCAACACATCAAGCAGTATGAAAGAGCTGAAGATGACAAACAGATATCATTCAGAAGGTATGCAAAATCACCCAATAGCATGCAAAATATCATTATAACACTACTAAACAATTACGATTTTTAAAGCGATTTTTAATACAATATGATTTGAAAAGTTTCGTCTTGTTATAAGGTATCTAATTTCGATGTAATTGGATAGATGACTGTCCCCAAAACCGCTAATAACTTGCAAATTTTAATGTTATAAAAAGACCTCAAAATTAAATAAATTGTATTTATTTGTACTAAAGTACTAATATTAGTTGGATATGATTTCTGATATACAGCCGTGGAGACAGTTTCGACTGTACAATAATTTAAAGTTCCAATTTATGACAACTTCGTATAGCTTTTGGAACAATATTAACATTTAACGCTGCGAATAATGGCTTGCACATCAATAAGGTTCAATTCAGTAACGAAAAAGTTATTAATCATTGGTTTACAGAGTTTATCACAAACTGCATCATTTTGACCAAAATTGTTTCAAGAACTAAGTTCCAATAATTCCAACAGCCTATAAAATACACCAATCAGTTACTATTATGACCTAAGGTCAAATCATTGACATTTAGTTCTTAACAATAAGATACTCATTTATAAATTACTCATTATTTTTAAGAGCCTGTTCGAAAAAAACTGCTTAGAAAAACCAGACCCAATAATTAATCCAAACACTATTAGATTGATGCAAAAATAAATGCTCAGCAACAATTTTAGATCACAAATCAAGCCCTAAAAGTCAAGTCAACACCATGCATTCAAAATCAATTCACCTTAAGAAAGAAGACAACCAGGAACAAGACAATCTTTAAATATGAGAAATACATGCCATTCAAAACCTACCATATCCAAAATCATCTGTACACAACACATAATGAAAACGTACATATATACAGCAGGGCAATAAACATCCAAAAACTCCATGAAAAATGCAACACGCACCACATGGTTAAAAAATGAACGGGGAATTACAGAAAGTGTTAAAGACTGAAACCATTACACTTCCACAAGACAAACAAAGAACAAACACCAAGAAATTTCCAGAATTTATCAAACTGTGCATATCCAAGAAATATAAGTTATCAAAATTCAGACTGACCTCACCATTGTTGGAACCACTCCAGACAAGAACCTCATAACACACATTTATTACCAATCTTATTGAAAACACCAGAAAATTCAACCGATAACTACAAGGTCAAATTATTTCTGGAAAGCTCTTGAAAAAGTTTAGACCTATAAATATTAGTTGAAACATCAAACATTCTCAACGAATTTGGCAACACATTGTACGCTCGTGCCACTCTTACAAAAAATGATCGCTCCAGCAATGAACTGACGATTTCTACTAGATCTACAAAATTTAAACAAATCAATCAAATAACCAGGCGTCTGCATTTTATAAGACTTATAAAAATGTAACAAATTTCTATATCCCACAAATTCCATAAAAGAAAGCCCCAAAAATTTTGAAACATATGGTGAAACATGTTGCCTTAATTTAAGAGTATAAAGATATCTTACCACCCTATTGAATACAAGTCTTAGCCTTTTCATAACATATCCCAAGGTACCTGAGTATACCTCTAATGCATAAAGGAAAATAGGCATAATAAGAGCATGAACAACTCGTTTCTTAATATAAAAAGGCAGCATCAAATCCAAACTCAAATCAAAACTTAAATTATTATCCAGAATTACACCAAGACACTTAAATATATCAGCAAACTCAATTGTATTACCACCCAGAGTAACAGAAAAAGAATTGTTACCACATTTACCAAACAACATTGCCCTAATCTTATCCGCATTGACCGTTAAATCATTATTCAAAACCCAAAAATGCAGCAATTCAACAGTGTAGTTAATCATATTCTGCAAAACGTCACGAAATTCTATAGCCCCACTAAACAAAAGCTGCACATCATCTGCAAAAGAAAACGGAAGACACATACTACTAGATACCACAAAAAATAGATCATTTATAAACATAATGAAGAGCAGAGGCCCAAGTACAGATCCCTGGGGAACCCCGCTACGAACTGGAAGCACTCCAGAAGTATGACCACTGCTAAAAACAAATTGTGCTCTATCCGAAAGAAAAGAATGAATTAGCCTACAAGCTGATCTAAAGAATCCAAAATACCTATGAAACTTTTTCACTAGAATTAAATGATTTACTCTATCAAAAGCTTTTGCCAAATCCAATGATAAAAGCACACAAACACCCCTATCAGAAACATTCTTTCTAATGTTGTCAGTCAAACCCAGAAGCAATGAGGTAGTACTTCCATTACATCTGAATCCAGACTGACAATCATGAAGCAACTGATTATCATCAATATGTTTCACAAGCTGAATCTTAATAAGATGCTCAACCATTTTTGATAGAATCGGCAAGATAGATATTGGTCTAAAATCATTCTCACCAAGCAATGTACCATTTTTCTTAATGGGAATAACCTTCGCCACCTTCCAGAACAATAGAAAATTGGATGTTGTCAATATAGTGTTCACCAAGTGCAATACATAAACACCAATCAATGACATCAAAATTCTAATAAACTTAAGCGTAAAGCCGTCACAACCAGTAGCAGTCGCCTTAATTAAATCAAAAGCCGCGAACATCTCAAAAATATCAACAGGACGAAAAGAAAAACCCTCCTGGGGATAATCAGAAAAAACAACAATGCCATGTGCATCAACTGATTGATTAGAAGAAAAAACACAATTCAAATGATCAGGATCAACACTATGAACATCATCAACACCATCAACCACACCATTCCTCCTGAGCATTGCCCAAATCTCCATACTATCTCTATCCTTAAAAATTAAGCCGTGTGCTCTTCTTTTAAACTTTCTAATAATAGACTTATATCTATTTCTACATTTGCAAAATATCCTCCAATTCACATCAGTCTTACAACGTAAATACCCATCATAAGCAAGATCCCTGAGTGATAAGTGATACTTAATCTCGGATGCATTAATCCAGTCGTCACTATATCCACGTATAATTCGCCTCTTTAAAGGGACTGCCGAATGCAATACCTGCAAATTATTATTCAGTATCATCAACTGCTCATCAACATTACTAGTCAAGTACATGTTATCAAAATCAGATTCACCCATTATGGCTTCAAAAGAGTTAGTGTCAACTGCACTGTAATCATAAAACTCATAAAACTGACTGGTAGTAGGGCGCGTTACATTGAAATTGAAGTTGAATTATGAGAAATATCAAAGTGAGTAGGCATATTATACAATTTTATATAATATTTTATACTAACTGAATATTTTTCTTTTATTACGGAGGTTTTGAAATTGATGTGTTTTGAGATCTTTACTGTTTGAAGAACAGCGATGTTCTAGTAATTAGCTTTTAATGCTTTTATAATTTCAGTTAAATTTTTTAACCTATTTTCGATAAATGTGTATGCGTTATGTTAAAAAGATCAACAAATATAAATACAAAACTCCTCTTTTATTTATCCAATAATTTAAATTAAAATTAATGAAAAATTTTCCATTTGTCCAATAATTTAAATTGAAATAAATAAAAGTTATTTCTGTTACTTTTTACATTTTTGAGGCATTTTGAAATGTGCGATTTCGTTTACCCAAAACTAGTATTAATGCGAATTCGTTATAAATGCAGTTTTTTGTATGAAATGTTTTTCTTTGGACCATAAAAATACGTTCGTTATAAAAAAATTACGCTATAACCGTGTTCGTTATAAACATAGTCATTTGTATGGAAAATATAGGTAAAATCAATGGGACCGAAGAAAAGCGTTCGCTATAGCCATAGTTTGTTATAACGGGTGTTCGTTATAACTAGTTTTTTTAAACCGGTTTATTCGACATTCGAAAAATTAACATTTTGAAAAACCAACAGCACTTAAACAAAAAACCGGTTTGAAAATCGAGTCGATCACCCTAATATGTAGTACTCTGACAGTACTATAAAAACGTATCTATAATAACAACGCTATATTTCTTAACGAGCATGAATTTCTGCCTGGATAGCTTTGTGGCTTTTCTTATCAGTTGAATTGAAAAAATAAAAATAAAATATTTTGTACACAATTTTTAAGTGTTTATAGAAGAATGGCAAATTCTTAATTTTGAAAATTATAAAATTTTTATCTTGTGAATAGGAATTTTACAATTTTACAATATTTCTGTTAAGGCTATTTTTGAGTCACAATATTTCTGTGAATGTAAATAGCATTTCTTTGTAGTAAACTTGAATAAAATATATTGTGGTACAAGAAATAACTTTGATGCGAACCCAATTTTTCGAAAAAATTTTAAAAATCGCGATTTTTATAAAAAAGAAAATTTTTAAAATTTTGCTAGAAAACCGTAAAATCTTTAACCCTACTTTACTTTAAAAATATAACTTTTATTCGAATCAGTAAGTTTTTATATTGCGTGTAATTTTTACTAGAATTATACATAAACTTTTAGTTTGTAAAAATTGTTATATGTTCCATGACCGAAATGATTATCGCGAACTGATTCCACATTCGAGTCACTTTATATTTAAATAAATAGATTTTAATGTGCCATCAAAAAAAAAGGCATAAAATCAAAATTTTTTATTAATGGCCCATATATATCTTCGTATTCTTTAAAGTTTCTTACTCTTCTTCTTTCTTTGGGAAATAATATTTTTCTAAAAGTTGTGATTTATTTTCTTTAGCGTTTCTGTGGGCTCTTTTATGTACTTTCAGAGATTCTTCTTCCTGTCTAGAAGAGTCAACCAAATCTTTTACTTGGGTTTGTGTATATCTTATTTTGTATTTAGAAAAATGAAGGGAGTATATTGATTGTATTCTACCCATTATACTTTCGCAAGTAAACAAACCATTCACTACACTTGGATTAAGATATCTCTTAAGAATATCCAAAAGAGTGTCTTCCGAAAAGCTTGGGGCTGTAATAATGTGCCTATGAAAAGTTGGAAAGGTAATTTAAATTGGTATTCAGTCGTTTCTCCTATAAGGATAAAAATCTGATTTTTAAAGACGTTTATAGGACATTCAACTGAAGGAATTAGATTCTGTCCTGAGCTATCGTCACTGTGTACTGTAGCCGTTAAAGAGTTAACATGAGTGTCATTTTGTACTGGTCTAGAAAGAGCATCTTCTACATTTATTTTGTCCATATAGTTGTCGATTTCGTCTGTCTCTTGTATATTTGAATCATTGTTCGTTCCTAGATTTAAATGGAAATTCCTACTTTGCTTCTGGATGTGGTGGAGGTGGTCGTTTGCCATAGAGTCCGTTGTTCGCTGGTCTGTTCATATAGTTTATGATCCTAGTTCTCATACTCTGGTCAACGTCCATTGGTTCTGGTCTTGGTTGTGGTTTTGGTATAAAAGGTCTTGGTGGTGTGTAATTAGTATTGTGGTTTTGGTTATATTGGTTGTATTGATTGTATTTGGGAATGGCTCCCTGATTTTGGAAATGGCTCAATCCGTAAGGAGGTTGTTGTCTTTGGAATTGGCTATTTATTTCCTTTGGTCGAGATAGTGGAGGAATGTGTGCTAATTCTGGATAGAACATAGGTTGGTTCCGTGTAGGAATAGACATAAATTTCATATTGTAAGCTCTAAAGTTTTGATTTTCCAGCTTTAAACACAAGTGTAAAGCCTTAGGTAGATCTATTGGTTCCTTCATGGCCAAAAGTCTAGGTAGATATTCTTTCAAACCTCTTATGAAGGTGTTCAGAGCCTTATCTCTATAAGCTTGTGTCAACAGGTGCAATGATTCCTGTCCTATGTCCATAGCACTAATTTTGTTAAGCATAAGGGATAAATGGTTGTATACCTTTTGGTAGAATTCTTGAATAGTTTCTGTTCCCTGGATTAATGAAGTTAATTGATATTCGAGAGTACTGACATCTCTCTTATCTGCATAGTGTAGAGTTAAGCAACGGTGTATTGTAAGACTAATATGTCATCTGCACTGCCAATAATTTTATTCCTTATTACGCTAAGGATTCCAAAGTATTTGGGTGTTCCCTTTAAATGTTTATAAATATTTAAATTTCTTTCTACCGATTTCCTCCAGGAACTATATTCTCCTGGTTGTCCTGTAAATTCCCTGTCTAAGTCATTTAGCTGTGCCCTATGTTGTGGATCAATTATTTGATCTTGGTCAATTATTTGATTTGTAACATTGTCAGGATTTCTAACTTGTTCTTGTATTGCCTCAGAGATCATTCTCCTAATTTTCATTTCTAAGTCCCTCATATTAAATGGTGCCTGATTCTCCTGTACGTTCACTACAGGTTTGACATTTTAACAAGGAATATGAGATGGTTAACTTTTTTTCTATTATGTAGTGTTATTGTTATTATTTTTTTTTTTTATTATGAAACTGGAGGGTCCCGTAGGAATCGCAGCCTCGAATATTATTTTTTTTATTGAATCCCGTGGGATTTTTATTCGATTACTGTTAGTGTATACTATTGTATCTTTTATATTGTATTTTTTATTTTTTTCTTTACTTTACTTCAACAATTTTGTTTTCATACAATATTGATTTATCTTTTATATTTTATTTTTTTAATTTACTTTTAAAAAAATTTTTTCACAAATATTGATTATACTTATATTAATATAATTTTTTTTAAATCAGTCCAAAATTTACTTTAATTTTTTTATAACAAAATAATTTGTTTCTAGGATTTAACTACGATATTATTTTAATACTTGAATCTTGTTATTGTGTTTTTATATTTTAGTTTTATTACACTTTTGTTAATTTAACTTTAATATGCCTTTTACTTACATTAATACAAAACTTATCATCTTAAATACTATTCTGGAGCAGCGGCAGTTGAGTCCTATCAACATCCTTTTCGTCTGATCGATCCAGTTACTATGGGTCCTTCTACTCACTATACTAGGAAATCGCGGAGCGACGTGCTGAACTTGCAGGACGACTTACGTTTAGTTTTACACCTGTACTGGAAACTATCCTTTGGAAACCACGATAATCTCAATATTTTTGGAAACAGTGGAACGACGTGCTAAACTTGTAGGACGATTTACGTTTAGTTTAACTCCCGTACTTTGGAAACCGCGGTCCCTGTTTGGGCGTCAATTAAACTAAATTTTTATTTTATTATTTTTTTTTTTTTAATTGCTACTGTCTGAAGTTTTTTTTTTTTATTTTTTAATGTTTATTAATCGCGAGTTACAATTTATTTTTGTTTTTACTTAAAATAATATTTTCAATAATGTTTAAAAGTATTGCTGCTAATTTGCTTAGGTAAGCTTTAACGTGCAATGACCTGAAGTATTTAAATACTTGTATGTACATTATTCAGCATCTGTTCAACAAATATTTTTCAGGAACCTTTATAATTTTGTTGATAATTTGGTTAAAGAGCGGAGAAGTGCGTTAGATGTTTAGTTTTCATACTTTTAGCCAACGATACAAAAAACAATGGAACAATGATATTATCATTTGCGTGTTGGCATAACGTTTTAATAGAAGAACATCTCACATTTTGCCAACGTTTGAACCACCTTGAGAAATAGTTTGCCAAGGATCTCCCGATTGCATTTTTCTGCTTGGGTAGTTTATAAAATAGTTCGTCCAAAACTTTTCAAAATTACGTTAAATAAAAATAGTTTATCCATAACTGTAAAATTACCTTAAAACTACACAAAAACTGCATAAATGCTTAATTTCTTCCTCAAAGTGTAGTTTATCAATCCCTTAAAGTAGGTTTTTTCCAACAATCAAATTTTTAAAATTTATACAGTTTTATAAAATGATTATAAAACAAAAATGTTATTATGAATAACAATTTTTTTAAAATCTTTAATTGTTCAAAACAAATAAACTAAAAGCCTATTATTTGTATAACTCTATATAACGTTTTTTGTTTTTTAACATGCTACAATTATTATATTATACTATATTATATTATATTATATTATATTATATTATATTATATTATATTATATTATATTATATTATATCATATTATATTATATTATATCATATTATATTATATTATATTATATTATATTATATTATATTATATTATATTATATTATATTATATTATATTATATTATATTATATTATATTATATTATATTATATTATAT